>JAHTLZ010003542.1:57612473-57673324 GCA_023846285.1 Phrynocephalus versicolor | reverse complement strand
AAGAAAGAAAGAAAGAAAGAAAGAAAGAAAGAAAGAAAGAAAGAAAGAAAGAAAGAAAGAAAGAAAGAAAGAACACATAATTACACTTAACTACACTTAAGGACACCACAGAGAATAATCTTTTTAAACACTGGTAATGAACTACAAGAACAAATTACTTTTGAAACAGAACCTCCTAAATTCTGATATGCACAGGTTTGCCAGGCTTTCATGCATGTTTTAGTTTGAGAAATATAGCCTGGTTAAACAGGCCAGTAAGCTAAGATTCACAGAACTTTCCACACATTTTTTCTCCCCATTAGGCTGTTCATGTAAATGTGACAGACAGAAGAGGCAGGGTGCTTTTCTTCTCCCGGACATCTAAACAGTGTGCTGCCGTCATGTCCGTTTGTGTAGTGAAATGCTTCATTAAACAAGGCTTTATTGACGTCGGCAGGTGAACCTGGAAGACGGCCATCGGTTTAATAGAGCTTCACCCTACTCTGTGCAGTAGTTGAACGGATAAATCTGTAGTCGTGGCACCACCAAGTAAATATACAGTATTGAATAAACATGGTGCATTTTGCATGATCCAAGGATGAAACAAAACAGAAGCCCTCTCATTTGCACGTTTACCTTGGAAACTTTGCCAGCACTGCTGTGAGCTGCTCCACCCGATTGCTGCAATCTTACCAACTTTTGCAAACAACTCTTTTTAAAAACCCCAAGTGACTCAGACTTTAATCCTGATCCTTAATCCCATTTACTGGTTACTTCCACAAATGATGAGTGCCTTGGGACAGCTTCATATGAATGGATGCTTTGAAAAAAATGGGGGTGCCTGGAGAAGATTAAATAGTGACCTGTATATGGCTTTTGTTAAAGCTGACTACAACATATATTAGTCTAGGCCAGTGGTTCTCAACCTGTGGGTCACCAGATGTTCCTGGACTGCAACTCCCAGAAGCCTCCACCACTCACTGTGCTGGAAGGGGTTTCTGGGAGTTGCAGCCCAGGAACATCTGGGGACCCACAGGTTGAGAACCACTGGTCTGGGCCATGCCTGGGTGTCTTGAATACTTACTGTACATGCCAACACCTGCACACATTCACACTAGAGCAACTGCTATGCAAAGTAAAACACTGAAGACCCGGGGGCAAAAAATATAGGTCAGAATAGGCCTGTTATGAGACAAATATCAGAAGAAAGAGCAGGACCAGGGCTTGAAAAGTTACTTTTGGGGGAGGGACTGAATGTAATTGGCAGTCACAACTAGAACAAATCCATTGAAACAGTGGGATTTGTATATATTTGCTTCACTATCAAGGAAGTGATTCCATAGACCTGGACCCAGGACTGATAGTTAACTGCCATCCAGTAGTGAACCTTCCTTATTTGAGCAAGATGTTGGAGCTGGTGGTGTCCGGTCAACTCCAGGAACTGCTGGATGAAACAGATTTTCTGGATCCATTTCTGTTGGGGTTCAGGTCTGGTTTTGGTACAGAAACTGCCTTGGTTGCCCTGTATGATGACCTTTGTGGGAGTGTGACCCTGTTGATACTCCTGCACCTCTCGATGGCTTTCAACATCATCACCTATGGTGTTCTTCTAGATAGGCTGGCCATGATGGGAATCAGAGCACTGTTTTGCAATGGTTCTGCTCCTTCCTGGCTGATGGCGTCCAGAAGGTGATGCTGTGCTACAGGTGCTTGACCCCATGATGTGTATGTCATGGGGTTCCTCAGGGCTCAATACTGGTCCCTATGCTGGAAGAGGTCATCAGGAGGTTCCCATGGAACCGCTGGGAGAGGTCATCAGGAGGTTTGGGCTGAGAAGTCAGCAATATGTTGATGATACTCAGCTCTACTTCTCATTTTCCACCAATCCAGGTGAGGTGGTTTTTGTGCTGAACACGTGTCTGGACCAGATAAGGGACTGGATGACTCGAAACTTAATCCAGACAAGATGGAAGTGCTGTTACTGGATGCTTCCCCAGATAGGTTAGAGGGCCATCTCCCTGTCCTGGATGGGGTTGCACTCCCACTAAGGGTCAGGGTCTGCAGCTTGGGAGTGCTCCTGGACCCCGGTTTAACTCTCAAAGCCTAGGTAGACTCAGTGGCCAGGGGTGCCTTTCTTCAGCTGCAGAAATTATATTGGCTGTGCCTGTACCTGAATGAGTGGAGTCTCATGACAGTTATGCATGCAGTGATAACATCCCGTATTGATTACTGCAATGCACTGTACGCAGGGCAGCCTTTAAAGATGGTATGACAATTGCAACTGGTCCAGAATTGTGCGGCCGGCTGGTAAGTGGTGGGGCCACCAGAGACCATATCATGCCATTTCTTTACTAGCTACATTGGTTACCTGGATTTCTTCAGCAGTATAAACATCCTTTCTTACTAGGACTGTTCCTCTGAAACATGTTATACCCTCCAATAACTACATTCCAATCGTAACTCTCATCCCACTAGGTTTCAGTGATGTCAATTATATCATATTTATTTTTCTGTATTAGGAATTCCAGCTCCTCCTGTTTGTTTGCCATGCTCTGTACATTGGTATAGAGGCATTTAGGGCTGTGTATCCTCCTTACAAGCCCTTTGCTTAACTTATTTTTCCTCCCACTGTAGGAATATAATACTCCTCCTCCTGTTCCTACTGCATTGTTTGGGCTATTCACAAACCCTTCTGGATTCCTACCCTTGAGAATTTTTTTTCCCTCCCTCTGAAAACTCAGTTTAAAGTTCTCCTTATCAGATCCGCAAGCCTCTTGGCAAAAAGATTCTTACCCGCAGTAGTGAAGTGCGCCCCATCCCCCCAAATAGCCCATCTGAATGAAATAGCAAACCATGGTCCAAGAGTCCAAACCGTTCTTGCTGGCATCATCTGGTAGCCAGTTGTTCACTTCTGCTATTATTCTTTCCCTTTGTGGGCCACATACTTCTACAGGTAGGAGAAATGAAATTACCACCTGGATGTTATGAACCACAATTCCTACAACCCTTTGTCATTGGCAATACAGGCTTGGAATTCTGAGAGTTGTGGTCCAAAACATCTGGAGTGCCAAAGGTTCGCCACCACTGACCTAGGTCCTTCAGCTTCCTACCCAGCTCTTCATTAACATTAAAATTTGATCAGGGCTGGTTGATGTAGTTCACATATTTGGAAACCCCCGGCTGCTAATTTCATTGCTGCACTGCCTTCAATATAACTAGAAAATAGGAAAGGCTGAAGCTCCTTTTTAGGGAGCCCTTGATGTACGAACACATGAGTTGATTGTAAGTATCCTGCTGTTATGGTCTGCTTCACATACACAGGCCTTTCTCTATACTTGATTGCTATGCAACAAAAATAAATTCATCTGACCTCCATCCCCTCCGGGAAAGGATGCACAAGGAGGGGTACAGCACAATATACACTAGTCATGCGCCTGAAATGTGCCAGTGTCCGGGCCTCTGCTGCACCCTCAGCAAAAATGCTTTCCTACTATTCATGCTGGCCAAATAGGCAGATAGTGGGAAACTTTTCTTCCCCAGGCAGTGTGTGTACTTCAACAAACATGTAAGCCTTCCAAATTGTTGAAATCGCTGTGTTATGAATATGTTATTTATTTACATGATCTCAACCCTACTGCAACTTAGAAGGGGACTAGCACTAAAAAATTGCAATAGTTGAGGTTATCATAAAGGTATACAAAGTGAAAAATTGGCTGAAGTCGTCTCTGCACAAATGTGACACCCTCTTCCAGTGATGGATAATGTCTTTAATTCAATTACAGTAACCCCTTGGTCCAAGAATAACTTGGTTATTCAGCCAGGAATGTTTTCAAAGGAGGAGAGTACAGATTAGGGTTTTCTTTATATTTATATTTTTCTTTAATTTGTTTTCATAATTCTTTCTTATTTTTTGAAAAGATTTCTAGTCATGGGGCAGCTAGTCAAATGTGTGTGGGTGACAAACTGCACTTTATTATTGTCACATTAAAATGCAAAGTAAAATCCAGTTACTAGTCCCAGGCAGCACATATTACACAGCCAGGTACATACGCCATGGCATAGACATGAACTTCTAGCCAACTTATTTTGTAAGTTTTGGCATTTAGTGTGTACAGTCTGTAGTCTAGCCCCCCCCTTGAAGGAATCATCTGAATTTCCATTATTTCCAATTTGCTTTGATGTAAGAATGTTTTGGTTTACAAGCATGTTTCCGGAATGGATTATGCTCATAAACCAAGGTATAACTATATACAGTAAAAATTTTTTTTAAAAAAATCCCATTCCTTCCTTCAGATCCTGAGGTTCCCTAGAGATCCTCTTTCTGCTCAGGAAGCCTTTGAAAACCTTGGGATCGGGGGGGGGGGGTCCCCTTTAATATGAGAAAATCATTGCACACCATCCTATCACCAGATCAGGACCTCCAGCTGCAACCTCTATTTAATACTGGACAATTGCAAAATATCAAGCCCCCCCCCTGTACTTTAAGTGCTCAGCAAAATATCAAAAAGGATTCCTGACTGACTGCTGTACTTGGATCACACACCATCATTGATAGGTTAAAACTCAACAAGAGTAAATGCAGTTTCGGCACCAACATTTACCGCACAAAGGCATTCTTGGGTTCACTGACAGCTCACAGTCCAGGCACGGGGCCCAGATTCAAGATTAGACTGTGCCACTTTTTTGAGTTCTCCATCCCACCCAACACAAGTTGAACCCCTGTTCTCTGGTCAGCCTTTTGAGTGTTTTGATCAGGACCACTTCTGTCTTGTCTGGATTAACCTTCCATGTTTTTGCCTTTTATCCCAGTTTGCTACTGACATCAGATACTACCCAACATCAGCAAGGTTAACAATCCTGATTTCTTTCTCTTTAGCTTGGTGAAGGTTCAAGGCTGTTTCCAAATGCCCTTCAAAGTAGTCTGGATCTAGATTTAAAAATAATAATGGTTTAAAAATAACAATGGTCACAATTAGGCTGTATGTCAGATAATTTATGGCTTATCTGCAGCATGCTTGGGGGAACTACTAGTCATCAACATGCTAAGGGTATCGTTTTGGAACTTTCATCCTTCCAAGAATGCAAACATTCTGACTGAGTTGGGACAAAATGTAGTAATCACATTTCTAGAAACACAACAGCACTATGGGTTGATCGCACAGCCTGGAATAAGCTGAAGGCTGTAGCAATGTAACGTTTCTGTACATCAAGATTTCTTTTACAAAATTAAAAAAAAAATGAAAATAAAGGTCACGATTATTTTCATCCCATATCAAGTCCCTTGGTGGTAATTGCACCATAGCCCACTTTCCTTAAGGGTTTGGCTGCTGTCTTGAAAGCAGGAGAGGCACAGTTGCTAATTATGGAATAATCAATGGGGGGCTGAATGCAATTATAAGAGATGCTGGGCAATGCTACCGTTGCATGCTGTCAGCTTTTTGTACCTGTGACATCCCACGCTGCGCCTCTGCTTCTGTTCCATTTTGCCAAGCTGCTCACTTGGGGAAAAGAAAAAAGACATTGAACAGAAAGGGAGGGAATATCAGGAAGGCTCGCAGAGTGAGGAGGTAGACATTTTCTCAGGTAATTAAGTTAGACTTTAATGGTTAGATGAACTTCTTCGTTGATCACTACCTGTAACAGAAATACTGGGAAGTGATTAGGCCAAGAGAGCTGCAGCCCCCAGCCTGGAAGAGGTAGGTCAACCACCATGGTGGCTATTAAGTACCTTCTTCCAGTTCTCCTGAAACTCTACATCATCCTGCCTGTAGAGGATGGACAGGCTACCTTAGTGAGTAGATGGACACATTTTCACCACCACCCCAAACTCTGTCTTGGATCACAGAAATGCCCTTTCTCATGCCATTTTAAAAGAAAAATTAAACAGGATGTGCAATTTTGGTCTCTTTTTTCTGGGTGCGGGGGCAGAGGGGGTCTTAGGGAATTCTCCAGGTCTCCAATGTGAAAACCTTAATCCATTAGCTTGGAATGGATTCATCTCGTAAGTCGGGATACCACTGTATGTTCTTAAATGTTGCTGCCTCAGGATTTGGTGTTCTGGGAATCGTTTGTCTTCCACCTGCTTTTCCTTTTGCTGCTCCAGGATAATAGGAACAGCAAGAGGTTTTTACTTTCAACAGGTTTTTCAGGTGTAGCAAGTGAAACAGATGACTCTCCTATATTTGCTGTGCTTTCAGTCGAACTCCATGTGACTTTGGCAAATATGGCTTTCTTTAAAAGACACACACACAAATGTTGGTAACGTACACTAGAAAGTGAGGTGATGCAGAAGGTAAGAGCATCAAATTCGGACCAGCGATCTTAGGGGTTTGTCGCTCTTCGTGCGTCTCCACGCTGGCTGCTGGCTGCGTGAGGGAGGGTGGAAAAAAAAGGACAAAAGAAGAAAACCTTACCTCCCCGGTGGGTGGGAGCTGCCGGGCGAGCCGCCGGTGACTTCCTGGTTGCTCTTAAAGGGGCGGGAGGCAAAGAACAAAAACAAAAAGAAGCGAGGAGAGCCCAGCACATCCGCATTAAATACTTTTCACCATCAAAGAGCAGGTACAAGAAAAGTGAAGCTGGGTCGCGCTTAGGTGGGCGGGGTCGCACTTAATTGTCTGCAAACTCCGGAGCTGGTGGGGAAACATTTTTAAGGTCCAGAGCTTGCAGCCCTTTGCCGCGGAGTTTAGGGGTCATGTATAAACGCCCAAAGTTCAAGGCAACATTTCCACTGTGCTGCTGCTGCTGCTGCTGCTGGGTTTCATCGAAACATTGCTCGCTGTCATATAATGAGGTTGCTTTCAAATCAGAACAATTTCAGCACAGTTCCTGTCTTTCTGAAAGAGGTGACCTGCTTTCCTGTGTAATTTGAACTTAACCCTGAGTATCATGTTATCCGGGTGGCCTGTGGGAAAAAGCTTGGTATATAGCAGAAGCTGTTCGGGTGTTTCTCATTGCTGAGCAGTTGAGTGGTTCTTACAAGGCTTCAGAGTAGGCCAATGAGAAGGCATTGGAATAAAAAGCACCCTGAATGCTTGGCTCCACAAACAAGATGCCTGTTTTGCAGATAATATTGCATGCCGGCTCATTCTGCAATGCAAACCATATTGGGAGAATACATGAGTTCAGATGCAGAATCTCTGTTCTCTTCCCCAACAAGCTATGAACACCCACATTGAACAGCCCAGGAGCTCTGTAAATACAGATGTTCATACTCTAAGAATATTAACCCAGCCAGTTGAACAACTAAGTTGTTTCTCATATGGGCAACAGCCAGAATTTTAATGAGATTTTACTCTGGAATAAGTCAAATCGCATAAATCAGTGGCAAGTTGCAGTTAATAAAGTGCTGGCTGTATGTTTGGTTCCATGCCTGGTCATTTGCCAGTCATGTGATCAGGCAAGCAAACAATTACTGGTTGGATTAATGAGCTGCTATCATGATACAAAAGGCTACTTATTTTAGAAGCCCAGTAGGTGTGAGAAAGGAGATGGTGTGCCATCTGAAGGATCAGAAGATGGAAAAGAAAAGGGGAAAATGGAAAATATAGAGGATGGACAGAAGAATGTGAATATGGAAAAGGAAAATATATCAACAGGGTCTGATAACATATTAGAGAAAGATCTGATATTATGGGAAGAGAATTGTAGTAAGAGTGATAGATGGGGTAAAGCAGCCGAGGCGCAGACTGGACAAATAGTAGAGGGGTTTCTGTTCATAGACTTGTCATTGGATGAATGGGAGGAAAAGCTAGGTGGGACAGGAGGTTTTAAAAGGAACTGTTAAGAGAGAGGGGGATTCAAATGGGAACCCAAGGCAGAGATAATGCTACTCAAACTGTCAGAGGGAAAACTAAGATCCTGATGGATAGAGGCACTCAAACAAAGAGGTTCTAACAGCAAGAGAAGTGGGCTTGCCTCTACCTCTTCCTGTTGTAGTAATGGGTAACTCAGTGAAAACGACTAATATGGTAATGATAGCAAGAGGCGGTGCTACGGTGTTGAGATGGATCCCTGGATGGGAATGGGAGACACAGCAAGAATGTGTGAGACACCATTGCTGTGGGGCCCGGTGTTCTGGACCCCTAATTGCGAAAGCTGCCCAACCCCATTAATAACAAATAATAATCTGTTTAAGCCAGAGGTTAATGTTAAGGAAGTTATGTTTAATAGAAACAGTTTGAGAAACATTTCATTTGACAATGTTGAATACATGACTGAAACTGTTAAAGAAGTATTGCCCACAAGTTGTGTGACTAAAATTTTGATGCATTTTGATAGAACAACTGACTTCGGTGATCATTCTCCATTGGAACCGTTGGTGGCTCTAACCAAACCCTCACAGTAGGATTCTGACCAGACAAATTTTCCTCATTGAACTGTTTGATTTATTGCCTCTAGTTTTGGGCTCCACCTGAGGCAGTCACGTCCAATGGTAGATGTTGGGAGGTGGAAGGAAGGAATTGGAGGACAAAACTGTTTGGCTCTCCTGCACACCTAAAGTGACTCTCCTACCTTCAGGTATGATAGCATTGGTACTTTCCTACTCTCTCTGTCAAAGGAAGGGTCAGTTCCCAATCTAGCTAGCTATTGCAACTAGTGTGAGAGGTGGAGCCATTTTGTTGTTCTCGTTGGGCTACAAAATGTCTTGGTTTGGCCACAGGTTTGGGGCAGCTGTCATGAAAAGTATGGATGGATTCTCTCTGTGTATACGCCATATAGATATCCTGACAGCTTGATGCTGGTTTCTACAAATGGTGAGAAGGGAAGCCTTGTATCAGGAGTATCTGTATGAACACAACAAACAGGTAAGCTGTTTGGTCAGGTTCTTAAAACTTCTCCACATTAGCTGTGGCTTGGCTTTCTGCCAGATACCTGTCACATGTAGCAGAGTTTCAATATGCAATGTCCTCTGTGATTAGACACAAGATGTTATACAGCAGATGTTTGTTTGTTTGTTTGTTTATTGCAGAGGATTATTTATTTATTTATTTATTTATTTGTTTGTTTTTTATTTAAGGCAATCCCTATTTTCACCTGATAAGGAACTGAATTTGCACTGAATGACAGGTTTTAATCCCCACTCCCACCCCCAAACCTGCTGAAGATACTCATGGACTTGTTTGGATCTTTATGTTCCACTGCTCCTTCTTTTTATTAGGAAAACTCACACCAAACATTTGCCAGAAGTGGTTTGATTCTTCTTTCTATATAGGAAAGTGACCTCTCTCTTCGATTACCACGTTGCTTTCTTTGCAACTGTTTAATGTTTGTTATGTTATTGTTATGCTCATCCAGTTTGCTTCTGCCCTTGGATCATGTGCACTTGGTTTGTTCCTTTGATTCACTGAGGCTTAGTAATAGCCTGTTGGGGTCAGAAAAGTCTTCTGAGCATTGCAATTGTGTGACCTCACACCTCTTCAATAATTTGTTTTCAAATTATTGTAGCAGCAGCATTGTTGATTATAGACTGTTCTGCCATGGTATTAATTATTTTTAGGTCTGTTTTGGGATGGGGAGTGGCTTGTACGTGAGAAAAAGAGCTTGGCCTTAGTAAACCTCTAATCCTGCACAGCAGTGATTATGTGGTTCAATGATCTTATGCAATTAACTTGAGTTGCTTCCATTATCAGGGAGTCAGGTCATTACTTCTGGGAGGAGGATTGTTCACATTCAGCTGTAACAGAACTTGTACTGACTAATGAATGGTAAAAGGGTAATGAATGGTAAAACAACTAGTCCAGCTTGCATGAGAACATGTAAGCATTATTTATTTATTTATTTATTTATTTATTTATTTATTTATTTATTTATTTATTGCACTTATTAACCACCCGATTTTCCCCATAGGGAACTCAGGGCGGTGTACAGACGTCACCCAAAGGTGACTCCCCAAATACAAAAAAATCCCCACAGCCTAACCAATCAGAACCTAATAAAATACAATAATATAAAAATACTACATAAAACACTCATACAAAAATAATTGAACAAATAAGTAATCACGCCAATTAACCAATACAAAATCAATGGCGAGGTTAGATCCAGCAAGAAACTAATCCGCAGAAGGGGAAAACCAACAATATCACGATATTAGGCACAATAACAGGAGTGGGCAACTTTTGGCCTTTTGGTTGTTCTTGGATTCTAACTCTCTAGCTCTAGCAAGCACAGTCAGTGGTGAGGAATAATGGCAGTTGCAATTTAATAACATCTGGAGGGCCATATGTTGGCCAGCCTTTTATCACCTGGATAATGGGGGGCGGAGGGGAAGCAAGCTAATAGATCCAAAAATGTTGCTGCAAAACATACTATAAAGGGGTGCAGATATAACAACAACAAAATCACTTAAGGGACCCAATACTTGTGTGATTTGTCTTGTTTCATTTTAATTGAGATGAGATGTATAGTCAAAGAGGCCACACAATCTAAGGAACTGAGTTAGTAAATATAATAACTATAGAACTGTTATTATTTATTTATTTATTTATTTATTGTTATATTTATATCCCGCTTATCTTCCTTACAGAACTAATTCACTTAAAGATTTTATATTGTTCATCTGAATTAATAAAAACAGGAACAAAGAACTATCATACTTAAATATATTAATCTTACATTTATCAGTATCTGTGTTTTTTCTGTATCACTGCAAATTTGTGGCTTCCTGTTTTTCCACTCCACCTTTGGATTTCCAGGTAATTCCAATTTCATACAAGCTTAATTTAGAATCCACATGTATGTTCTTTTTTATACTTTGCACACATGGACCATTTAACAGCACTATCACCTGTCCTCTACTGCTTTATCTATCCACTCTCATTTATTGTCTGTATTCAGTAATCTAACCCTCATCATGAAAGGGAAACAGGCCTCCAGTAAACCCCATCTTCATACTTCAGGGTCTCGGTCATGGATGAGGGGTAGAAGTGGGCACGAAACAGAAAACCGATTTTTCGGTTCGTTCTGTTTTGGGGGGCCCTCAGTTCATTTTGTTTCATTTTGTATGAATTTTTAAAACAAAAATTTGTACAAACTGAACCAAAATGAACTGGTTTGGCTTACCTGGCTTACCGGGGGACCGCCAATGCCAGGGGGACCACCACCGCTGCCGCCACCGCCACCACCGGGGGACCGTCGACGCTGGGGGACCGCAGATGCCACCAATGCCACTGGGGGACCACCGGTGCTGCCAATGCTGCCAATGCCACCAGGGGACTGCCGCCACTGCCACCGCCGCCACCACCGAGGGACCACTGATGCTGCCGACACTGAACAAGACAAATAACAAATACGAAGCGAATTAAAAATTCATTTCATGCCCATCTCTAATGAGGGGAATATATGAGAGCTTGTGCAAAGTAATTCACAAAATGGAAGTAATTCTAAATCTGTGCTCAATCTGGTCTTTATGGAGCCAATAAATGTGCTCAAAACAGTTTTTTAAAATCTAAAGATCTAGAAGCATGAATAGTTGAAAAACTAAGAACAGATATCTTTTTATCAGTGCAAAAATGTACATAGGAATACGCACATCAGAAAATGGCTAGAAATGATTTACATTTTAAAAAAATCTGGCTAGAAATATGTCCAGTTCCATAGGAGCTGGGGAGAAATATTGTAATGCAACATGTACACAAGGCAGGATGTTTTCTGGTTGTTTTGCTGTTGTCCATATGATCATAATCAAGCTTCTACTCTTTATTCCATAAGGGCACTTTTGCTCTTTACTACTAGGCATTGGCACAATTGCATTCCGCTCTAAAATGCCACAAATGTCTACCAGTTTTACAACGTCGTATAATGCAAGTGATATACTGTACAAAGAAGGACATCTCTGAAGGCAAAACAAATAAAGATGCGGGGAAATATGGTTATGCTTTAAACTCAGTAGAATCTTAAAAGGTTAACTGTCATTTTGCAATGATTTGAGAGTCTTAAAAATAAAACATCCTTCATGCCACATTGTGCAGCCACAGTGGGAATTCTAATGCAGTTTTGTTCTGAATTTTCTTCAGGACTGTATTTTGGTATGAAGGAAGTTGACTTTTGGGGGGACTAGGTAGGGGATAAAGGAGTCTTGGTGGACCACAAATTTAACGTGAGTCAGCAGTGTGATGAGGCGGCCAGGAAAGCCAAAGTGATTCTTGGTTGCACCAACAGAAGCATAGTGTCTAGATCTAGGAAAGTGATAGTACCACTCTATTCTGCTCTGGTCAGACCCCACCTGGAGTACTGTGTCCAGTTCTGTGCACTTCCGTTTAAAAAGGATGTTGACAACCTCGAGTGGGTGCAGAGGAGGCCGACCAGGATGGTTGAGGGTCTGGAGGAAATGTCTTATGAGGAACAGCTTAGGGAACGGGGGATGTTTAGCCTCTATAAAAGAAGGCTGAGGGGGGATATGATAGCTATGTTTATTTGAAAGGATGTCATATTGAAGAGGGAACAGGTTTGTTTTCCATGGCTTCAGAGACTAGGACTCGGGGAAATGGTTTCAAACTACAGGAAAAGAGATTCCATTTGAACATTAGGAAGAACTTCATGACAGTTAAAGCTGTTCAGCATTGGAATATGTTGCCACAAAGGGTGGTGGAGCCTCCTTCTTTGGAGGTTTTTAAGCAGAGGCTGGATGGCCATCTGTCGAAAATATTGTGAAGGGGTTCCTGCATGGCAGGGGGTTGGACTAGATGGCCCTTGAGGTCTCTTCCAACTCTATGATTCTATGTGTATCTATGGTTAATCCTGCCACAATCAGTGCTTTGTAATCCAGTTCAGATGCTAATTTTGCACATACACACAAACAGAATAATCAGCCTCCCACTATCTAGAAACAAGGAAACAATCTCAGTTGTACTGCCAACTGCACACATGGCAAGTCTGGTCAGTACAACTAGTGTTGCCAACTTGCAGCTGTGGAGATTTGTTAGAGGTTGGTTTCCCATGGATCCCCTGGCCCCAATAGCAGGTAGGCTGGCTAAAACAGCACATCTTTGGACGACTGGGAAAAATATGAGAGCTTCTCTCCTACACCAATGCTCATCTAATCCCCACAGCCTCTGTGAAATCTTTTCATGGGGCTAGGGGAACTCAGAAGAAGGAGATAGGAAAATCAACTTCTGTCCACAGTGTGGCTTGTCCCTAAATTAGCCCACTAATATATTTAATAATGTTTTCCAAATTGTCCATAGCTTTCTTTCCTGTACTTCAAATCCAATGTTTTGTTTGTTTCACAGATGGATGATGTAGAAAAATACAAATGTAAATGGAATATTTGCCATTATCAAGTTTGTTGCAAAGTTGGTTCCGTACAGAGTCATATTTAAAATACATCCACTGGCCCACTGCTCTAATCTAACGCTATGATTGGAGTAGATTAAAATAATAAACTACAAACACAAAGAAGCATAGTTTTTTAAAATTAGAAGTTTAACTTCTTTAAAAAACCAGTCACAGTAACATGTATGTTGTTAAGTGGAATCTCATAATTGCTACTCTTTTATTACACTGAAAAATATAATTGTGCAAAAGAAAATATTTCATCACAAATTATGGAAAAATTTTGTAATTCATGAAAAAGTGATTTTTTTTTCTTGAAAGCACAGAGGTGGGTATCTTTTGACTATGTAACTCTTAATTAGACAAAATCTGAAGAACAAGAGGAACAATTTCTGCTAGCTTCCTTTTTTAGTAACTCTTTTATGTGTGCATATAAAACTGTTAAAAGAAATGCTAGTTCATTTTTCATTTATCTCTCTGACTTGATGTAATTAATTTTAATGTTAATAATAATCAGAAGGGACAGAAAGTCTTGAAGGTGAAAAGTTAATGATCGCCTGTGCAATAGCATCACACTTAACTCTATTTTTCTTTTTCTTTTTTTCCTCCCCCCACTTTTTTCTTTATCAGAAAGTGGTTGTTAGGTAGAATCTTATCTATTCACTTACCATTCCAACTAGAGATGGGCACAAAATGCCAAAATGGCATTTTATTTTGTTCTTTGCTTTGTTTTGCTTTGTTTTATTTATTTTTTATTTTATATTTTTAAAAAATTCATTTCATTTTTCATTTGCATCATTTTTCATTTTTTTAAAACTCACACTGCCCAGCTGGGTCGGTGCTTCCCCCTCCCCTTATCGTGCTAGCTTGCCCATAGTTCGGGTCGGCGCTTTTTACAAAACAACAACTTTTTTTTACTACAGAGCCAACCAGCTGGCCCGCGGGTTGAGTCAGCACTTTAATTTATTTTTATTTGTATTTTTTACTACAGTGGCGACCAGCTGGCCTGCGGGCTGGGTCAGCGCTTTAATTTTTTCAAAAATATTTTTTTACTACAGTGCCGACCAGCTGGCCCGCAGGCTGGGTCAGCGTGGTTTTTTAACCCCCCACCCGATCAGGCCTGATTGGGTGGGGAAAAGGGTGGGCTTTTAAAACTTCCCCCCCCCCCACTGAACCCCCACACTACAGCTGATCGGCGGTGGCTTCAGCGGGGAAAATCACTTGAAATTGTTAAGAGAATGGCATAAAAATCTGAAAAATTGCAGTAAACATACTTCTAAAATGCTTTACAGTGCTTTCTAAAAGTAATGTGAAAGTAAATAGCAGGGGATGAGTTGTTATTATTATGAAGAATAATGGCCCTATAAAGCAAGAATATAAATATACTCATGAGATCTTGAAAGGCCAGATCATTTATCATGACAGATCATTTATCATGACATGAAGTTTATTTAGATTCCCAATCCTGGCAGTAGTATGGTAGTATCAATACCAAGTAGTAATACTGCATCAATTCTAATCTATTACAATCCTTTCCAGTGGTCTATTATTCCCCTTTTCTTGGGGCACTCTAGAGCTGTGTAGCTTGCCCTAAGCTACATAGCTGGTCCCTCTTGCAAGAGAAATAGTGAAGAATTCAGCTCCAGACTTCTGGCTCTGCAAATAGATACTGAATTCACTCAGTATAGTATGCGATCTATTACCAAGCTGTGACAGTTCCACTAGAATAAAATTATTTTTTCCCATTCATTTCACACTCAGCTGTGTAATTATTTTTTGTTGTCTTGTGTATGTGTAGGGGGTGGAGAGTAGAGATGGGCACGAAACGACCATTTTTTCGTTACCGTTATCCGTTATTCGTTCCGTTACATAACAGAATGAATAATGACCATTGCAATGGGGCAGGCTCGAACTGAACAGAACCAAGAAAATTTTCTTCGGTTCTGTTCATTTTCGTTAATGGCCGTGCGATGAATGACCTACTTGGTGCAGGCCTTTCTGGTCCAGTCTTCCAGCTTCCGCCCAAAAATGTTCTCCTCCAGGGACTACAAAGTCCAGCAACCTCCCACTATGACCGTCTCGTGCTCCAAAGGGGGCGCTTCCCCAGAGGGCTGGCGTTCAGATGTGTGGGGCGGGCTCCTTGCTGTTCACACTAGCAGAGGTGGAGCACCTCCAAGGAGCCTCCCCGGGGTGGCGGACGGCTTTCTCACTCTGCCCTGACCCACCGGGCTCCAGCCAGCCAGCCAGCCAGCGGGCCCACAGGGCGGAGCCCCACCACACCAACTAACCGACCCACTGAGCCGCTCCGGCTGCCCAGGAAGAGCAGCGATGTACAGCCCGTTGTGCAGCAGCAGCAGCAGCACCTAGGAGGCGACGCTGCTGCCAGGTGGGTGGTGAGCGACCGCGGATGACCACACACACCGGGGGGGCTCAATGATCTGCTCCCTGCCTGCCCCAACTGCTCCCCCACCCCACTGTCCCTTCCCCGCCGGTGCCCCTCAACGGCGCACCCACCTGGCATCCCCCCCAGGATGCGAGGACCACCACCACCGCCTCCCTGGAGATCGGAGCCCCCTCTCACCGCCCTTTGCCCTACAGCCTGACAGCCCGGTGGGCTGTCAGGCTCTGGGGCAGAGTCGAGAAGGAAGGGGCTGCGATCTGCTCTCTGTGCACGGAGGCCAGATCGGAGCCCCCTCTCACCACCCTCCGCCCCACAGCCTGACAGCCCAGTGGGCTGTCAGGCTCTGGGGCGGAGTCGAGAAGGAAGGGGCTGCAATCCGGTCTCCATGCACAGAGGCCAGATCAGAGCCCCCTCTCACCACCCTCCGCCCCACAGCCTGACAGCCCGGTTGTCTGTCAGGCTCTGGGGCGGAGTCAAGAAGGAAGGGGCTGCAGCCTGCGATCCAGTCTCTGTGCATGGAGGCCGGATTCCAGCCTCCTCTTGCTGCCCTCTGCCTCAGAGTCTGACAGCCCACTGAGCTGTCAGGCTCTGGGGTGCAGTTGAGAAGGAAGGGGCTGCGAGACCGCGGCTCGATCTCCTCCGCCCCGGGTGGCGGCGGCCGGGCAGCTGTCACCCAGGTCGGAGGAGATCGGGTGAGCCTCACGGGGAAGCCGAGTCCCCCCTTCTCCCCTCTGCATGCAAAGGGGTGAAGGGGGGTCTGAAAGGGATCTTCCCCACCCATGCTCTCTCCCCCACTTCCCCCCTCCCGGAGCCAGCGCCCAGTAGCTGTTTGGTGCTAGCTTTGGGAGGGAAGAAGAATTGAAAAGCCCGCTCTTTCCTCCCATCTGATGGGATGGGGGAAGAGCAGGCTTTTCAAATCTCCCCCCAGCCCTCCCGACCACCGCCGGTGCAGTCAAGCCAGCCAGGAGAGCGCTCCCGTGGCTATGGGACTTTTCTCCTGGCTGGCTTGCCAGTGGTTCCAGCAGTGCACAGCTCTGACAGCGGCTGCGGGACGGCTCTCCCAGGAGGCTTGCTGGTGGCTCCAGTGGCACCCAGCCCCGGGAGTGCTCCACGCGGCCGCGGGAATGCTTTCCTGTTGGGTGCTGAAAAACGATGCCCGAAAAACGGAGCGGGCCCCTGGGGCCCAAAAAACGGAAACGACCCGAATCAGGCCCCAGTGCCCGAATTACAAGCACAAAACCCCATTTTGGCGTTTCGTGCCCATCTCTAGTGGAGAGAGAGAGAGAGAATGGTCTTGAACACTCTTGTCTGAGGACATTCAGTGAATATGACTGAATTTTTTTCAAGCCTTCACATTTATGTGTCACTCACACTCACAATATGACTGAGTTTTGCAGCTTAGACTGCTTTAATTATTTTGTATTTGTTCCTAAGAGGTGTAAAATACCTTGTTTTTCAACCAAGAACACATAATTTTGCTTTATTTTATCTGTATTCTATGCCTGAGGTTGAATGTGCCATTTGAGGGCTTGCATAATCCCCCTTTTAATAACTAGGTCTAATGAAGGTTGGTGTTCTGCTTGCATCATCATCATCATCATCATAACAGTAATAATAATTTTCAGAGACTCCCTAAAACTTTAATGCCCCTGGAGGTCTTGTAACTACAGAATGTTCCAGGAGACTGCATGTGGATGAAAGGCAACATGTAAGGGATGTTTAATATATACATTATACCTAACTCAGAGCATGATCAGAGTTATGTGGCGACTTTACTAATCTTAGGAAGACATGACTTTGGTTAGTATAGAAGCATAGAATTATAGCCCAACCCCCTGCCATGTATGGACATGCTATTTGAATTCTATGATGGAAGGAAAAAAGGATGTGCTTTCTATAAATAAAATACAAACATCTTTAAAAGTGTTGTGTTCCCAATATGAATGTTTTCCCAATATGAAGGTTTTCTTAAGTCACAGCTCAATTTTGTGTATTTAATTTTTAAGCTGAAGTTCAACATAATTTTCAAACATTTGTCATCTACATGTTTCCAGGAAAAGGACCAGCATCTTGGAATGGAAAACATTGTTGCCTGGACCAGGTTGTAACACCAATAGCAATAAGTTGTACTGTTGAGAGCAATTGGAGTGTCATGATCTCATTTATGCCTACAGTACAAATAGGTTTTCTAGGTTTTTTTAATAGAAAAATTGGGCTATTATTGGGTTTCTTGTAATTAGGTTTCTCGTAATGAGAATGTAGCTCAATAAACATAACGCAATGTGATGTTTTAATGATGTTCTCTCTCCATGTCACAACAGGAAGGATCCCTGTGTAAATCTGCCATTTAAGGTAGAGGCACCTTCTGTGTTCAAGCGCTGCCTATACTTGAAGCTGAATGTGCAGTTTGGAAGCCTGGAAATGGTAGAAGGTGCACTTCTTCTGAGTCCATCAGGCGCCCATCAATCAACAGGTATTGATTTTCAGAAACAGAATATCCAGCAATGCTCTCTCACATCATTTCTTGGTATCTAAAAACCTAACATGACAAATAGGAAATTCCTTACTCCACTATTAAGCTGAGAGGGTGTTTTCTGTCTTATTTTCTCTCTTCCTTGGGAACAGGAGCTAACCATTTGCTACAAGCATGGATTATTCTGTTTTGAGAGTGAGATGTGAGGCAATAAAAGTCTAATACAGTGTTGCAGATAGGAGCAAGGGAGTCTGAAGGAGTCCCTGCTGCACTGAATTTCCCACCACTACTGTCCCTTTCAACTATCAGGTTCTACTGTAACTAGGAAATGTGGCAATTATGCCTCTTTGCGTGACTGACATTCATGGCAAAGGTAATAGGAACTGTGCATCCTGACATGACATTGAATTTGTACTGCTCCCCCCCCCCCCAAGGCTGAAATGGGTCCATGTGATCTAGGCCAGAGGACAGGAGATAATAGGTGGTTTGCTAGTAAAAAGAAGATAAGTGGAGGAAAAAAACAAATGCTTCTGAAAAACACCAAGCAATCATCAAATCCACGAGAGAATATTTATTTATTTATTTATCTATTTGCCAGTTTTCTGTCCATAGTGGACCCAAAGTCGCTCACGATTAAAATCATACAGCAATAACAAGTTTACACAATGCCATACAAAACCATATATAGTAGAACAAGCGGCCATGAAACCCATTAGAAAAACACATTTCTTGGCTGGGTAATACTTTTACCTCAAACAAGGTGAGTTTTTTGAGCTCCAGAAATCAGGTTCAGAAATCATGACATTTGGAGATGGGGCTGAACCAAAACATCTAAAAATTGGGGGATGAAAACAAATCTCCAGAGAGGAAAACAAAAACAGCAATAGAGCAGGTGTAATAGAGGCTGCTTACAAGACAAATGGGAGACAGTAGACTGAGTGAAAAACAAGTCTCATGGAGGTTATTAATCTATAAGGTCTCCTCATTTACAAAAGCCTCGCTGGGACCCTCATGAATGTGGTTCAGATGATTCATATAAGCCTCTTGCAATGGGAAAATGAAAAAAAACATCACTTACTATAACTCTATATCAGCCTAAAAGCAGATGTGTTGTTGTGTGTGTTGCGTCATTACAGTCGTGACCGACTCTTTGTGACTCCATGTCCGTGGAGTTTTCTTGGCACGAATACTGGAGTGGCTTGCCAGTTCCTACTCCTGGCGCCTACAGCACCTGGTATTCCCTGGTGGTCTCCCATTCAGGTACTAACCAGGGCTGACCCTGCTTAGCTTCCGAAATCAGGTGAGATCGGATGTGCTCAGGGCATCTAGGAGCTTAAAAGCAGATAGGTCTCAAAAATGGTAATAATGGGAAGTGAATCTATGATTGGCAGATATTTTAGATACCTTTCCTCATTAGCTGACCTAACAGGTGGGAATCTATGGCAGTGGACAGTCTTTTTAAAACAGAGATGTTGTTTTCACATATGCTTTAGTGACAATTTGTCACTGGGTCGACCACTTCTTTTTTATTTTTCAAAGTGTTAAGCTGCTTTTTTACCTACCCTGCCTCATGTTATATACTTTTATTGTTGATCTACTGTTATCTTTGTTTTTTCTGAGTTGGCCTGAGAGATCATAGAAGAGTGGCCTGATAATACATAGAAAGGGAGGTTGAACCCACTTTCATCCATGGCTTCTAACTGTAGATCAGCATCTGTGTTTAGTCAACTCAGCCACCATGATGAACAACAGTAATCCGCCCCTGCCCCCCAAGCTTAGAAGCAGCTAGCTGTAAATAACTAGTTGCTTGTAATCACCTTTTTTTTGACAGTAATTAAGGTATGGCTGCCTTATATCACTGTAATTTCATGAAGGTGAATTTCACTCCCTTTATGTTGTAACTTGTAACATAATTAAAGGAGTCACTAAATTTCACTAAATAATAAGCCCACTTTTTATAATTACAGGAGTTTAGTTTCTCTAAAAGATGAAGAGCCATTCGAATGTTGCCTCTTTCTGTACCTTATGTTGTTGAATAAAAACATTCCCTTTTTTAAAAAAATAAGTAATGAAAAATAACAATTTTACTTTAGGTACTGTAAATAGGGAAACAAGGAATGACTTTTTTAAAAAAAATAGAAAATATGATGGCAACCACTTTAGGAGGGCTTATAGCTAGTTGATCTTTTCAAAAAAGAATTCCCCAAGTTATCTTGAAACATAACCCTCAAATTTAAAACAAATATTAAAAATTGATGTCCAAAATTTCCAGTGTCTGAATATACCACTGAGTGTTGGTTAAGCACTCTTAACTGTGAATTACAATGAATGGTGCTGTGGTGTCCTCATTCCCCATTGCGTGCTTTCCCCTCTATATTTTTGTAAATGTCAAAAGCCTCTTTGCCAGGCTGAGTGAATGCTTAATAATGTTTTCATTAGCAGCACACAATCTTATTTCGAATTTGTATGTCATCCAGAAGATGATGATCTAGGGAATGCCTCTATAGAAGCACCCAGATGAGAAAGGTCAAGACCTCATGGTATCAGACTACAGAACAAGTAATTGCTGCACAAATTGGGACAGATTGAGTGAGCTGAACTTTCAACTGCCCCATTAATCTGGGCAAGCATTAGTCATCAAACTAATTAAATGTAATTGCATTTTTTTCTTGGTGCCCTGAACCTTTCCACTATTATTCCTCCACTAACCTTTATTTAAAGGTTCTTGGCACTTAATTGAAACACAGAAAGAAAATCTGAAGAAGAAGAAAGGAGGTGGGGGAAAAGAAGAAAGAAACTGGTCCTTCTGATACTGGATGGGCTCAAATAATTGGTGGGCCATCTGGAATCAGGAGTGATGATTATTACCGCGAAACTTTGGGTGAATGAAGGCTGTTCACTTGATCTGTCAGGAATGGCACTTTTTAACACAGTCGTTCATGTAGTGATGCTATCTGACCTTATAAAATAATCAGACAGTCCTGTCTCAGTGTGGGTTGCAGTGTCAGATCATAGAATCATAGAGTCAGAAGAGACCTCAAGGGCCATCCAGTCCAACCCCCTGCCATGCAGGAATCCAGTTGAAGGTCCATTGTTGCAGGGGAGAGCCAAGTATGGCCAGAATGAAATAGCTTTTGTCTCTGCAGATCTCGGTGAACATGTGCAGCTTTAAAAGGAAATAGGAAGTGTATGAGAGGCAGATGGCATGCTGGTTTTGATAAGACATCCAAATTTCTGTATCAGATCATAGAACACTGCACGCAAAGCTTGAAGAAAGCCTGTGCAGCTGTGTTCGTTGTTGCCCTGTAATTAAAACATGCACATCTGAAATGACTAGGAGTACATCACCATCACCCACATTGACCTGTTTCCTCTGAAAGTTCCCAATACATCAAAATAACATTTATTTTAGCCCTTTAAAGCTGCAACGAGAAACGTATCACCATATTGTGGCAAAAAGCCTGCTTTCCCTCCCACACTCACTACTTATTAACAATTGTCTATTTCCACCTCACTTTTCCATGAGATTCCATGATACCATGATATCATTGGCAGAATCACTGGGGAGATTTATGGATGTACTGTAGATATGAAAAGCCCATTCTCCTCCACTTCATGGCTAAATTGTTGCCATGAGGAGCAATGCCTGGATCTACCTGGTTTTCAAACAGTGGTAATCGGTCTTGTAGATCTTCCTGCAAACAATGTTTAAATAGCAATTAAACCATAGGAGTGAAAGGGAGGGGGTTATGGATAATTAAACAGAGTATTGATGTGAAGCAGGATAAAAGCTCTTAGAACTTTATTAATAATACAAAATATGTGCTGTCGGTCAATTCTGACTTTAAGCAGCCATTTTCAGGATCTTCTAATTAGAATTCTCTTCTTCTGGAGGCCCCATGGGGCCATGCAGTTTACCCAAGGCCATATAGGCTGGCTGTTCTCCTGGGAGGCACAGTAGAGAATTGAACTTCCAGCCTATGGCTCCACTCACTGAACTATCCAGGCAGCCAATACCTTATTAGCATGTTAGTATTTAAGGTATGGGTGGACATTGTCTTTGTTGTAAAAAAGCTGGTATGGTGATATTATGCAAAGATTCCTCTTTTGGACTACGACTTCCCTGGTGGCTGTGAATTCTGGGAGTTGCGGTCCCAACACAACCTTGGCCAAGCTTGAATATCATGCATCTTAAGGGCTTGACATATTCTATTTATTTCATTGGGTCAGGATAAAGTTTGACTGGGATTAGTTCCAACCTGAAATTGTGGAAGATTTTTTTTTTTTAATAATGAGTTTCGTGATTAAGCAGGGGCATAGGGAAGTCATTAGAAAACAGGAATAAAAGCATGAATCACGCACAACTAAACCCTTTCACATGCTTGATTGCTGCTTTGGATTGTGCCAGAAATAGCACTTATTCTTGTTAAAGCTTTTTATTTGAAAGGAAGCGTGCTATGCATGCTGTTGTGCAGATGTACTGCCTGGATTTTTACACACATATACACACACACATATATATATATATATATATACCCACCCACTCACCCATTTATTTTAAAAATGACAAAGATTCATGCAAGTACAGCAGCATGGAAACTACAAGAATTATAACCTGTTGTCCATCCACACATTTATAATTATACTATGAGTCTTTAAAATGTATTTTTAGCTCTCTGATCATGCTCTAGACTCCTATGAATTAAGCAGATCTACCTTCTAATTAACTTAGTATATATGCTTATGTACTTAAGGCTGAAACGGATTCATGTATGCTTAAAGGTAAAGGTAAAGATCCCCCCCCACAGTGCATGCTAGTTGTGTCCGACACTAGGGGTGGTGCTCATCTCCATTTTCAAGCCAAAGAGCTAGTGTCATGCAAGTCCGTGGCCATGCGGCTGGCATGGCTGCAAGGAACACCACTTACCTTCCTACTTGATATGGCGGTACCTATTTATCTACTTGCATTTACATGCTTTGAAACAGCTAGGTTGGCAGGAGCTGGGGTTAACAGCAGGAGCTCACTCCACTGCGTGGCACTCAGGATTCGAACCGCCAAAGCTGCTGACTTTGCAGCCAACAGTTTCGGCTCTCTAGTCTGCTTAGCCACCATGCCCCACTATGCTTCCGTGGGAGTAATTTTCAGTAAAATGAGTAGGGCCAAGTGGGTAAGCTATCTTGTTGTGCCGTACAGTCATGACCAACTCTTCATAACCCCATATCCATGTTGCCAGTTCCTACTCCATAGTGGGTAAGTAAGTATTGAATAATAATACTATACAGTATTTAATAATTAACAACCAGAACTTTCACATAGAATTTAAAGAAGTTAGGTTTTTTGGACAACAATTCCCACAATACCCTCCCCCCTCCAGTCAGAATGGTTGTTTTTTCTGGTCATGATATCTCTTTGGCTCCAGAACTTTGTCTGCTAAAAAAAGTAAAAGCCTTTTCCAATGCAACTTGCTGTAGCCTTTCATGTGATGACTTCCAAAGCAGAAATAAGAAGTTAGTTCCTTCTTTTGAAGATCATGACTGTTGAGATGACAATATTTAATCTCACCTAATGACTATGACTCTACTTACACAACTTGAACGTACCCATCAATGTTTGATTTGGCATTATGAGAGGCAGTACTATCAGGGGAGTAGCTTGGAAGCAGTGTTCTGGCTTTTTGAAAGAAGGAACTGCCATCAGAGACTAGGTCTGATTATGCACTTTTAAAAAGGACAAAGAGCATTTTTAGAAAATCACAATTGCCCAATACAGAGCAGTTCAAAATTTACTGTAGCAGGATACGAAATGACAGACAGTGCATTTGATGTGGATCTCAGCATTCAGGTGCTTCCATGCATGACCCCAGTACTTGTCAGTAGAGATGGGCACGAAATGAACAATTTTTCGTTTTCATTTTCGTTTTTTGTTTTGTTATGCAATGAAACGACAAACAAATTTTGTCTCTAAAATGAAATGAAACGAACAGAAACACCGGAAATTTCGTTTCCGTTATTGCAATACAAGTGAATGGCTTAAAATCCTAAAAAAAATCACAAAAATTGAAATAAATGGTAACGCAATGGTAACAAATGAACGAAAACAAAAATGATTTTTTGCAAAAATTTGCGAAAAACGGAAACAAGCCAAAACGGACCCTCCAAACGACAAATGACAAACGGAATGCCATTTTTTTGATTCGTGCCCATCTCTACTTGTCAGATCACCTCTCCCCAAGATCTTCTGCCTGAGCCATCAAGTCATCTCAGGCTGTCTTGTATGTAGCTACTCTTAGAGACGTCTAGAAAACATCCACCAGGTGTAGGGCCTTCTTGGTGCTGGCTGTGACATTATGGAAATCATGTTCTGTGTTTTTCCAGGATGATACGTCTGAATGGCAGTGCCATTCTGAGGACATCCCCCCTCCCCAAACTGCAGTTGGTTGTAATGTAGAAAGAGCTTTATGTTGTTTTGCTAATTTAAATGGAAGGAGTTTTCAGGGTTCAAGTACACCTTTCCTCAAAGGTGGTGAAGAATCTCGGCTGTATCCTTGGAAGGACTGTTGATGTCACTTCCTTCAGGTCCTGAAATGAGAGGCAAATCCTCTCCTTTTAAATAATTCTTCAGTTGCTTTGCTCTACGATGAGCAAATAACATTCTACTCAAGAGTGGCTGCAAAACATATTTATAGTATGGTCTTTAATCGATCGGCAAATTTGCTGTCCCCGTAATGCTTGGAATTGCTTCTGTCATTTACTGTGGGCATTTTTTAAAATTGTTGAATGAAATCTTTTTTTAAAAAAATCATAAATTGATGAATGTATGACTAAATGTGACTACTGTACTTTTGGTAATATTAGAAAGCAGGGGGGAGACTCATACAAGACCATTTCTTAACTTGAATCTTTATGTTTTCAAGCAAAATGGACTTAAAAGCCCTGTCAAACAGTTCGCAGAAAAACAAACAGTTTGCAAAATTATCAAATGCTAAGTTATTTTATAGCCCTATCAGTTATTTTTGCCATACTGTGAAATCGTGGTTTTGTATTTCCCTTGCATCTCTTATGGGTATGGCAACCCTTGGGCTGCATGCGTGAGAACAGACTGCGCTGTCATTCTGTTTCTCATTTCCCGTCAACGGACTACTTTAATTCTCACCACTTGTTCCTGACATGAACCTTCCATGTAGTGTGAAGAGATGATTGTTGGTGCAAATGCTTAAAGCTGTCTCTTGGGGTTTTTGAGTTCTCCCATTTTAACACATTTGGATGTCTTTCTCTTCACTTGTTAAGTTAACTGAGCACTTCCATTTTTTTCTAAAGGCTAACTGTTGCAGATTTCAACCGTATGGCTATTTTTTATAAAGGCTTATGCATAAGCAATGAGGTGGTTATCATGTGCTGCCAAGTTGCTTCTGACCCCAGGAATTAGTGACTTCTCTCACTAATCGTTATTACCTGCTAGGATGTTGCAAAATCAAGACCATGGTTCCTCCATTGTGTCAATGCATTTCATATTTGATCTTCCACTTTTCCTGCCACCCTCAACTTTTTCCCAGCACTTTTCCAACTTTTTTCTTCACTTAATACACAGAGGTTCAAGTTGTTAACATGTAAGACAATAGGTTTAAATGGAAGATCTAAAAGTAAAATAATCAATCATGTCAGTGTGGAATTAAAGTTGCTACTTAATGCATGAAACCAGCCCACCTGTCTGACAGGCAGACACTGGATGCTGTCTATATGGCGAGTAGCTATTGTACGTATAGGGCTTATGTAAATGGGAAAGGCAGAAGGATTTTTTTTAATGTTTCACACCATTCAGTTATTTATATTAAATGGAAAGGAGGTGTTTTGCATTTGCAAGGTGCAGTGTCAGAATTAAATACTATAAAGAACCAAAAGGTCTTTCTCTGTATTTTCCCATGTTGTATAGCAAATTATTTCCACATTTGGAGGAGTAGCCAGTTGGCTGATGAGCAGTAATGGTTAGCACAATACATTTATTTTGAAAACAACAATATCCCATCAGGGATCTATTGACAGCAACTATAGGGAACAAGTCAAAGCTGACGATATTGGGCTAAATGGACAAGGGATGCGATTTAGTGGCTGAAATCCCTCTGTTGCACAACTTCGCACCATGCTAGGCTGATGATGTTATCAGTAGTAGGCATTTTTCATAAATTAAAAATTTCTAGCTTTCCCCATCTTGAGACCTCTTCTGTTGTGGGGAAACCATTTGGGTGGGCAGGAGAAGTCTTTCATTTCTTCCCATGGTTGCTGCTGGTAAATTCATCCCAAAGTTCCGGAGTTCCTCTGGAGGACGGGCAGTACAGAAATAAATGAACGAACGAACGAACGAACGAACAAACAAACAAACAAACAAACAAACAAACAAACACAGTATTTAAGCCCTCTGTAAATCATCCAGAATACAAATTTTTGACTGAGGCTACTAAACCTATACTCAACACATCACTTCTTATAATTGCTATAAGATTATAATGACAACATGACTTAAAATTCTGAACTGGTGTGAGGCAGCATTTGGCACTTGTGTGGTTATGCCTCTCTCTGGCAGTGCACAATCATCTTCCAGTTTAACGAGCATAGTTCCTGTGCAAAATATGACAGGATAATCATTATTTTTTGAAGTAAATCAAAGCAGCAAAACTGATAGCTTAGGGGCATTTTAAATGAGCAGTTTGCTGTGTACTTCAGAATTCTAGCTTCTTTACAGTGCTCATGTTATAGCAAATAAAATATATGTTAAATGGGGGGGAGAGGATATAATTTCTATTTGCTTTCATATGATGCTGTAACTGTGTTACATTTTACTTGTTCTAAAGAGTGAGGCAGGTCTGAAACAAGTTTTTTAGGCACTGAATGAAATGAAGTTGAACAGATATTGTTATACATTTTCCACACTTGTGTTTCATGCTTTGGAATGGAAAAAGTCACATTTTTCCTTTATATAAATAACAGCATCCATCATGTTATTTACTATACCTCTTCTGTAAGGAAATATATTAAATTCCAAATAGCTCTGGCAGGAACAAAAACTGAGTTGCAATCCTGACACACAGAAAGGGTGGGAGAGGAAGCCAGGAAACCAATATACTGATACTGTACACATATGAGTAAATGAAGTGAAATATTGTGCCGAAATCTAGTGGCATTTATGAACCTGCTGAGACATCTGGATGCAGCATGTGAACAGGGTGGGTTTGCCGGAGCCAAAATGGGCTATTTGATCAAGGGTATCTCATATTCTATAAGACTTGAGGGCAAAAACCAATAAAAAGAGAGCCCGTAAAAGTTGTTCTGAGTATAGCTCCCAGAATTCCCCAGCCACCATGCCCTCACCAATGGATGATTTTGGGAATTATAATCCAAAACACTACTTTTTCCAGGCTCCAATTTAAAAAAATAAGGCGCTCAGACATGGAACAAATTATTAGGATAATCAATATTAGAAACATAAAAAGCTGTCTTGTTTTGAATCAGACCATTGATTTGTCCAGCCCTGTATGATCTACAATGAAAAACACCAGCTCTTTGCCAATTCCTATCAAGCACTACCTGCAGGTGCCAGAAATTGAACCTTGGGATATTTTTAATGCAAAGCATGAATCCTATTATTGAGCCAGGCCTCTTTCATATCCTGGTTCGAATTCTGTTAGTGTTCATGTAAGGTTTGCAATAACCTGTGAGCTACAATGGTGGGTAAATTGGATAGGTTTCCCCCCTAGAGAAGCAGTTGTGATGAAGAAATATTAGAGATGAGGTTTCTGTCCAATGTTCTGCTTCCTGAAGAAGGCATTAAGGTGTCCAATTCAGTATAGTGCTTTGCATATCTTATCATTGAGGGGTAATTAGAAAACCTATACGTCTAACTGTAAATGAGAAATGAAGGTTTCTCACATTGACTAATGCTACTGCAGTGAAGTGTTTTAATCTCTTTAATGAGAACTGTGAAAGTTAGGAAACAAATGGCAGCCACCACAAAGTATGGTTTGATGTTTTATTTCACAGGCTGTAGAATGTCTCCAGAAAGAGCAAAAGCACAAAATGGGTGATCAAAGCTTCTACACAGTCATTATTTCCCAAGATGGAGGACCAACCCAATGATTTATACTTGCCCACATGGACACGAAGAGCTTTTGCATTCTGCTACTTCATTCAGAGGCATGGAGAAAATGTTGAGTCATGGCAAGTGGACTTCTTTTCTTGAGAGACTGAAATGCTTTGCTGCTCATCCAAGCAGCTTGGTCATTCTGAGGAAAGCTAGTTGTGAGTCCTCCATTTTATAGTTCACTTTGACCTCATGTCACCCTGGTCTGACATAACCTCATAAGATGAACAATGGTCTGAATAGGCTTGTTACGTGGACAGTAGTTTCAGTAGGCTTATTAGGTGGACAATGGCCCACCTTTACAACCTTCCCAACACCCACACCTATTCAGGCCATTGTTCATCTTATGAGCCTAATTCACATCAAGGTGACATGAGGTTAAAGTGAACTATAAAATGGAGGACTCACAACTAGTTTTCCTCAAACTAATGAAGCTGTTTGGATGAGCAGCAAAACGTTTCAATCTCCCAGGAAAAGAAGTCCAGTTGCCATGACTCAACATCCAGATAAATTCACCAGGATGGTTGAGAATATTCCCAGACGTGGAGAAAATGTTTTTGTGCTCATCTAAGACATAGACTGGTGCCTTCCCTAGGAATCAATGAAAAAGACACTATAAGAAGAAACTTCATACATAACAGCAGAGTTCCAGCAGGGAGAGCAGGTTGCTGGTCAAGGGAACATTATGTCTGGGCTGTGGTTGGGTGCCTTATAGAGAAGATACAAAACAAATAGTACCCTCAGATCTTTCCTAATAGCATTCTCTCTTGGTTTTGAACAAAGAGTCTGTAGGTCAAATTATGTTTTCTTGCCTTATTGTGAATGCATGGATATGGTTCCTTTAACAGCAATGGAAAAACAAAACAAAACAAAATAACAGGAGGACAAAAGAGGGCTAAGGATGAAATCTTGCCACATGTGAGGTACCTGAACATGTCTGTTTTACAATGGCCTTAGGTGGAGCCAGGAGCCATCGGGTTTTACAACTGTTTTGAATGCTATAATTAAATGTTACCTAAGAGTTTGTGCAGTCATTAAAAGAGTTAAGGGATTTGACTGAGCATGTTATAACAAAATTACACCTCATTCAGTCACTAGCACACATATCGAGATAATAAACAGTGAGCTCACTTTCTCTTTTATTGACCTTTCAGAGTTCATGAAAGCAAATGCTTTGTTCCCTTTTCATTTCTATATTTTAAAAATTGTTTTGAAAGTTGAAGATTCTTAAAGAGATACAACCTGGTATATGAACAGTGTACTGGATTTGGATGTTAGAAGAAGCAGAATTCATATATTTTCCTCTCTTGTGTTGCTCATTTGTTACAGCAATATAAATGATATTATTTTAGATACTTTGGTAAATGTTTGTGTGAGGTATTAATTTTGGAAATCAGTATGCTTCCTTTTCTAACGCAATGACTCCAAAGCTCTGTTGAAGTCAAGATCCACAAATCTGTCAGCTTCTCTTTGTAGTGAAAATGCCATTTTATTTGTTTTTAAGCTGCTATGCATATAAGAAGCCTTGTGGCACAGTGGTTAAATGCCTGTCTGTGTGTGCTGTGTCGTTACAGTCATAACCGACTCTTCATGACCCCATGTCCATGGAGTTTTCTTGGCAGGAATACTGGAGTGGTTTGCCAGTTCCTACTCCTGGTGCCTACAACACTTGGTATTCCTTAGTGGTCGCCCATCCAAGTACTAACCAGGCCCAACCCTGTTTAGCTTCCGAAATCAGGCGAAATAGGATGTGCTTAGCTAAAACTGTGCTCACGCCCTGGGGTTCAATCCCAGGTAGCCATCTCATGGTTGACTCAGCCTTCTATCCTTCTGAGGTCCGTAAAATGAGTACCCAGCTTGCTGGGGTGGTGGTGCTGGTAATGTGCAGCCTGCATAACTAAATTGTAAACTGACCAGAGAGTGCTTTAAGCACTGTCAGGCAGTTTATACTCAGAACACCTTTCCAAGGTTCAGCAGCAGTAAAATCAAAGTAAAATCGCACATGGAAAAGAAAATTGTGACTCGTCCAGAAAAAAGGGATGATTGGACTGGTGGAAAAGATGTGCCCTGAATCTCTTCCTAAAAACCAATAAGGAAGTCGAACTGCATAATCTTGGTGGTTTGTGTTTTGAAAATCAACAAATTCTTCACCATTTTGATGAGTAAGATGAATTCATGAAATGCGGACAATGTATTTGCTTTACAACACCATGATATCATCCATATTAAATCACTGGGCTATGCCATTTTATACCAGTTCAGTCTAACAAGGCTGTCAGGAATTTATCTCAAATGCTGAGCTCTTCATTTGCATGAGAACCCTCCTTTCCAAAGTGATCACTTTATTCTAGCATGCACTGTAAGAAGACTGACTGACTGATCAGATTCAGTTACTTCAAAAATAGCATATAATTATCCACGTTGCTGCCAGGACAAGTCTCTGACAGATTTCCTTTCTTTTTAAAATCTGTGTAACAATACTTAATTATTCTTCCAACAATCTACTCCTACTCTAAATTTAGGACTTACTTTTCCAACAAGCTATATTGTTGCCATATTTAAAAAAAAATCTGAAAGCTCGCTGTATCGGTTTTGTGGCTGGCATCTTGCACTACACACAGGCTTACTGAATTTTTTAAAATTCCATGGAAAATAAATAACTATCCCTGAACTGTGGGAAGATTGTAGAACAGAATTATTTCTCTCATATAGACATATTGACATACTAAATAGGACAGGAATGATTAGATTTCTTTCATTTTGTTCTGTTATTGGTGCATGTTTTTGTTCTGCCCTCTGATTGGTTGATGAACCCCAGTTAGTGTAGATAGCTCGTGGCTTGCTCTCCTTTCCTGCAGAAGACATTGGCCAAAATCCTGTTGGTGTAGTAAATTTCACAGGAGTAGGTGCACTAAACCAATGGAGACTTGGTGAGTCACCTCCTCCATTGATTCAAATGAGCCTACTTTAATTAAGATTTACTATGCTAATGTAAGATATAGGCTAAGCCCATTTTAATCAATGGAACTTGTGGAGGAATTGACTCACCAAATCCCCATTGATTCAGTGGGTTTGCTCTAGTGTGCTTTACTATTCTAAGCAGCAAGAATTTGGCCCTTAAAGGCAACAATGATCCAGATAAACATCTACCTTTTACATTTGCCATTTTCTATGGGATAAGGCATAGAAGAATTATTAGCGCCAGATGAATCTATTAGTGCCAGACGAGCATGTCTCCCAATTAGAGATGGGCACAAACCTGAAAAATAGTGGTTTGTGAAGGTTTGTGGGTAGGTACAAACCACCATGTATCAACTGGAAAACCAAAGTTGTCCCGTTTTCAGTTTGTGGCCAGTGGAGGAGCAACCTGCTCCTTTTGCATCACCACTGCTGCCATGCCGCCACTATTCCACTGCTGCGACCACAATGCTGCCATCACAATTTTTGCTGTTCCTGCTGCCCCTTACTAGTAGAGTTGGACTTAGATAGGCATTAGTGGTTCAGAAGAATTCCACATAAAATTATATTTGTATGATAGATTTGCATTATATTTGCATAATAGAAACAATTCCTTCCTTCCTTCCTTCCTGCCTGGTTGCCAGAAGCTCAACAAGGCAATTGAAAAATATGTGAGATAGTTTTTGAAACATCAAAAGCTAGCATAAAATCTTCTGTGGTACATGTTGAGGGGCACTATTATAGCTGGAAATCTGTTTGTTTTATTAGCACTGGCATTAGACTGCCAGTGCAAAAAATAAAAAAATAATTTTCCCCCCTTGGATTAACCTAGATTTTAGGGCTAGACTTTCCAGAGATTCCATCCATTTTAAGAAGCAAAATTCTCTTTCTTTCCGTATTATAACCCTACATTTGTCTGCTGTTTCTTTCTTTCATTCATTTCCCCACAGATCCTTCAGTCATGATCTGCAAAAGAACCCGTTTCCTTGATTTCAATTTGGGAGATGTGGAAGGGATGCACATTTGACGTAATTGCTTCAAATCGTTCACTGTTAGCAATTACTCCTCTCCCTGTGTTGCTGTATCCAATGTCTGCTAGGTAATTGGTTTTGCCAATAGTGGTTTCCTTTGGGCATCCAGTAAGACCTTCACAGCTTTCATTGAGTACAATGTCTACCTGTTTTACAGCCAACTACCCACGTCTCCTTTACTTTTTCTTTCTTTCTCCAATTCTTCTGGTGGTTACTAGGTGCCATTGTGAGCAAGGATTCAACAACAATAAGAATATTCCCATCCTTTTTCCTATTTATTTTATCCTGAATAATCAACTGTAATTTTTGCTTCCCATCACAGATGGTTGTTTATGTTACAATTGTGCCTTTGATGTTTGTTATCATTTCTTGGTCTATATTGATTCGTACTGGTACTTCCTGATTCCCCTCTGAATTCAAGAAATCACATAGGGCGTTTATACACGACCCCTAAGCTCTGCTGCAAATGGCTCCCAGCTCCAGAGCTTAAAAATCTTTCCCCACCAGCTCCGGAGCTAACAGAAAATTAAGTGTGACCCCGCCCACCTAAGCGTGACCCGGCGCACCTTTCAAGTACCTGCTCTGGGAGAGTGAAAAATTTTGATGCGGAGAGTGCCGGGCTCTCCTCGCTTCTTTTTGTTGTTGTTGTTTTTTGCCTCCCGCCCCTTTAAGAGAAACCAGGAAGTGACTGAGGGTCGGAGCAACTTCCACCGGCACTCCGGAGGTAAGAGTGCATTCTTTTCTCCCTTTTTTTCTCCCTCCCCTCACGCAGAGAGAACAAGGAAGTACGGAGGGGGTGGGAACGCAGGGAGAGCGACAAACCCTCAAGATCTCTGGTCCGAATTTAAGGGACCAGCGGATCTTAGGGGTCGTGTAAAAAGGCCCATACATAGTTTTAGTACAACCCTTAATATTTTTTCCTTTCACTTCCTTCTGAAGATGAAATTTCTAGACGTGTGAATCTGGCACTTACACATCATACAACTATTGTTTCTCTGCATTTTCTGAGGAGCTGTATGTAATGACGCCATATTTGTTCACATTACCATGGCATTATGTGAGGGATTTCAAAAAATAATAATGCAACCCAACTTTCTTTTGCTTCACCTTTCAGAGTCATTTAAAAAACATGCTCATGCTCATTTGAGCCTTAGAAAACCTTGTGAAAGGAACACCAGGTTGTAATTTTATATGTCTGAAATAAACCTGTCCATCACAAAATTATTATTGGTGGTTGTGCATTGAACACTTGCAGAAATTAAAGCTGAAAAGATGAAAGAGCAGGATACCACCATAACGCTCTATTTACAAAGCATCTTTCAAGCAAATCTCCCAGTGGTCAACCTTAGCCCGACCAACCAGAATGTCGCGGGCGCACTCACTGCGGGTGGCCATGCCCAGAGAGGCTCGGAAAATGGTCACCCGTGGCCGAGCCTGCTCTGTGGCTGGCCCCACACTATGGAGCCATCTCCCAAGTGAGCTGTGCCTTGCACAGTCCCTGCCAGCCTTCAAAAAAGCTTTAAAGACCTTGCTTTTCCGGGAGGCATTTGGTGACTGTTAATTTTTCTTTTTTTCTTTTTTTCTTTTAATTTTTTTCTTGTCCCACCACGTTGCCTTCTAACTATTGATTTTTATGTTTATATTGTTTTTATAGATTTTATTGTGATGCTGCCTGTTTCTTCTGTTGTAAACTGCCCGGAGTTCCTTCTGGAAGATGGGCAGTATATAAGCTCTAAAATAAATAAATAAATAAATAAATAAAACAGCAGTGTAATATCAGAAAAAAGTTAATTAAAACAGGGTGCAGCCATTGGACTCTTAAGGCTGTACCTTCTGGTTGAGCTTCAAAGTACCTGGGACAGCTGGAGAAAGTAGAAGACAACACAGTCATGAGAAAATGTCCACAGATATATAAACATGCTTTCTAGGAATTTTGAAGAACCTTTCTAGCTCTATATTTCAAATTATGTTATGACATAGATTTACTGCTTGTCCTATAGACAGTCTTTAACATAGCTAGAAGTATCTGGGATGTTATACAAATATATTTTAAATGTTATATGAATATGTGATGTGGGTTCACGCCCACCTAGTCTTTACTTTCTAACAAGGTCTGAAAAATCCTGTTGTCAATGCAGTTCTGCATGTTTATAGTTTTCTTGGAGTCTCTGGAAAGACAGAGGCCCATAGGAATTGGGAAAGCTGACAGTTTCACTTTCTCTCACATTCAAGTCTTTAAAGTTTCAGGTTCTTTCCACCCCTCAGTTACAAGGGAATCTGCTGCCAGCAAAAACAACATGAATACATTGCTCAGAATGAGACAGTGTGAAGGAGATAGCCTTCCCCACTCTCTTGCAGGTGAAAAAGGGTTTGAGAGATAATTTCCTGCTTTGAATTGTGAAAAAAGAGGGTTTAGCATTGACATCTCCTTTATCTTTCTTTTTTCTTCACAGTAATTGCAAGAGATTTAAAACCCAATAAATTCAGGGATTGAGTGAATAAAGGAGGGAAGGGAAAGGAGGAGAAGCAGAAAAGGCTTTGACCACTCTATTGCACTACTTTTATTATTTATTCATTTTAAAAAAGACAAAGGGGGCTGTTTGTCCAAAGAAACAATAGAGAAAATGAATCAATACAAAATTGGGAGCAGTGTAGCCTGCTATAACGGTTCAAACAGAAATTAATTAATTAATATAGTTTAAAGCAATGTGAATGCTCCCACCAATATGTACACCATGTTATGGTTGAAAAAAATGTATAGATGCAACAGAGGTTTAAAAAGAATTTGTATAACTGGGGTTCTTTTCTCACATGTGATCAAGCCCTAAGCATGTAGGCCTATACAAGATTATATGAACCTTTTACAAAAACCTTTGAAGCCAGCTCTCTGAAATATGGCAAGTTTATTGCCCATTTCAGGTTCTATGATATCTTTGCATTTCAATTACATGAGTAAAAAAAAAACAAAAAACTCAAAAGTTTTTAAAAAGGATTTTCCCATGCTAGTCAACAGAAGATCATTTTTGAGATTGAAACTAGGGACCAAACTGGAAAACATCCTGAAGCCCCAAATGGGCCTCTGAATCAAGTCAGAGAAGATGGGCACAACCCTAAGCCATCCCTTTTCTGTAAGCATAGTGACAGTACAACAGCAGCAAGCACCTGTGATATTTTAAGGACTAACAGAATTGATGGCATAGCATTTTGTGGGCACAGTCATCTGTTGTTTCATCAGAAGTGTCACCTCTGCAGGCAAATTTGTGTACACGTTAGGGTGAGAGGGTCCATGCAAGGATGTCAAACAACAAAGTGCAAGGGGACTAAAATACAAAAAAACTGCAAACAGTGATAATTATCTTAGCAGTGCCCATGCACAAACCAGTCATTGTGTGGCAATACAGGTCTCTTTACACCAATAAGCTGATGAGCACATGATATGTGATAAAGGATCCTCTGTCCCTACCCAATGGCCCTTTCTGGAAACCTCAGCAAAGATATAAGGGATTAAGAAAAACAATTCACAGCTGCTTTACAGATGCTAACAGAAAACATAGTCTTGTTTCACCTTTGAAGGCTAACAGATTTATTATGTCTTAGTTATGTACAAAGTTTTATACTTGTCATGTGCTGTAATCTCACAACTAAGCATTGAATATTAACAGTTGTACTTTTGTTCACTATGCATTCACTGTTTTTAAATGTTAATCGATTCCTGGGTATTTGTTTTGCCTTGATTTCTCACCTGACTACATTCAAGTAAAACTCACATTACTTTCCTTTCCTTCAAAAATACATCATTACGAAACACAAAGAAATATTGCTTGCTCTGAACGAGAGTATATATCCAGGGGGAACATGGAAAAGGGAAATATCATAATCCTAATAATATTAGCTAATCATATTGTCCTATTATAAAAAGAAACTACCCTGTAAGACTGTAGGGCAACACTGCATATTGTGGGTAGCCCATCATTAGAGCAGAATATTCTTCAAAGGCTGGCAAATATGATTTTCACAGCCTATGTCTTCCACACTTCCCACCATTTGCAAACAGCATGCTTTGCTCTATGACTGGTCAGTGGAAGCAAGCACATGCTTCATTAGCAAGTGTTATTGCTTAGCTGCAAAGGTCCATATTTGGAACACTTGTGGATTTCTGATTCTTCCCGTGATAGACTGTCTGTAACATATACAGTATTTTCACCCTTAACCATCCCTGGGTTTTACAATTATACCCTGAGTGATTAATGAAGAATTATATGCCATTAAGATTCTGACTAGGGTTGGGCAATTTGTTGAAACGACCCATGTGAGCCCAGGTGGTGTTCCAAAGACTCTGATGCACACTCAGCCAATGTCTTACCTTTCTCTGGGCTTGTGCAGGGTTCAGGCTGCAATGTCATCTTTGCTCCTATGTGGTGCTGGCCAATCAAGAGCAGTGAAAGGACAGACATCATCTTGCCCCCTTGTCTGATTGCCCAGCACCGAGGAGGAGCAAAGATGATGTTGCAGCCTGATTCCGCCTTGGAGTTTAACCCCGTGCAAGCCCAGAAAAAGGTAAGACATTGGTTGAGTGTGTGTCAGAGGCTTTGGAACAGTACCTCGGCTCGCACAGGTCATTTTGGAACCCACTGGTTCTGAAACGAATTGTCCATCTCTAATTCTGACTTATTGAAACCCTTGCCAGGGTTTCATAGGTTGTCAGGACCAGGGCAGTGCTCACAGGGCACTCACATGGGCTCACATGGGCTATATATTCTCGCTGGCTTCTACTATTTCAAACGTCTCTTAGCAACTGCTGTCAACAGTTCCTTGGAGAGGCTTGCTCCCAGTTGTTGAACTATGGGTGTAGTTCTTTCTTGGATGGGCAGGGGAAAATGCCTTTCTATTTTTTAAATAAATCCAACATTTGTCATTGAGGCTTTTGTTTTGGTTTAGCTTTTACTGGGAAGTCCTCTTTAGCTTCTTCTTAGGCCATGGAATGTGTGTGTGCATGCATGCATGCATATTTATTATACAGTTCTTAGTCAAAATAGGATGGGAGCAATTTACCACTGTGTGTTTATAGCCAGTAACAGAGCAAAATGCTGATAAGGTATTTTGGATGGCTTTGGGTAAATGGGAGGCACCATTTTCTTTGGTGCCTTAAACAGCAGAAGGCTTTGGGTAAACCATGATTTTTAGGATTTTGTTTTGCAGGCAACTATACTGTATAGTAGTGATGCCATAAGAGAAAGCAGGTCTCAAGACTCCCCATGTTGATTTAGAGCTTGGAAACCTGGGGGGGGGGGGAGGCAATGATGCTTACAAACACCATCCACTTTTGCAAAAGGCCAGCTGATGGGCTAGGTTGTTTACAGGAGGAAACTGCTGCTTCTGGGCTTTGAAGAGAATTACTACCAGCCTTTGTTAATGGTAGAGAAACAGCAACCACAGCAAAGATTGGAGAAACTTTCACTTCCATCATTCTGGTGGGGAACTGTATACACCACTGTTGGCGAATCTATGGCACGGGTGCCAAAGGTGTCACTTGGAGCCCTTTCTGTGGGCACCTGACATCACCCCTTCACAGCCACCTGTATTCAGGTTAAATTGCTGTGTTGGCACTTTGTGAATAATTAGAGGGCTTTGAATCGCAGTTTGGGCACTCGGCCTCTAAAAGGGTTGCCATCACTGGTATATACTGACGTGTAACTATATGCTTACATCTGTGAAAAGAAGTATGCAAACCCATCTGGAAATCTAAGAGTAAGTTGGAACTGGAGTGTCTGTGAAGATTCTAGGAGTAAGTTGATTCATGGCAACTGGACTTCTTTTCTTAAGAGATTGAAACATTTTGCTGCTCATCCAAGCAGCTTCATCAGTCTGAGGAAAGTTAGTAATGAGTCCTCCATTTCACCTTGATTTCATATCACCCTGGTCTGCATAGGCTCATAAGTTGGACACTGGCCTGATTAGGCTCATTAGGTGGACAATGGCCTAAGGTGTGTTAAGATCCAACATATGCAACCTTCCCAACCCCCATTAAGTATGGGTCATTAGGTATGGTCTTGCTGGTGGAGGTGTGACGTGCTTCTGATTTGTTTGGGGATCGATGAAAGGGCTGCTTGATAAGTAGTAGACAGATTGTACCTGAGTCCTCCACCTCTGTTGAGAGACAGATTTTCAATCAACCAGCAGGACCATAGCCAACTACCCATATTTAATGGGTGTTGGGAAGGTTCCATACATGGGACCTGCCTTAGACCATTGTCCACCTAACGAGCCTATTCAGGCCAGTGTCCAACTTATAAACTTATGAAGATGAACTATAAAATGGAGGACTCACCACTAACTTTCCTCAGACTGACGAAGCTGCTTGGATGAGTAGTGAAATATTTTGATCTCTCAATAAAAATAGGTCTAGTTGCCATGACTCCACCTCCAGATAAACTCACTTGGATGACTGAGAATCTTCACAGATGTCCATGCACATGTGGAGTTCTCAGGCAGTATTTGGATAGGCCCTGGGACTGGAAAGGTTGCACACCTCCGACCTTAAATCACATTATTAAAACAAATAAGATTGAGTGTATTGGACCATGTTACTATTACATTTTGTCACTGTTTCTATTCTGTAATCTGCTAGTGGCAGATTTAAGCTATCAATAGCATTGCTGCCAGGAAGGACAGAAAAGTAGGATGGCTATTGGCTACTTCATACTCAGTTGTTTTTGGATGTGCCCTGTAGGAATGGCACACATTGCGTTTTCCTATATTTTAATGCATGGCTGTTCTGCCAAAGATTAGGAGGATCTTAAGGTTCTAATGTGAAACCAAAGCCATATTGGAAGTACATTTCTCAAACAGATTTATTGTGTGGGTGGGAGATCTGTATATAGAACAGATCTTGTAACATAAACAGCAGGTGCTTTTAAACATGCCTCACCCAATGGTGGTTAAATATACAAAATGTAAATTAAGTCTTTCCATTAAAACCTTCTAACATGATCACACGGGAAACCCATCTGCAAAGATCTATTCTTGAAACAATAACACAACTGAGTCTCTGGGCAGCTGAAATGAACAATGAAACTTCATTTTGCTATACAGAAAGAAGGACACAAAAATGCTAGGCCTAAACTCAGTTGGGAGTCTCAACTACATGTAGACCCATGGTATCAGTTTTTTAATGGTGCGTTGTCACTTGCATAAATCCTTTGATTCAATGGGATCTGTTCTTTTTGAAATCACCAATTGGATTGAGGCATATTGCTCTATTGACACTTTGTAAAATATTAGTGGGTTTTGAACTGCGCTTTGGGCACTCGGTCTCTAAAAGGTTCGCCATCACTGTTCTAGGGTCTGTATAGTTTCCCCTGCTGAAGAGGAAAGGGAGATAGTGTTGTGTGTAGACATGGGTGTTTCATTTCGGAAGGGGACTGGTTCCGAAATGAAACACATGTTCGGAATGCACTCCCACCATTTGGAACAAAATCGACTACTATCTTACCTTGCTTTACCTTGCGAGGGGCGGACCTCCAACCAGGAAGCAGCCTCCGATGCCTCATCTTTCCCTCTTTCTGGCGCTGGCCAATCAGGAGCTGTGCAAGGACATTCATCATCCCGCCTCCCTGTCTGAGACTCCATATTTTCAAGAACATAAACATAACAAAACATTATGTAGTCAAAAATAGGGTTCACAGCCATGTATCAGCATGGAATAGCTTCTTTGGACTCTTCCCTGTAAGCCTCTGAAATCTGGAGAGGTTTGGGGTTCAGGGGCTGAGTTATTATGCTCCAAAGTGGGTATCCATAGCTAACTGCAAGAGTGTGTATGGCGCGTGCCACCAATATAGGGGTTAATAGGGGTTAAGCTGTTTAAATTAACTTCTATATTGTTGGTGCACACTACACTCACTCCTGCAATTAGCTATAGGGACCCCTTGGAGCTTAATTACTCAGACTCTGTACCCCAAACCTCTCTAAATTTGAGGGGCTTACAGGGAACAGTCCAATGAAGCTACCCTGTCATCTTGGTGCTGATACATGGCTGGAATGCTTATTTTCGAATATATAATGTTTTGTTATGTTTATTACTTGAAAATATGGATAGCAGACATGTATTGGCATAGAAATCACAATAGGGGGCCTATTATTGGCTTCTGACTCAATTGGAAATGATTTTCTCCTAGGGGTCCCTGTTTGGAGTTTAATAACTCAGCCCTCTGTACCCCAAATGCCTCCAAATTTGGGGGGCTTGCTGGGATGAGTGCAAAGAAGTAATGAAATGATGAAAAAGTGTTTTGTTTTTCATTTTGTGCTGATCTCTAGTGTCCATGTGTTTTTCCATGATGTGCAAATTGGGCAGACATTTTGCTGCCTTAAATAAAGCAGCTAACAATTCTTCCCCCTCAAGTCAAGATACTTACCACCTAAAGCTACATTATTTTGGCACATGAGGCGCATAAATTCCATGAGTTCTTCTCCCACTCCCTGGTAACAAGAATACAACAGTAACAAACTAGGTAACTAACAAGTGACTGCCTTTTTATGACACCCCAAACCTGCTGTCCAAAGTGGCTGCCTCCCTCTGTCTCATATTGCAGGATCTGTCTATATGAAGATGATGATAGCCCAATTAGGACACAATTATCTTAGCTTTCTTTGGGGAGGAAGAGAGAAAATAATGAAAAGGGTGGCTTACTTGAAGCATGACATTCACCGAACATAACCTCTCAAAAGCAACCTGTGAATGAGTATTGGTTGAATCCCTAATCATTCTGCATCAAAATGTGATGGAGTGGCTTTTTCAAGGACGCGGGTAGGGGAAGGAAGAAAAGCAATAATAGACATGAATAGAGAGTGATGACCGGATGGGACAATTAGGCTACAAGGTGTCTGATTGAAAAAGGAAACCATTTTACCTCAGAAAATGGGATCATATCGCAAATGTGCAAGCTCAGCTGAGGAAAGAAGAGATTGGCGTAGGCAGGTTTGCTGTCTGCCGCCTACTCACCCTACAGAGAAGAGCATTTTGCAAATTCAGGCATCTTATTACAAAACATTGCCCTACTTTTGTATAACCCTGAGTTCCAAATGCTCCTCAACTGACAGCAGTTTTGCATAAAACCACCATAAAGGCCGTCAGAGAGAAGAAAGGCAAAATGCAGTGCGACTTTGTAAATCTGATGACATGGGAGTAATATCTGGAGGGCGGTATGTACAAGGCATCTTAAATATTGTGACCAGTAGTGCTGCCTAAGGAAAAGAAATCATAAAGACTCAAGAGAAAAGAAAGCCTTTAAGCATTTAAAAGGAACAGTGTCAAAACTGTTTGTATTCTTTTTTGGTCATCTCTGTGCCTATGTGCTAGCATGAATATGCATATAGTTAAATGTACTATGTATGCATATATATGTATGTACAAGCAGTATATGTGTGGATTTTTGTCTATGTATGTGGGTTAAGGAGCAGCTGGCATGAGAGATCCTACCCTGAACCAGTACATTGGTCCGTAGAAGTTCGGCCGTTAAGATGGCCAGAAAACTCGGAGCAATGGAGATCACAGCAGAGAGAGAACCCGGTAGCACAATGGGCGCGACATCCTTGTTGTGGGAGCACTTGCCAGGGGAGGGGGTCATTTCCTTGCTTTTAAGTTCTCCAGAGGAAAATCCTCCTGATTCATTGTTTGACAGTTCTGTTAAAAACCTGTTTGTGTTGGAAGAAGTTAATGGTAACAATATACCATAGGAAAGAAGTACAAGGGTTGACTCAGTCGTGTAAAGAAAATAATCTTATACTTAACACCAAAAAAAAACCCTAAAGAACTTATACAGTGGTACCTCGTATAACGGAAGGTTTGTATAGCGAAAAATCCGTACAACGGAAAAAAATCCGCCCCCCTCCTCCCCCGCCCACCACCTGCGGCTGCGCGGGAAGAGGAGGGGGACGGATTTTTTTCCCTGGATTTTTAGCTAAACAAACCCTCCCGTCGTTCTGCTGGCCTTGCCGGCCCTGGCCAGAAGAAGCCGCCGGGCTCCTTTCCCGGTGGCGGAAGCAGCAGCAGCAGCAACAGCGTGGGGCGCAGGTGGGGGGGGATTCCCAGCGCATCCCGCCGAAGCCCCCCCAGTCCACCACCCGTGCACCCCACTCCCTCCCCGCACCCCGCAGCCACCACCCGCCCGTCCCCCCCAAAAAAAACCCAAAGCCCGGCTGCAGGTTTTCGCGCCACCACCGCTGGGGCTCTTCAGCTCACAGCCCATCTTATCAAAGCTCCGATCGGGGAGCCCAGCTGATGGGTGGTGAGTTGAAGAGCCCCGGTGGGAGCGGCGGCGGGAGCAGCAGCAGCAGCAACAGCCAGGTGAGGACTCTCCTGGCCGGCTTGATGGCGTGAGCGGTGCCCGGAAGGGCTGGGGGGGATTTAAAAAGCCCGCTCTTCCCCCACCCCATCACGACGGAGGAGAGAGCAGGCTTTTTAAATCTTCTCCCCTCCCGAAGCTAGCACGGAGCAGCTACTGGGCGCTGGCTCAGGGAGGGGGGAAGTGGGGAGAAGGGGGGACTCGAGAGGGATCTTCCCCACGCAAGCCTCTGCGTGCAGGGATCTCCCCCCCCCGCAAGCCACGGCAGTTGCTGCTGCTGCTGCTCCCGCCGCCGCTGCCGCCGGGGCTCTTCAGCTCACCGCCCATCAGCTGGGCTCCCCGAATGGAGCTTTGATAAGCACTTGGGCAGGATTACCTAGCCGACTCTGTAGATGCTTGTGTTTTTTTTGCGGGGGGGGGGTGTTGGTGGGGGGGGGAGTGTTCAGGGATTTTTATGTGTGTGTGTTGAAGGGTTTTTTATTGTGTGTGAGAGTGTCTGGGGATTTGTGTGTGTGTGTGTGTGTGTGTGTCTGGGTGTCTGAATTTCGTTGTATGTGTATACTGTGTATATACACACAATGACAATATATTATTATTATTATTATTATTATTATTATTATTATTATTATTATTATTATTATTATTATTATTATTATTATTATTATTATTATTATTATTATACATGCGGAAGAAAGAAAGCCAGTTATAAAAAAGAAAGATTCTTATGTGTTAACCAATAAATCTTTATCAGAAAATCAAGATACTGGACTGGACAATGCTTATTTGATAAAATAAGGCTATAGGATAACCGAACCCTCACAATGATAGTTCATATTGTTCCATTAAAATTATATTGTAGCACATTCCATCTTGAGCACATTCCATATGCCACTTCCCAGTACTCTGCATCTGCAATTACTTTGTTTCTCTGTATAAAAATGATTTGAAAATATTAGCATCATCTACTTGGATGAAGAGAGTTGAATGGATGAGATTGCTTCAAAATATATGGTAGAGCAGCTCCTCCCACAGAGAACTGCCTGTGCCACTCACTCTTCCAGGCAGGGCGCCGGAGGGTTCTGACCCCAAGAGAAGTTCAAGAACTACAACAAAGAACCAAGCCTTCTCAGTGGCCGCCCCTTATTTGTTGAATTGGCTGCCCTGAGAGATTTGCCTGACCCCCAACTCGGAATTTTTAAGCACCTATTTAAACAAGCTTTCCCCAGTTCACGTTCTTCCATCTTGATGCTTTATCATATGCCCTTATTCCTTCTCTGTATTAATTTCCACCTCTACCTCGACCGTTGTTAATATTTGTTATGTTGTTGGGTTTTGTATATTTTAGTTTATACATGGTCTGGTTATGTTTACTATTGTTGGGTATTATGATGTTTATCTGCTTTATTTCATATTATTCAACTGTTTACTTGGATTTAGATATTATTTATTTTTGTTTGTACAATGACCAGAGGAGCTACTCGTTAGATGGGTGGTATATATAAATAAATACATATTCTTAAAAGCAGCCCAGAGGAGCAGCACGTTGAAAGCCAGGTCTTCCACTATGGATTTGTCATGATTTTGTGGGTTCAGTGCTCCCAGATGACTCTAGACTGCTTAACAGACAGAAATCCGCCAGGCACAAACACACACAGTGTGGAGGTGTGGTGGTATGGAAGTTATGTTCTTCCATCTGCTGGAAAGCTTTTCAAGGCACAGCAAGTCTGTATAGGGGACAACTTTATTATGGGATAGATGTCTTCCTACTGGTTGCTTTCTTCAGTTTGGGCCTCAGTTCTAGTCTAGACAAGTGACACCATTCCCATTTTAGCACAGAAGCCTAACGAGTTTGTGTGGACAGAACAGAATGACATCACTGCAGTGTTTGTTGAAGCTTTCTGCTGGTTCCCTAATACTTGTGTATAGAAGACTGACAACACTATGTGAAATAGTGATCTAAGGGGAGGATTTTTATGACATGTTATATATATATTTTTCCTGCAGCCTATGGGTTGGATTTATTCTTGTGTTTGAACATGTTTATGAGTAATCTGGTGAGAAAGGCCAGATTACTCATAAACATTTAAACTTGCTTATGGGTTAAAGTCTAGGTTGCAGAGAAAGTGTGACATGTCATTAAAAATAAAAAGGCCTGGGTTTGAATCTCTGCTTAGCCATAGAAACTCTCTAGGGGTGAAGAAGTGATAAAACTCCTCCTATATCTCAATAACCTTAAAAGCCCGATTATCTTTATTATAAGTTGATTCAAACTTGAAGGCACATAACAACAACAGTAATAGCAGGAGTGAGCAAAATGTGTCCATTGCCTTATTTTCAAAAAGCAAACAAAGATCTGTTCATTTCAGACTTCTGCCAAGTAGAGGTCATCCATCCGCAACACTCGGATGAATAGAGAGGAATAGTGTGGAAAGACCTCTAGCTCTTCCCATTGTTAGTCCTGTCCAGATGTCATACCACACAGTTCTGTGTGTGCAGTACCAATGATGCTGTCAGTGGCAGCAAATTATCACTGATTAAAAACATCATTTGATGTCTTTGGGGTATACACGCATTGTATATGTAACATGCAGAGCCTACATGACCAGGAAAACACCGATTTTTCAAGCTTGTTATGTGATTCTATGTTGTAAACCGCCCAGAGTAGCCCTAGGGCTAGATGGGCAGTATAAAAGTCAAATAAATAAATAAAATAAATACAGTAGAACCATTTGAATTGATGGAAGGGCTGATTCACCCATGCCCCTCTAATTCAATAGGCCTCGTCTAGTGCAATACAGTAAACCCCCACTTATTGCAGGGGTTAGGGACCCGACCCGACCTGCAAAAATTGAAAATCCGCAATATGTGGATGCTGGCTCCAATCGGGACTGGGCAGGCTCTCTGGGGGCTCTTGTACTTACCCCAGGCCTGGTGCTGCCCCAAATGGGCTTGCAAGGGGGTTTCCAGTCCCCCAGAGGCCCCCCAAGTGCTCTCTAGTGATCTGGAGGTCACTTCTGGTTTACCGGAAGTCAATTCCAGTTTGTGGGGAAGCACTTTTGGGGCCTCTGACGGGCCTGGGAAGGCCTTTCCTCCTTACCCCAGGGGCCTTTTTTCCAAATACTGTGGACCCGCAATATATATACCGCAACCTCAGTATATGAACCGTGAAAGGGCGGGGGACAACTGTAGACTGCTCTAAATAGGATTTCAGGCACTGAGAGGCAGAGACAGATAACAATACAATTTTAATAGACTGCTGTTTATACTTCAAAAATTATGTTTTTACATTACATTAACATGCAATACTTTTACTATCAGTGAACTCTTCACCTCTTGCAGAGCTGCTGAATCATTCAAATCTGATTTATTCTCTTGTGAAAGAAAAGAGGAATGAGTTTGAAGCCTAGGTGCTTCAGAGCTGTGTGAAGTGCTTCCAAATACTCTTCTTCCCCCACTTCAGTGCCAGAAATGTTATCTGTCTGAACAGTAAAAAGCAAAAGCAAAAGGAAAGAGGAATTGAAGTCGTATAGAGCAGTTCAATGTAATTTTATTACTTTCTGTCATCTGCTTTAGACCTTTAGAAGTGTCCTGCAAGTTATCAAAGAGGGTTCTAATGCAGATAAAAGAATACCGATGCAGATATAGATCTGCCTGCATCTAAATGATTTTTAATGGATGTATTCAGAGAGTAAATCTATAACTGAGATCACAGGAGACACTCTGATAGGGAATTAAACCTGTGTGTCATAATTAATAACTATTGTTGCAGAGACGACACAACCAAAGGTGCTCTTTTCCTTCCGCAGTCTATTCAGTTTCATATTTTTCAGTACATACTAGATCAGTGATGGCGAACCTTTTAGAGACCAAGTGCCCAAACTGTGTTTCAAAACCTACTAATTTTTTGCAAAGTGCCAATACAGCAATTGAACCTGAATCCAAGTGGCTGTGAAGGGGCGATGTCGGATGCTAATGGAGAGGGCTCCGAGTGCCGCTTTTGGCACCTGTGCCATAGGCTTGCCAACACTGTACTAGATGTTGTTAGCAACATGGCTAAGGTGGAAATGGCCCTCTTTGGTTTGCCAACCACTTCTCTTTTCTCTTTTGAGTGAGTGCTTACTCAAGACCCAGTTTTTATGGAAGCTTTTCAGACACACCCTCACCCTTTTTTTTTAGCTTGGGGTCAGGAAGCTGAGTTACTAAGATCCATAGGGGGTGCCCCAAGCAAAAAAATCTTCGTAACTGAGCCAGAAGCTGAATAGCTCCCCCCTCCCCCCACGGGCGAGCGATTAGCACTGCCATGGCTTGACTTCCAAATCCAATTAGAAAGATTTTTTTCCCAGGGGCACCCCCTTTGGAGTTCAATAAGTCAGCCCCCCTGAAACCCAAATTTGGGGAGCTTACCTAGAGTCTCTCCCCTGCCATTTTCTCCAGGACTAATTGTTTCATCCTAGAGGGAAAAATTGTGTTTCACCATGAAATGAAACGAAACACATCCTATCATTTCGTTAGGTAACAATTTGTTACCTAATGAAACAATGAAACAGCATTGTTTCATTGAAACTAATATGAAACTAATATTAGCCCCACTTGATCACCACTTTCTCAGTCATAATCCCCAACAAACCAAATTCAACCAAGTCTTAAAACAATCAGAAATATACACAGATGATTGATCATGTTGAGTGGGGAGAATGTCTGTTTAGGCCTCCTCAGAGAGAGTGGTCTTAATTTCTTAAAGGCTGTGAGGGAGGGGGCCTTCTAGAACTTTATGGAAAGGCTGATCCAAAGCTGTGCCACTACCATGAAGGCCCAGCTCTTCATGGAAGCCTTCTTCTAGGAGCTTCATGGCACAGTGGTTAAATGGCTCTACTGCAGCTAACGTTGTGCTCATGACCTCAGGCACATTCTGGCTCATGGCTGACTCAGCCTTCTGTCCTTCTGAGGTCAGTAAAATGAGCACCAAACTTGCTGAGGGGGCAATGTGTAGCCTGCATAAATTGTAAACCACCCAGAGAGTGCTTTAAGCTCTATCAGGCAGTATATAAGCAGAACTCTTTGCTTTGCTTTTTTTCTTCACCTCCCTAGGAGTGACCATCTTGAGATCAGCATTTGTAAGTTTTAATTGAAAAAGGATAACGCAAGACTGCACAATAAGTGTTTTTAAATTTAGATTTGTTTATTTGTCCCTGAGAAACATATTCTCATGGTACGGGTTCCCTAAATCATTATTCAGTTATAGGGATAGGCTTGTGATCATTGCTGCATATTAATGTCTTCACCCAGTTCAGACTTCTCAGCTTGGCCTTAACCTGTAAAATCCAAAATACTAATGAGGAATTTGCTGTTGTAGACCAGGTCACAGTGAAATATGAAATGTCATTCAATATATCACCATTTCTTAATTTGCATAGAGAACTTTTGTGAAAAAGAAAAGGTTGTGGAACTGTATGATTTCTCTCTTACATAATCCTCTTTTCAGAGGATAATATTGTGGCCCCCATCATTACACCGTGAGACATTTCCTTTGAAGAATATCTGTGCTCTTTCCTAATGGCTGAGATAAATTCTCCTTGCTTAAGACTTTTGGATGATTCGCTTTGCAAGCATTTTTCCACAGAGATCTTACTCTCCATGTGTTTTGTCCTGTTTGACCTGGATTATGGAAGTTGTTTTGCATGGAATGGAAAATAAGGGGCAGTTACAGGAGACAGGAGAAGATCAGATGACTTTTGGTTAGGTACATGTACAATCAAAAGTGGTTTTTTTCGTGGGGGAGCACTCTGGGTCCTTAACTTATCTTCCATTAAACAAGCAAAGTGTTCTGCTTATATACTGCCTACAGATGGGCATGAAACACCAAAATGGCATTTCATTTCATTTTGCATTTTGTTTTTTTAATTCGTTTCTTTTGGAATGATTTTTTTTAAAAAAATTATTTTGTTCTTCATTTTTTAATAAAACAACCCCCCAGCCTCGCCTGTTGGCACTTCTCTCCCACTCTCCCCCACCCCCCGTTTTGCTAGTGCCGACCAGCTGGCCTACAGACTGGGTCAGCGCTTTTTGTTTGTTTGTTTGTTTTGCTAGCACTGACCAGCTGGCCCACAGGCTGGGTGGGTGCTTTTTCTTGGGCTTTTTTTTGCTTTTGCTTTTGCCAGCACTGACCAACTGGCCCACAAGCCTGGTAGGTGCTTCCACCCACTTCTTTTTTTTTGCTAGCACTGACCAGCTGGCCTTTTTTTTTTTGATCATGCTGACCAGCTAGCCCATGGGCTGGGTCGGCAATTCGTTTTTGCCTTTTTTTGCCTTTTTTTGATAGCGCCAACCAGCTGGCGAGCAGGCCAGGTCAGAAGAAAATTTTCAGAAGAAAATTTCTCCATCACAGACATTTACATCAATAGGGAAACCATGATGGTGGGGATATCATGTGTGCAAAATGTTTCAGGATGGGATCATGGAATCAATCACCTTTGCTTGAAAAACACCCCAAAAAGCAGGATTAAGAGATGCCATCATCTATATTTCACACCCACTCTGTTGTTAGTTGACTATCAGGGCATTCCAAAAGATGTCCCTCCCAGGGATCTATCTAATGTTTGGTTCAATTTGTCCACATGCTTCCCAGTACCAATATCCTCAGGGTGGGCGAAAATAAGCTCAAGTGATGTATGCTCATATACTTCTTTAGGGGTAGGTTGCTCATGGGAGCAGCACTCTTAACATAACTGGGAAAGCAAGAAGAGGCTATGTACATGGAAAGAACCCTTGTCTTCCAACATTCTGCTTAACACACAAACATCCAGGATTAGGAAAGAAGATGTTGCAGGGTTGTGGATTTCTGGTAAGATTCTGTTTTTGCTACACAGCAGAAACAGAGAGATCCACAGAGGAGAACAGCTACAAGATCCCCAGAGTTTTCTGAGGGCAACCATGCTTCCAGGTTTCAAGCAAATAAGAGTAGGCATTCTGTTCAACTAGAAGGTATCCAAAAGAGAAATAACTTAATTTGCCTGTGCCCCTTGCATACCATTACTATGATAACAATCAACACTGTAAAGATCAAAACTGCCGAAGGACAGCACCTTGTAAAATGCCCTTCATAAAATGTGCTCTAGGACTGAAAAGTAGGGATGGGCTGGTGCTCCCTGGTGCTGGCCAATCAAGAGTTGTGCAGGGAAATGCATCACCCTGCCTCCCTGTCTGATTGGCCAATGCCAGGGAGAAGGTCAGATGATGTCAGGAGACTTCTTCTTGGTTGGAGTTTAGCCCATTGTGACCCTGTAGGAAGGTAAGTGATTGGCTGCTCACATTTTGGAGGCTTTTGAACAGCACCACTGCTTCCGAAATGAACAGCCCATCCCTACTGAAAAGTCTAGCAGTCATTGAGCCACCTTCTGTTCCTCTCTGCTGGGTGTTTTCCACATGAAGATAAAGTTTCTGTTAACAGTACACTTGCCTTTTCTGAGTCTCATCCTTCATCCAGCAGGGAGTTGAGTCCAGCTTTGGTTCTGTCACCTGGGGGATAGGAGGAAACCACTTCATATATGACAACACCCGTTCTGCTTCAAAGAGGGCCTTCTCGGTTGTTGCCTGAATGCACAGCATACATAACATTTGCTTTGTCATTGTACTTGTCTCACATGGTACAAATATATCCTCATGGTAGTTTTCAACATTGATAGAAATTCTCAGTTTGGAAATACGAGCTACAGGAAGGTGGAACTAATTGAGAGGAGAGGGACATACAAATTCCATCATGACTCCATAATGCTTAGAAAAGTCTGTGGGGCTGTACAGCTCAATTCAATTCCACTAATAACTTGAAACACACATATGAATTATGCAGAGAGAGCGTCTACACTTCGGCATTCAAAGCTGCTGAAGGAAGAGCTCTCTACATATACACTACTCCTCATGCAGAACTACTTCTTGTGAATGTTTGTGGGTGATCATCATGGAGAGGAAAATACAATCCACAGATCTGCTGGGCTACTGCATACTGTCCTGAGAACTCTACACATTCATTTGAATATGTGGAAGGGCCTGTGTGACACCCCCTTGTTATTTTACATGTGTGACCTCTGGCCAGATGGTGTGGTAGAAAAATGTAATAAAAAATAAATAAATAAATAAATAAATAAATAAATAAATAAATAAATAAATAAATAAATAAATAATGCACAATCACTGACAACTAGCATGGTAAGAAAAAAGAAAAACACAAGTAAACAAATACATTGTACAGCATGAGAGCAGAAAAAGCAGCCTTATACTGAGTCAGACCATCTGGCTGTGTATGGCAAAAACTGTCCAAGTTTTCTGCCACATTGCTTTCTTGGCTTAATTTGGGGAGTCTCCCATCCAAGAATTAACCAGGCCCAATCCCGCATAGCAGACATTAGAGATGGGCACAAAACAATTTTTTTATTCACTTCATTATTTGTTATTCATTTCATTACATAATGAAATGAATAATGAACCTAGGAGCAAAATCTAAGTGAAACGAACCAAACTGGGAAAAATTGGTTCATTATGCTTCGTTTTATTAATGGCGGCACGTGAAGAAATGAGCTGTTTTTAAATGCTGTAAACGGATGAAAAACACTTCAAAAATACTGTAAACTTTTTTATGCCTGATTATAGATATTAGGTTGATGCCAGTGATTTAAAACATCTAAAAATTTGTTTTTAAAGAGATCTCTCTTTTTTAAAGGGGACAAAATGGCTGCTGCATACTTTTGTTAATGGCGGTGAATCTGTGCAGAATGGCATTGTTAAGGTATTAAAACGTCCTGAATATACTTAAAAACCCAGCAAAAATTATTTTTTCTGCCTGATAATACCTAGCAGGGGGGCAAGGAGTGCTTAAAACGTCCATTTCCATGTTTTTTCAGATTGTTTTTAAAAAATTAATGTTTTCCGTCTGGTCTGGGGCATTGGGATGCCTGCGCGTAGTCAAATGCATTAAATCACAAACCAACAAAATATTTTTTTAAAAAAAGATTGTTAAAAATGAAACAAAACAAACCAAAGCTTTAAATGGAATGAAACGAATCACCATGTTTTCAGTTCATGCCCATCTCTAGTAGCAGCGTAGATGTGTTTTTCCTAGACATCTCCTTCAAAGAAGGATTTAGCATGTCTCTTCAGGCATGGTTAAAAAGAGAAACAAGAGATCATGGTTCACCCCAAGAGAGATGTTTTCTGTATTCTTGAGGTTTTCGCTTGTGCTATATATATAAAAAAAGAGTCAAAGTGGTCTTCAGAAAGTGGAGAAAATAGGCCAGCAGTGTGAAGTTTGTAGCACGCGTTGGGCTTAATGCATGGCACTGTGACCATTCAAACAGTATCTCATGCTGCTTAAGCTGTTTAAATCTTTAAAAATAGCCCTGAGCCACAGGCTCAGACACTAAATAAGTTGCATAGATGGCAGAGACCTTGCCTCAGCTGTGGCCCGTGTTGCCATTTGTTTTATTAGCTTATGAAAGCACACTATGAAGAAGGAGAAAAACTGCGGCACTTAGCGCTTCAAGCAACACAGAGATTCTTCAAGAGCCCGCATAGAGGATGGCCATTAAACAGAGAAGCCTCGGCGAATGTATACATGCAAGGTTTCCAAGGCAACGGGACAATGTGTGTGCAGAGAATTTGGATGCTGTTAGGCAGTGTCAACCGCATAAACTCTTTGACCTTCTTTCTAATCACAGTACTTGTAATGGGAATATGTATTAAATGTCTCCAGTGGCCAGGCCTAATTTGAACAACTGTGAAAACACTACTAATTGCGGAAAGGCTTTGGTGATTTAAACAGAGAATAGCTTAAGCCTCCTTCTGGAAGGTGCAGTGGGATGAGAGTGGAGTTCATCATTATTACTACAGACCAAATGGGGAAGACATCATGGGATGAACAGCTTTGCTCATCTGTAGCCATTGTAATCCTAGTTTGCACTTTCTTTTTATCCAGAGGGTAGATGCCCGATTACAATTAATGGGATATCTTGAAGTAGGATGAGGCTCTTTGGGGTTTCAGACAGAATTCTTTCCTTGACCTACCAGATGTTGTATTTAATTTGATGATGTTGTATTTAATTTGTTACTGTTTTGTTTTTTGTTGTGAACCACCTGGAGTTCCTTCTTGGAAGACAGGCAGTATATAAGCCCTAAGATAAATAAAATAAATAAATCGAAGATATTCAGAATTAAAAAGAATTGTGCATGCAAACCATGCATTGAATGATGGTCCATCTGCTAGGGCAGTGGTGCCCAAACTTCAGCCCTCCAGATGTTCCAGACCACAATGCAGACTTGGAATTCTGGGAGTTGTAGACCAAAATATCCAGAGGGTTGGAATTTGGACACCCCTGTGCTAGGGGATGATACTTGGAGTTTTCTGCCTTCAGGATAGCCGCCTTACCCTTATCTCTGTTGGTGCACGAGTCCACCACCCCATTTTGCGTACACATAACCTTGTTCAGTTTTGGAAGCCAATCAAGGCTGGGCTTGGTAGTCTTGGATAAGAGACCATGAAGGATCTCTGAACAAGGCTAGGACAAATCCTGAAATCTTAGAAAGCTGCGACCAGACAGTGTTGACTACCTTGAGGCATCTGAATCAATAGCCCAACTCATATAAGGCAGATTCCTATGTTCCTGAGCCATATACTTTATGCATTTATGGTTTTTCTTTACCCTGCTTGCTTTTTCTGTAACTTGGATTTCATAATCAGGTTCACAGAATTTGTGGACTGAATCCTTTATTGTCCTACAGGTGTTTCCCCAATGCAGTACCAGCAGAAACCTAGGCATTTGCTACTTCTGACTATCTTCTGAGCGGTCACCCAAGTGTCTCTCCCAGAGGCATCAGATGCGCAAAGTCTGCTACAATGAAGGCCTAACAAGCCATGCTGGCCACATAGCCACAGGCTTGCACAACACTGGCTCTTTGGCTTGAAAACAAGAGATGAGCACCGCCCCTAGAGTTGGACACAACTAGCACACATGTGTGAGGGGAACCATTACCTTTACCTTTACCGAATCTGCAAAGAGCCGTGTCATCTGAGCCTTGCTCTGCACCAGAAATATCAAGGCTCACTTATCAATGTTCAGTGGTACCACGACGTATGAATTTAATCCATTACGAATGCATGCTCTTAAGTCAAACTACTCTTAAGTCTATCTAAAAAAATTGAAAAAATAAATTTAAAAAAATGGTAAGTCGAGCAGACCATATCTAAAATTTGTAAAGAGGCAGTTAAAATGCCAACAGTTTCCACTCTTAAGTCGAATTGCTCTTAAGTCGAGCTGTTCTTAAGTCGGGGTACCACTGTATACAACTTTAAAAACTGGTGGGACAAATGATAAAGTCCATTCATCCTGCCATGTATTTTTGCTAGTATCTCTTCAGATGATCTATGTTCAATGCCTGACTAGAACATTTTGCTGACAAATCAAAGGATGGGATACTGCTTTCTGCAATTCACATATAAAAATGGTCTGAACTAGAGATGGGCACGAAATGAGCGATTTTTTGTTTTTGTTTTTGTTTTTTCATTTCGTTACGCAACGAAAACAAAACAAAAAAATTTTTCAAAACAAAATGAAAACAAAAACAAAAACGACCAATTTTGCCGTGTTTTTTGTTTTCGTTGCAGCAAATGCATTGAACTGAAAAGAATGCTAACGAAACAGCAATTTTTTGTTTTTGTTTTTGTTTTTTTGTTTCGTTATGTAATGAAAACGAAAACGAAAAATTTGCGAAAAAACCCACCGAAAAATGAAAACGAACCGAAACGGACCCCTAAATGACCAAACGACAAACGAAACACCATTTTTTTGAGTCGTGCCCATCTCTAGTCTGAACTAACAGTTTAGTAACACTGCATGTGCCACATACAATGGGTACTTTAGTTTGCCTAATAATAGGGCTGGGCGTGTCTGGGTTGTTAACACATGGCTTATAAGGGTAATTGACTCCATGGGCCTAGGTTGGGATCTAAAGATGGAATTTAACTAGTTGAAGCCTTTCTGTTCTTTTTTCTGTGACACTCTATCTCTTGATGATGTGAGAGAAAACCTTGATGCACCCAGGAACAAATTAAGAAGAATCCTGGCTGTTGGCTCTGATCATTGATCAGAGACAGAAGGGATGCCATGTCCTGTTGTCATGTGGTGCTTGTGCAAGCCACTGAAGTCTAAGATTGGAACTTAGGCAGTTTTTGGAACATGTGGGTGACCATGGGTCACTCCTCCTTAGAGCCAGTGCTCTATGGAACCCTTAGAAACAATGTCATGTTCTTCCCCTTTTGAAGAAGAGCTGGGGTAGCAACATGCAGGGTTCTTGGCCCTCACTTCTAGTGGCTCCCTGGTAGCATTATGTGAAAGCATGTTGTTACCCTCTCTGCTCCTCCACATTGGGGAGTATGACTGCTGGGAGAAATGCTGGAAACCTTATGATATCAGGAGGTGTGACCCTAAAAACATCAGAGTTAATTCCATGTGCCATCATCATATAGCCTTCCAGGGCTTCTCTCTGTCTTTGGGTGCAATCTCAGTTGCTGGGGTTGGCTACCAGCATGGTCTCTGTCTACCTCTTGCTGGGTGGATCAGTTATTCTTTATTAAGGTCCAGGTGGTCTCTGGTGTTACTAATCTAAAAAGACCCTCTTCCACCTCTTCCAGATTTATCCTTGATCTTCCCTTCAGTGATGTATTGCTGTAAAATATATTTGTCCTGAGGAATTAAGCCTCTACGACAGGAGAGTTTGTGTACCTTAAATAATCAGCAGTATTTCTCCTCGTTTTCCTGTCTGATGAAGTACCTCTTTATTTTTTATTCATCCAATCCATAGGTTTGGGGTATGTGTGGAAATATGCCCCCAGTCCAGCATCCCAACCCTGATTTGGGAGATGAAGTCACAGTTCACTCTTGCTCTTGAGTGGAAAATAAAAGTTTATTTCTGCAACAAGGCTCAGAAATTACATTATTAACACACTGGATAATTTTTTCATTTGCAAGTAACCTGACCATAATGGATGCTCAGTTGGATCTTTGGATAATAAATTAACCATGCTGATAGAAACCCACAGTGAACTTAATAGAAAAGATGGTCTGATGGAACACTGAAGGAGTTGTGCCCTCAGCTTATTTTTTAAGAAACAAGTTTCTCTTGTCTTGCCCCCACTTACTGCTTAGGGCAAGAATATCACAGATGTTCACATTCAGTTCTAGCCATTCTGCTTCAGGACCCACCTGTTCTATTTCTTAAGAGAATAGGATTAGCTTGAGTTGATTTTAGTTTCTCTGGCAAAGATTCAAATATTGCCAGTAGAAAGAGCTTGGTCCTCCATAGATCCAAGTCATTTCACCTTGGAAGCTATTATTGACCTGGAAGTTATTATTCTAGCCTCCAATGCTTTGTTTTGAATGGAATTCAAAGTAGGACAGAATAGCAGTAGTGAAACGGATGCCAAACCATTGTCTCAAGGGGACCACATCATTTTGCATCGTGTGGCCGGATGGTCCCTAGGGTTGCCACAAGTCTGGAAATCCTGGGAAAGTCAGGGAAAAGAAAATAGTTTGGAAATCCTGGAAAAGTCAAAGGGGGAATGTAGACAGTCATGGAAAATATTGGATTCTGACTAGAGGTGGGTGTTACTGCTAATCTTGAAAATCGTCAATTGCCCACTAACTATAATTACCATATCAGCTTGAGCATAGCTTAATTGCTCAAAGGCAGGTTTATGATGGGCTCCTGTCAGCAGAGGGTGTTACAAAAGTTACTGTAAATAAAAACATGATCCTTGCATTTAAGGATATATATGGGGAAGCACTTGCTAAGCAAAAGGCTGAAAGAGAAGAAGAATTAGAGAAGATAAATAAAAGAAAGTCATAAGTTGATAAAATATCTGAGCTCAAGGACAAGAAAACCAAGCTGTTGTCTGAAAAGGCTAGTGAACTCTTAGCTATAGAGGATTGCAGGCAAATCAAAGAAAAACAAAAGAAAAGAAAAGACACAAAACGTGTGGCACCTTAAAAATTAACTGTCATATTTTAATGTAACGTTTTGTGGACACGTCCACTTCTTCAGACATATAGCAGCAGAATGAGGTGTGTAATATAATATGTGATGAGATATACATTTCATACCAGATTTTCATTGGTGGATAGGGGAGGGGGAAGAGGAGGGAGAGATGATTAACTGTAGAAATGGTGAGAAGGAGGATTTGGCCAGGGTTTGTTGATATGTTAAGCATTGTTAATGGTTCTGTAGAAGAGGGAGAGATGATTAGTTGTAGAAATGGTGGGAAGAAAGATTTGGCCAGGGGTTATAGATATATTAAGTATTGTTAATGGCTCTGTGGCCAGGGTCTGTAGATATGTTAAGTGTGGTTTTAAGGTTAATTCCTCAAGAGTCAGAAACCAGAAGCAGATAGAGTGGGTGGTGGTGGTGGTGGTGGAAGAGAGGAGTGAGAGAGTGGGAGTTTTTACCTTAGGGTCCAGGTGGGAGATAAACTTCCATTAAAAAGTAATATTTAATTTAGCAATATTAAATTTGATAATGACTCAAGAAACCCAGATCCATTCTTGTGTGTGTCCACCATGTATATGAATTTTATCTCAGCTGTTTCTCTTTGTATTCTGGATTTGTAATGATTCTGTTCCAAAACGGTGACCTTCAAATCCTTCAGGGAGTGTACTGGTAGACTGAAATTGTTTGAGACAGGTTTCTCTGTAACTTGTATTCTTATGTCAAACTTGTGCCCATTGATGCATTTTCTTAGAGATTGTCCTGCTTGTCCAATATAGAGTGCAGATGGGCATTGTTGGCAAAGATGGCATAGATCACATTGGTTGAGGAGCAGGTGAAGTTGCCCTTGATATTGTATGTTACATTGTTAGGCCCTGTGATTATGTTGCCAGAGTAGATGTGTGGGCAGAGTTAGCATCAGGGTTGGTGGCAAGTTTTAGTTTCACTGTCCATGATGCTCTTTTCAAATCTTGTGTGCATTAGTATTTGTTTGAGGTTGGGAGGTTGTCTGTAGGCAAGCATGGGTCTCTCACCAAAAGCTTTGGAGGGTGATGTGTTCTTGTCAAGGATGGGCTGGAGATCATTTAAGATGTGTGTGGGTGGTCTCACTTGTGGACTGTAAGTGACAACCAGTGGTGTTCTGTCATTTTGCCCTTTGGATCTGTCTTGTAGCAGGTTATCTCTGGGTATGCACCTTGCTTTGTTGATTTGTTCCTTAACTATGTGAGGTGGGTCAACAATGCTGATGCTTGGAATAGGGATATTTAAAAGGACACACACATATTGTGAAAAAAATATTTCCCTGTATGTATCTTTGTGTGTGTGTGTGTGTGTGTGTGTGTGTGTGTGTTGGGGGGGGATTTATGGTTGTACTTTTTGCTTTTGTTGGCCATTGCATAACAGAGCAACGGTCCATCTTATATTTGCTCAGAACGACATATAAGTCCCTTTTTCACAGCTTAGAACAAGTGGACCAATCCATTTTGCCAAAGGCAGAGGGACTAGGTTTTAGTGTTTTTGGCCAAAGGCAGCCCCTTCCATCCAAGGATAACCAATCATCTTTCACTTCAACCAAAATCTTCTAATTTTAAGATCAGTGACATTTTAAGAGACATGGCTAGAAGCATTATTAGGGGGGTGGATGGGGGGATTGAAGGTAAGTTGTATATCTGTATATGTCAAGACCCTTGTGTGGTTGAAAGGGAAGCAGGGCTGTCTCCGTTGTAAGGCAACGTGAGATAACTCCCTTTGGTGGGAGATCTGTGGGCAGCTATGGCAGCCACCTGTGGCTGTTACTCTTGGATGCCACAGCTTTCCCTCTCTTCAGTTTCTTAAATTAGCTTCAGCTGTATTTGAGGATAGCTTCTTATCACTGCTGTTGAAGTACTATAGATCTACTAATAAAGACAGAATCTGTATTTGGAATAGAGAGAAGGCACTTCTTCGGCTTTGCCTTTTGTTGTTTAGGGGGCTTTCACTCCTTACCTCCATTTCACCAGTAAGTCTGATTGCTCCTAGTGTTTCCAATGAGTTCCCCCCTTCTCCAGTACATATAAAAATAGCATTTTTAAAAAATGTCCTTTTATTGTTTTGCCTCAAATATCAAAGCACTTCATATTCTTTATGAATCAGAAAAGAATAACTAAAAAGGCAGAAATCTGAACTTTATTTCTTGCATTGAGAAATCCTCATTTCTACTTCGCTTAAGAGTTCCAAAAACATGATGACACCCCACCCCACCACTTTTAGGCCTGTGAAACATTAAATTATGAATCAGCAATGGCTTCTGGTTTCTATCTCTTTCATTGAAAGAAATCGGGAGCTGTGATGTATTAAATTTTCTTTAATGGCAGTTGCTCTTTGGAACATCACAAAAAACACTGTATTTTGCTCTGTATGGATTACGTAAATTTTGCAAGAGGATCTGCTTGATAACGCACTTGCTTGCATGAACAGGCAGAGAGCAACAGCAGTTAATGCCCTGGCATTAGGCAGAAGCCAGACAGCATGTTAGTCATTTACCAGATGCATATGACAAGATGATTTGGCTTGCACTTGGAGGGCTTTTAAACTTGTCATGCCTCTTCATGTCCACTTGATCCCAACAACCTGGATTCAACAGTGAACAATGTTTACGTCATGGTTGGGAAGAGATATTTAGCTTAGCTTAAGATGGAAACAGCTAAGGTAAATTCTGAAGTACTGTATGGATGTCCCTTAAATGTTACACCCTGATTTGTTTTAGCTGATCAGGTGGAGAGGAGAGCAAAAACCATCTCAGCAGGAATAAGAGCAAGCTATCTCATCACACTACTTCCTGATGAAGAGATCTTGGATTTTCAAAGCTTGCACACTTTCAGATGCCTTTTTGTTTGACCTATAAGGTTGGGTATTTTAAAATCTGGTTCCAAATGCGTGTTTTAAAAGGAGGCAAATGAGAGTGGGGTCGCCCAAACACCAGTTTTTCCCTTGTTGTTCTGCAAAATGCTTGGCAGCAGATATGAAGGGGAGCTGGCTGAGCAGCACTTCAGTGTCCAATTAAGCTAGGAGATTGGGCAAGATAAAACAGCATCTGCCCAAGTGCTTGCGGGCTCCCTGGGAGGTCTCAAACAAGGCAAGGCAAGCTGAGTGTGAAGAGTAGAGATTGGCACGACCAGAAAAAATGACGTTTCGAGTTGTCGTTTGTCGGGACAGGTCCGTTTCGGGTTGTTGCCATTTGTCGCGATAATTTTCAAAAATTTGCCATTTCTGTTTGTCGTTTGTCGTTTGTGGGTTGGGTTGGGGTTGGGGTTGGGGTAAGTGGGCTCTGGGAGGCACCTCTCTGGGTGCCTCTGACGTCTGACCCACTAAGAAGGGAAGGGAAGCGTTTCGCGCGGAGCCACCACATACCATACATTACATTTACATTATGTTAGGGTGGGGTGGCAGTCTGGTAGAGGCACCTCTCTGGGTGCCTCTGACTCACTAAGAAGGGAAGCATACTGGTGTACTGCCGTACAGGTTAGGGAATGGGATAGGGGATAGTGGGCTCTGTGAGGCACCTCTATGGGTGCCTTACTTTGACTCACTAAGAAGGGAAGTGTACTAGCGTACTGGCGTACAGGTTAGGAAAAGGGATAGGGTAGGGGTAGGGGATAGTGGGCTCTGCAAGGCACCTCTCTAGGTGCCTCACTTTGACCCACTAAGAAGGAAAGTGTACTTGCGTACGGATCTGGGTTAGGGTTGGGGTTAGGGTAAGGGCTAGGCTTAGGGTTACGGTTAAGGTTAGGGTGGGTTAGTGGGCTGCACCTCTGGGTGCCTCTGACCCACTAAGAAGGACAGCGTACTGGCGTATGGGTTAGGGTTAGGGTTAAGGTTAGTGGGCTTTTAATGCCCTCTCTGGCACACACAGAAGTCTCAGTCAAAACCTGGCCATGCGATTGGTGGAATGGCTCCAAAAATTTGCATGGTCCCATCCCATGGCCAGCCCATCATTGCGCATGCGCAGGTGTAAAAAAATAAAAATAAAAATAAAAATCAAATCAAATCAAATCAAATCAAATCAATGGAGACGTTTTATTGCAAGAAAAACCCACTGCTGCTACTATAAAAATTCCGGCAGTTAAAATGCCTAATTTTCAAATGTTTCTGTGGTGCTTTGGTGGGTTTTTTGACCACGATTTAAAAATAAATATTGCGGTCGCCATTTTGGATCCCCCCCACCGCATGGCAAATGGAGACGACGAGGATGCCCCCCCCC
>JAHTLZ010003542.1:57583133-57598796 GCA_023846285.1 Phrynocephalus versicolor | reverse complement strand
ATTATTATTATTATTATTATTATTATTATTATTATTATTATTATTATTATTATTATTATTATTATTATTATTATTATTATTATTAGAGGAACCACTAACTGGATTTAACTGGATTTAACCACAGATTTCATCATCCAGAACTTACAAGGCCAATGCTCAGATGCAGTGTATTTAAGGGTGATTAGTCCCTAGAAGACTGCGAGTCCAAATGTTCCGTGAATGTCAAAGATAACAAACATATCTGGCTGAACTAGTTTGTGTTGATTTTGTGGAGTGCACTTCATTTTGGGGTGCGGGTTGGAAAAAGGCTAGAAGGCAACAGAATATTTATCCTCCATTTGTACTGGACTTTTGTGCAAAAAGGTAGTATCTTGAATTTCATACACGTTAGGAAATAAGTGGCACTCTGCCACATATATACCCTGTGACAATCCCAAAGCACAAATTAATTTTGAGCCACATCTAACTGGACACCACTCTTTTAAAGTGTTTTTTAAAATGTATGAGGATTTGCTATCTGCAGGATGTGAATTCTGACGGGGTTTTCTTGCTACTTAGTCTGAAGATTAATGAGACATTAACATGAATATCAAAGAGGGATTGGCATGAAATGAGATGCCTTCTCCACACTGGTGGCAGGAGTGCTTAGTATGTGTACTGTATGTGTAACTGGTAAAATAAAATTTAAATATCTCACCTTAAAAACCTGGTTAGGATCACTATAAATTGGTTCTAAATGTAAGGCAGATATACTACATGCATTTTAATTGGTTTTATCTGAACTGCTTTTCTACATGGAGTGGGGGAAGGTGCCATCTTCTCCTTCATTCCTGACAGTAAATTGTTTCCACCAAAATTCTCCATCAAGTGTAGTAGGCAAATTACTAAAAGTATTGGAGAAGGCAGCACAAAGTACATGGAGAGTCGGGAGGAAACAAATACGTTGGTATCTCCAAACAAACAGGTCATCTGCCTTGGGGTTTGTAAACGCATGACAGTGTGATGCTCATGTTTTTCTCAAATACTCGCAACACTACTGAGGTTAAATTTCTAAGAGCTATTTTTTTGTTCCCGCCATGTTTCTCTAATCTAGCCATATGGATGGAGGCTGGTTTAATCTGTATAAGACGCTGTGCCAAAGCTCCATTGTTTAATATTTGGCTAAAATTTCTTTTTTTTTCTGAGGGCTTGGCTCCTCTGAGCCTTTGGGATTGTTGCCAATCGAAATTGAAATGGTTCTCCGAGAATGAGTGTCTGCATTTGGGTTTCTCATTAAATCATGTCATATCCTTGGGCTACAGGGATAGCTGCAAAAGCAGCTATCCAGCAAAGGATTGGGGATATCAAACCTCAAGAGAATCAGGGCTTGTGGACACATATAAGTATTGCAAGAAATAATGCTTTCTTGCCCCCCCCCCTTACTTGAACACTGTCCTCCACCCCGAAGTTCAGAAGAGCATTCACTCTGGCAAGGCTGAATGTGCTTCCTTCAAAATTGCTGGATGGAAGATTTCAAGGGGTACCCGATTGCCATCGTTTTTGTCCCTGCGGTAGTGGTGAGGTGGAAACTGTGGAGCATGTCCTCCTTTATTGTGGGTTTTATAGGGATTTATGCAAAGATACTCTGTATCCAGTCCTTCAAAAGTACCCGGGAAGATCAATGGAATTTTATATTCTTTTACTTTCCGATAGAGACCTGAATATTACCATGGCAGTGGCTAAGTTTTGTGCGGCAGCCATGGCTTGCTGTAAGATGTTGTCCACCATTGATCCCTACAATGTGTTGTTCACTTTGAGCCTTTTAGAGTTTGTGATTTATTTATTTTTTAATTAGAAATTTTAAAATTTAATTTTTTAAAAAACTATATTTTTTAAAAAATATATTATATCTAGGAATTTTAAGCCTTGGTATTGATGTTTATATCTTTAAATTTATTTTTGTAGCTTATATGACTATTACTTTTTGTATTATTGTTATTCCCAGTTTAGACTGTTGCTATAATATTGTGGCCAAAGACCATAAATAAAGATTGATTGATTGACTAATGAGATGGTATACCCATGCACTGTGAGTTTTCTGCAAAAGAATGTTCTTGACATAACTCCCTTTTGAAAAGCTCTCTGGGGCTACTGATTTGCTTATATGTTGCAGATAAGCAGCCCAGACTGCTCTGCTGTCCCTCCAGGAGAAATGTGTTTACCAGGTAGGAAAAGTCTCATGGTGCAAATATTTGTGAAGTGTCCTCTGGCAGTATGACTACCGGACCACATCCGTCTGCAGGGCAGACAGTGCAGCTGGTAGTTCAGTTTTTTGCAGCACAATTTACAAGCAATGTACACAGGGGTAAAGACCACTGTGTTCAGGGGCACTTGCTCCCAGCTTAGTATTCATAACATCACAGCTCAAACCTCTCTCTTTAAGTGACTTGAAAAGTCCCAGTAGGCATTCACTTTGTCTAGAAATGTGAACATTATCTTCATTTCGGAAATCTGGACTGAACACTGAAGATACGTAAAACTCGTCTGTCAAGGTTACAGAACATGTCTGCACAGGGCTTCCTTTGTGCCTGGCTTGAATCTGCGATTGTCTTCCTGTTCCACAACCACTTGCTTTCCTTCTATTCAAGAGTTTTCTGTTACCTGCCAAACTATTGTATTACTGCTACTAACACAAGTCCTTTGTGCAGGAAAAAAACACATGCAAAAACAGATGGAAGGTTGAACCTTGCCACCTCAGGATCCTTTCCATCTAAATCTCCCCTCCCTTTTCTCTATTTCTAAAAACGGTGTGTATGTATATACATTTCTGGACTCAGCGGACCACTCCTTATGTGTTATGTTAGATGGTGTAAACTGCAGTGGTAAATTGCCACTAGTTATTAAGTCAATGCTTGTACACCTCATTGCCCATCAAGTCGTGACAGATACACAATGAGGAAAATAAGGAGCAACGTCTTACCTAGTGGCAATTTACATATGTGGATTAGGATGTCTGAATTATGCTGGCATTACAAGTGACACAATTCTGGCCTACATTGTGCAAATGGCAAAGGTTCTAAGGTATTAGAGGGCTTGCCTGTGAAAATTGATCTTCGTAGGTAAAATAACTATGCAGCCTTCTTTAAAGGGTTCTCTTTCTAAAGATTTGTACAGTTCACTTGAAAGTAGCCATGGGTGTTTTGTTTTGGAAGTGGTCCAGTTCTGAAATGAAATGCTGGAGCCCAGCTGGCATTTGGATCTGGGCCGACCCTCCAGAACAAATTCAGCCAATCCCTTACCTTGCTCTGGGCTTGCATGAGGATAAACTGCAATGAGGAATAAGCCTCCAATGTCTTCTTTCCTTCTCCCTGGTTCTGGCCAATCAGACACTGAGGCGGGATGATGCATTTCCCTGCACAGCTCCTGATTGGCCAGCACCAGGGAGAAGGAAAGATGATGTCGTAGGCTTCTTCCTTGTTGGACTTTAGCCCCGTGTGATCTCAGAGCAAGGTAAGGGATTGGCTGAATTCGTTCCGGAGGGTTGGTCCTGTTCCAAACGCCAGCTACAGTGCCAGTACTTCAGTTTCTTATGTTGTGATTTCAGCAGAGACTCCCACATCCTTGTGAAATGAATGAGAGACAGTGTTTAAGCTTTAAATATACTTGAGGCAGAGCTTGGAATGCTTTGTTTTCAAAGGAACTCATTGACTGAAATCCTATTGAGTAACCAATAATGCACAACTCAAAGTTATGCATGTGATAGCTCCATTTATGCCAAGGCAGGAGTGCTATTCATAAAGCACTTCTACTGGTGCCCTGCACAATGAGCTGCAATGGGAACAGTGTGATTGGCACATTTATTCAGAATGTTACATTTCATCCAGATAAATAGGATTCCAGCCACTGTATTACTTATTACTGGGGGCTGATCAGATTGGATAGTGTTATTGTCATGATGCCCCTTTCAGAAAATTAATTCACTGCATAATACATAATTAATGTTCATATTGTCCCTATCATGAAGGATCATCCATCCCTCCAACAATTACTTCTCTTGCCACGTGATAAGAGGATGGCAAAACATTTAGATATGTCTCTAAAATGGTTTAAAATACTTGTTGAATATAACTAGAAAATACAAGTAACTTCTTAATGATGGAGGTTGACAATGAGTAGGTACAAATAATATTTTCTGTTACATGACATCAAATCACTTGCAAATTACCGTGGCCCTAAATGTTGGGAAAACCCAATGGACACCATGGACTCCATAAACTCCAAGGCTGACTTGACCACCTGTATCTTCACCTGGATGCTAAAGTCCCAGAAGCAGAAAAATGGGATATCCTTGAGGGCATAATTTGGAAAGGATAACACCATCTCCCTCTCCCATCCATGTTTCAGTTATATAAACCAGGATGTCTTGTTGATGTTGTCTTGCTGTTTTGGAATTATGGTTCTCAGAATATAATTCTTCTGAATGTGCTGGTGGGATTTTTTTAACAAAAAAAGTTTCTTCTTCATCATAATCATAATCATAATCATAATCATAATCATCATCATCATCATCATCATCATCGATCTGCAGATTTGAAAGGGACTCTAGAAGAGAGACGCTGTGGGGAACTATATTCCCAACCTCTGGCTCCATGGCCGGATACCTAAACCACTGATCTATTGATTCAGTAAACATATCTCGGCTTTTAGTACAAAAGGCTTAACAGATTTGGCAAATGGGTGGCACTGAGGGACTTCTTGTGTGAGAAGATGTTTGGTTTAACAATTTGATGGGGTGGTCGTGAAACAAATTCAGATTTCTGCTGATATCCATACCCTCCTGTTCTTCGCTTTAGCCTCCCATATTACATTGCATGGGGTTGTTCTTTGAATGAAGCTCAGTGGTAAATAAATAAATAAATAAATAAATAAATAAATAAATAAATATTGATTTTTGCATGTTGGGAAAAATAACAATCTTGCATGCACCCTAACCCTGGATTTCAGTGGGAAGGGGGCTTCATAACCTAACTATGCTACTAAACAATTACCAAAGTTATATTTCTTTATTTCTCTCTTGCAGTTGTTTGTTTGTTCTCTCTCTTCCTCACTGATTTTCAACCCAAACAGATATGTAGCCCTCTGCTTCTGACTTCTGATCATGTTGCCAACATAGTAGTTTCAGTGTCCCAGCAGGGTGGAATCTGCAATCCCCCCTTTAAATACCTATGATAAATATCTATGAAGATCACAAGTAAATATGCCTTTCTATATGAAATGCTTTTAAAATAAATTTTACCTTATGAAGTGCTATTGTGAAAGAGTGGCAGCTCTGATATGTGAACTGTCTCTTACACCCTTTTTATCTAGTTGTTGTTTGTGTTTTAAATTCTGCTAATTATAAAGTAATTACCAAATTTCCACAACAGTGGCTGTGTTTCCTATGGGATGTTGTACAAAACACATTCCTTCCCTATTCCCATCTTCTTCTAGAGTGTCACCTGACCACTAGGCATGTCTTTGTGAAAATGAAGAGTATTGCTGCAGGCGTGAGTGGAACTCAGGTCAAACATCTCTAGATTTGATCCAGTGTTGTGAAGTGCTACTTAGGAAAACTGTTTCAGTGAGAAAAAAAGACTATTAACATATTTTCTGGCATTTTCTCCTTTTGTTTGTACTTGTTAAGTGGGGATTTCCTTTCAACCCATTATCACATTTCCTGCAGCAAAGGCAGACCACAGGTTTGCTAATGAGTGATATTTGTTTTAACAGTCTCTGATAATTTAATCAAGTGAAAAAAAAAAACCTTGCTTTAACATGCTGGCAACTAAATCCTATATGTACCATGGGGAGGGCTTGTCAAATCTAAACGTCTAATGCTTGGTATGCAGCCATAACTTACTAGCTGTTTTTCTTTCCATGCAATTTCATCACCTTGTAAAGGCTGTTTTAGGGGGAAATGTTTTGCAAACAGTGCACTGACTATACACATTTTGTCCCGTGAGGGCAAATGTTAAGGTAAGTTAGTGCCCCTGTGTGTAACCACAGAATCATAGGCTAATTGAGTTGAAGGGGCCTATAAGGCCACATACCTGTCAAGTGTCCCCTTTTGGCCGGGACATTCCTGTTTTTTTAGACTTTGTCCTGTCGTCTTCCTGGAACATTCCTTTTCACAGAAATGTCCCGGGCAGTGGCGGTTGACAGAGGGGCGTTTCACAGGGGACTTAGGTAGAGGGGGGACAAGCTGGTGTGGCTGTGGCTTGGGGTGGTGGGAGGGGCAAAGTGCCTGCCCAGCCTCTCTTTCTCCGCCTCCTGTGACAATGACAGCAGCAGCAGCAGGAGAGCAAGTGTGCGGCACTGAGCTTATGCACTGGAGAGTCTGCACCCAGCCGGTGGGATTGGAGCAAGCGGGCAGGAAGGGCAGTGAGGTGCAGCTGTTTTGTTTCATTTTGTATGGGTTTGTAAGCTTAAATGAAATAGCGTGTCATTTTTCGTAAGGTGCCTATCCCTATCAAACTATGGAGACAAGTAGTTAAGGGCAGATTGCTTCGTTTCTAACTGGAAATGTCTGGGACAAACTCTGGGATCTGATGCTTGCTGTATGTAAAGCAGGTGGTTCAAACACCAAGATGGCCTTTCACAAATAATCATTCCTAAGGCCAAACTGTGATCGGACACATTGCAATGGGTTTTATGACTAAAGTGCAAAATTCATGACTGTGGCCTGAGTTACAAGAACCACTGACCCCATGTGTGGTCCAGTCAGAGACTAGAAAAGTTACTTTTTTGGATCTCATGTCTCAGAATTTTCCAGCTCACATGGTGTATTTCCAACATCTGGGTATCATCGTGTAATTTTCCATGTAGTATGCCCCTGTGAAAATGAAGATGTACTGGCATACATTTTTGGCTTAGCTAAATAATCGTCTTTATTTTTCTTTTTTTAATTATCTGATACAGAGGAGAGAGTGAAATGCAACACTTTCATAACACTCTCTAATCACATGACTCAAATTGCTTATTCTTCTACTAAACCTAAATGTTAGTTTTACATTTGACTTTGCTTAGTGTTATTTGAAAAACGAAGAAGCCAACACAGTGCATTTGGCCATAGTCCCAGTGTAATAGTTTGGCCCAAGTTACTCAGCTGGAGAATCCCTTTAGATGACATTAAATATCAGCCTGGGAGATGTGTAGCTCTTGCTGAAATCAATATCCAGTAGAATAGCCACCATTAATGCCTATTCATTAAAACAGCAGGTATTTTGCCTTTGGAGAAATAAAATACTTTACAAAAAATTTTGCACTGCAAGATCAAAGCATATGTGCTCTTGGCTTAGAAGTTTTCCACAGTTAAGACATGTTTATTAAACTGTGCATTGGCACAGCTTCTTTCATAAAATGCTGAATCTGTAAAACAGGTCGGAGGTATGCCAGTTGTCACCAGCAGGCTTATCATTATGGCTGCAGCTTAAAGCAGCAAGGGAAGAACAAAAACAACAACTATGCATAAAAATAAGTAAAAGCCTTACAGCACAGTGGTTAAACTGAGGTATTGCAGTCAAGGCTTTGCTCAACCTGAGTTTGATTCAGACAGGCTTAGATAGCCAACTCAAGACTGAGTCAAACCACCGTCCTTTCATGGTCAGTAAATTGAGCATCCTGCTCACTGGGGGTGGATGTAGTCTGTGTAAATTGTAAATCACCCAGAGAGCATGACATATTGCTTCACTTCACTGTTCTTGCTGCACTATTCCTAAACCAATGTCTCAAATAATAAGTGGTATATTCCTCCCACCAAATATTGGTTTCCAGTGTGATGATTCCCTTCAGCAGCCATAATTTCAGCTCAACAACATCTCCGAATAGGTGACAATTTTTGCTAATGGGAGTGAGAGCTGCCCAAGAAGACACACGTAATGATTCACGGTTATCATTCTGCCCAACCACTCTTTAGAGTAGGAACGCTTGGAATTCTGAGCCTATATTGGCATTTGAATTTGAGTTCCACCGTCTTCCTCCTTCTGTTGTGAGCCAGAACATTGTTTCTGATTTATTCCATCCCAATGAATTGTTGACCTCCTGAAGGTCCTGTTGTAAACAGCCCCACTCAGCATTTCCAAATGTAAAATAGTTGTTGCTTCTTTTATTCAGTAAACCTATTTCATGTTAGGTCCTAATCAGGAAGATTTATGTATTCCTAAGATTAGGAAAGGGGGAAAGGTTTAGGATACACAAATGCTAAAACTGTTTTTGTGACAGCAAATGAAGTGGAGCTAAGTTGCTTTCCAACAACAACGGGTTATTTCTTCTTTCTAGTTCCACAAATGTCCAAAGTAGTTTGCTATGATTGCTCCTGTCTGTCTTAGGTCAACAGCTGAAGGCATTCACTTTGGTTACTCTGTTTCATTTGTTCAGTTGGAAGTTATGAAATGTTTTATTAATTCTTGTACCAATGTCTCAGAGTAACTTATTGAAATGGTAAGTGGCAGTTAATGAGTAAAATGTGGACTACTGTGGGGAACTTGAACTGCTCTGGGAATCAAACTCAGGTCATTTGAGTCATAGTCTCTCATTCTGTCTAACAATTGGATGTAGGCTTAACTGTGAAAGATTTTGATCAGGGATCATCAAAGTTTCCCATTGTCTGAAGGAGGAATCAGAAATACCCTACCCCTCCACACATATGGTGCATAGGGGTACATGAAAATACAGTGGACCCCATATAACAAACGGTTTGTATAACATAAAATCTGTACAACATAAAAGATTCCAGAGATAGGGGAAATTTGCTTAACATAATTGTCTATGGGGCAAATCCGTACAACATAAAAACGGTTGTGATTAGGGATTACTCTGTTTTCAATGCAATCCTATGGGAAATTTGTATAAAGAAAATTTGCTTAACAGAATTTCATTTGGAACAAATTAATCCCTTTATACAAGGTACCACTTATTCTCTCCATTTATTCTCTGTGCTGATGGTGGCAGGAGGATTCTGGGAGAATCCTCCTTTTTAAAAAGCTCTTTGTTCCACTGCTTTTCTAGAGTAAACAATTATTTTTATGGGAGTTCTGACATGTTGCAAAGCTTGCAGCCAGTTCATCAACTGATTTTTTAAAATATGCCTCCCTATGACATAATACATCACACCAGGAGAAATCATGATTCTCACAAAACTTAAACTATTTACTTTCTCTTTTCAGTGTCACAAAGCTATAGCTTTGCACCTAAAACCAGTCTGCATTTTTTTTTCAAAGTTTGCATTCCTTTTTTTAATTTTTTCCATATTATTTATGCAGGTTAATCTGTTAATCTTTTTTTCTTTCTTGTGCTGGCAGCAGTGATATTTTATTAAATGTTTTAATGAAGTCTTCTCCTTCTTCCCAAGGGCTAACCTAACAGTGCATATGGGTAGCTCACATTTTGTATGCTTTTGGGCTTTATTATATAACATAACTTTTACCAGCTCCTTCATACTTTAATGCTGTTAAGGCTACTAATTAAAATTTGCAAATCAAAGCTTAATGATCTAGCCCTGAGCAATGAAAGCAATTTGGTAGTGGTAGGGGGAGGCAGAAAAACAAATCTTGAGTTTTTGATGGGCTGTCATCAACTCCAAGTAAAGGGGTTTAGAATTGTGGGAAATTCCCAGGTGGGAGAGTTTGTTTGGTTGGCCACAGGGATGGTGAGTGCTTTGTTATACACATATTTGACTCAGATGCACAACACCTAAAGGCAAGTAGAGCAGGCAAAACTGACCGATTTGCCAGTCCCTAAGGTTGAATGAGAACATTGTTTGGGCTTTGGTTAGAATTTACTGAGGTTCACAGATCTGAAATGTTGGGAAAAGCAAAGCAAAGAGATTTGACTCTCTTTTATGATGGGACAACAACAGACATATCTCCTCTGATAATTCTATGAGGTGATGGTGTAGTTAACAGTGTGCACATATGGGAATCACGTGGCCTTACTCTTGCTTGTTTATGGAGTGCTACTGTCACATATGGTTTATAATCAATTTCCAATGGTATGAAGTGATGCTTTATTCATGTAGTGTCCTAGCTGTCTTTTATTTCATGGGCTGTACAGTGGTAGCCTCCTGGCCTGGATACTGCAACATCCCAATGGGACCAAAAAAGGATCAAGAAGAAAACTGATACATTACCATTACCAACTATAAATCAGACATAGGAAGATAAAATTGCATCTGTGCTGCACTTAACCCTATTGAGCCAAAGGGTGGGCAGAGGACTCTCAAAATCTTAATTGACCTCTGATAAAACACTGTGGTAGTCAAGGATGTATTTGCAAAGAGAAGAAGCCACCTTATGTGAGCCCACACCACAAGGTTTTTTATGTCATTCTTCTTCACCAGGATACTGGAGAGAGTCGCCCAGTGTATGCTTTGTGTACAGAATTGGTCAAATTCATCTTCACTTGGACTTTTTAAATGAAGGAAGCCCAGTTGATGTAATTTTGGCCACAGCTCTTCCTGTTTTTGGGATTCTTTTCAGCACGAGGATTTGGAGGATAGGAGAGTATTTCTAGAGTGGCAAGGACTACTACATGTTTACATGATTTTTGCACTTCTGAAGATTTATTTTTTGCAGTGAAAGAATGATGCAAACTTGGCTCACATCTTGATGTCTGAAAAGGATTAATTTGAATTAATTCCTTTATACAAGGTACCACTGCATAACAGCTATAATTTTTCCTGTGTCAACTTGGGTTGGCAACAGTTACCAGTGTCCATCTCGACTACCACAGTGCACCGTACATGGGATTACCCTTGAAGAGTAGCTGGGAGATTCAGTTGCTGCAAAATGCAGCAGCTAAGCTGCTCCCTGGCACAGAATATTGAAATTACAGTATCTCAGTACTGAATGACATATACTGTTTGCTAGTAGCTTACCTGATCCAATTCAAAGTATTCATTTTGAACTTTATCGCTGACCTTTATCAACTGTGAAGGCCCACTTGATAGGCCTGCAGGTGCACCTCTAGTCACTTGCATCTCTTTTGGCTGCCACTTTCTTTTCCCTTCAATGGAAATATGGGAAAGAAGTGCAATATGCTGTAGAAGAAAGTGCATCTTTTTTATTGCCCACATCTGCCTTCCCCAACCTAGTGCCGTGCGATTGTTGGACTACAATTCATATCTGAATTTTCCTTCCCCACCCTACCCTCAGCAATGGGACAATGGCCTTAAATGCTTGGGAGGGCATGCATTAGGGAAGGCTAGCCTATATTGGTTGGCTGAGGTTCTCCAGGCTCTCTTCTAGGTCTTCCTACAGATGGCAGGGATATGTGGGTGGTGCCTTTCAGTCAATGCAATGTAGGACAGGAGATTAAAACCGTTTCTTAGAGAAACTTTCTTCAGTGCAATTGTTTTTGGGAGGAGAGGACAGCGGGAGGAAGATCTGGATGAAAAGAAAAGATGGGACTGTAGGATAATGGGGGCACACAGAACCCCAAGGGACCTGGCAGCACCAAACAAGGCTTTAGACTCCAGACATAGAAGCAGGCCACCGAGAGGTCAGGACCCAGTGTGGAAGCCAAGCCCTTAAATCAGGCATGTCCAAACTTCGGCCCTCCTGATGTTTTGGACCACAACTCCCAGAATTCTAAGCTTAGACTGCCAGTGGCAAAGGACTGTTGGAGTTGTGGTCCAAAACATCTGTTGGGCCGAAGTTTGGATATGCCTGCCTTAAATGAACTCTACATGACCTCGAGCATAGGCTAGATCAAGCTACAGCAGGCAGGGCTCAGGCAGTGGCCAGGGGAAAAACAGGTACCATCCAGATAACAGGCCCAGAAATGCCCCCCCCCCCAGGTCGGGAGACTACCTGACTAAAGGCCATCCCTCCTCCTTTGTCTTCCTCTGTCCTATTGTCAATGATTCTCCAGCCCTTCCCTTTTGATGCCTTACCCCACCTAATAAAAGGCCTCAGCCCACCTGCCAGGGGGGCTCAGAGCACTCTGTTCACCCGCACCAGATGTGTTGTCTTGTCATTCCTACTAGGGGGCTGTTCCAGCTGAGTGTCCTGGATGAAAAGAAGTAGTATCTCATAGCCCTGAAAAGCAGGCAACTGGTCACTCATTCTAAAACATTATTATTTATCTCCCTCCCACCCCTGAGAGGCAGGAGTTGTAGATTTTCAGAGCCCCCTTTTGCCCCAAGTTCCAGACAAATGCAGCCTACAACCAGCCTCAAAAAAGTAATCAAGGGGATACTTGTTGTTTTACTAAATACTTCTAACATCTCTCCCTCCTCCGCCCACCATGGAGAGATTTGAGAAGCCTTTGCCAGGAATATTTGCAGCAGTAAAGTCTGCAGCCGTGTGCATCAAAGATGAAACTCTTCCCTATATAATTTTATTGCGTGTGCCAGAGGAAAACATCTGGCCTTGCTGATATACAGTCAGCAACAAATGCCTTTTTCACGGAGAACTGCCTTTTCCTTTATAATAAGAGTGAACCCATTAGTATCATTAAGTGCCATGTGCCTAATCCCAGCAATCAAATGAAGAACAAAGCAGGTGCATGAAAAGCTCCAGTGAAATGAAAAGGAGGACATTTGAATTTGTTTGTATTCACCCCACCACAAGACTTCATTTTCAATGCAAAGGCTTATTTTAAAAGCCATTGTACTGTTTTTAATGAGATGGAGGAGAAGAAAACTCTCACCAGAAATGTTAACTCTCTGTTAATTTTGTTGCAAGGGATGGGAGCTTTTGGTGTGTGTATTGTGTGTCCCATTCTCCCCATTCATTCACAGTTGACTTGCTGTGCTGGAAAAACCCTCCCCCCCCCTCAGTTTGAATATGATCCAAGAAAATGTCCATGCCCAGTGCTAATTAACTAACACAACCTCAATAGGGATTGTGCACTTAAAAGTAAATAATTGTTTTATGGTTGGCTAGTCTCATCCTTTCTGCTTTGATAATTCCCAATAAAACAAAAATGCAGTGGGAAATCATGTTCATCCCCCAAGGCTTGGGAGAAATCTCTGCTATCATAGGAATCAATCTGTCTCATGAAATGCAAATATATTTAGAAGATGAAAGAAGCCAAAGATAACTGTTTGCTTCTCTTTAACTCCTGGTATTGTTGCGTTCATATCATTTTGCACGAGGCTTTTGGCATGAGTGTGTCACCCCCTTCTTTCTTGTAATCATTTGGTTTCCCACAGTGTGGCTGTAATCCTTCTAAATCGAGACATGATCTCGGACTATTTTGCAATTTCATAACATCATGGGCTGTCCCCTGAGTTGACTGGATGACACTGCCAGGGACTGCTGTTTTAGGAGAGCTAGGAACATCATCAGGGGCGAGTTACACCCTGGCCAGCACTTCTTTACTCTCCTACCCTCAGGCAGGAGGTACAGAAGCATAGCCAGCTGTACCAACAGGCTAAAAACTAGTTTTTATGCATGGGCTGTTAGACTGTTGAATGAGGTGACAACGTGTGATACACTCGTGGGGCCAGCGAGTTGTGCAAGAAACACACAGAGTGAAATGAGATTGAGTGGCTTTTTAGTGGGATGGTGTTTGGGAGAGGAGGGAGGCTCAGACAATTTCACTGTACACAGGTTGTACACTGACAATAAAGGCTGTTGTTGTTAAATTATCACACAGCTAACTATGCTGGATTTTGTATGACAAATTATGAGTTGAACACATCCCAAGCATTTAGGACTACATGATATATCAGCAAATTATGTGAGCATTAAAAGACAACATTACATTAAAACTACAAGAGAATGTATGTGGAGAGCAGGAGAGCCAGGTAAAACTGAGCTCATGACCTGGGATTCAATCCCAGGTAGCAAGCTCATGGTTGACTCATCCTCTGAGGTCGGTAAAATGAGTACCCAGCTTGCTGTGTGTGTGGGGGGGGGCAATGGGTAGCCTGCATACTGTAATTAAAAAACTGTAAACTTCCCAGAGACTACGTGAACTGGTATGGGGTGGTATATAAGCAGAACACTTTGCTTTGCTTTCCTTCTGTGCAAGCATTACTACAACTATTGATGGGCTCCCATATCTTATCTATTTGTAAATTTATTTCCTACAGTTATTTTTTGTAGCTAAAAATCTTAAACACTGTTTACTTCTTAGCCCTCTTTGGCCGTGAGCCAGTTATTTCATGTGCAAATTACTTGATTGGATGCTGGGCACCGATTTTGTTTTAATCAGAAAAATCCCGGAAGCCACCGTAAGGCATGCACCTCCGATATGAATGTACTAAGTGTGAAATGAACTTTCCCCCACTTGAGGATGTGAAGGGGCAGATTCTGACATTCTCACAGATGGCAGACAAAGGATGGCTGTGTTTGCAGAGCGGCTGGGATCACAAACGGAGGGTGATTTGAATCGAATGCAACGAGGCTTCCCCAAAAGACAGGATATTGCTGACCTCACGGCTAGGCAAGCGAAGTAGTACAGCATGGAACACTGCTGTAGCTCTCTGCTAATGATCCCATTATGAAGAATTGGCAAGACTCCTGGAATAAAGACAATAGCTTGGCAAAAATGGAAGGATTTTGAAACTGCAGGTGTGAAAGCTACCGAGAGGGGAATCCAAGGGGTGGTTCAAAGATCTGAAAAGCCACATAAAACATCTCACATTGGCAAATCTTTAAAGCAAAAGCAAGGCAAAGTGGTCTGCTTATACCCCGCCCCATAGTGGTTAAAACAATCTCTGAGCAGTTTATAATTTATTTATGCAGGCTACACATTGCTCCCCACCGCCCACTGCCCCCCACCCCCGTGAGCTGGTTACTTATTTTACTGAAGGCTGAATTAACCATGAGGCGGCTACCTGGGATTGATCCCCTGGTAGTGAGCACAGTTATAGCTGCTGTACAGCATAAGACATATAACATAAGACATAAGAAGAGCCATGCTGGATCAGGCCAAAGGCCCATCTAGTTCAGCTTCCTGTATCTCACAGTGGCCCTACCAGATGCATCTGGGAGTGGATGAGACTAGATATCTGTCTCCTTGTACCACTCCCCTGCATCTGGTCCTCGAGGTACCCCGGTTTTAAGCTTGGAGATGATACATCTCCCTCATGGTTTGTAACCTGTGATGGACTTTTTCTCCAGGAATCTGTCCAATCCCCTTTTGAAAACATCCAGGCCAGATGCCATCACCACATCCTGTGGCAGGGAGTTCCACAGACTAACAACACACTGGGTGAAAAAATATTTTCTTTTGTCTGTTCTTACTCTCCCAGCCCTCAATTTGAAGGGATGTCCCCTAGTTCTGATATTTTGAGAGAGGGAGAAGAGCAGTTTAACCACTGTGCCATGAGGCTCTTTAAGAGGCTATCAAGATCTTTCTTTCTTTCTCCCTTTTTCAATCAGACCTCTCTGACAAGTATCAAACACCTGACAATCCAAAGACTATGAGGAGGTAGAGCAGAACTGGTTGCATTGGTTGGAGACCCCCAATCCATGTTGGCAATACTTACAACTTTTATGCTCCAGCATAAAACAGACACTTTCATGTATTGGGCTAAATGTGCTTACATCTTTTCATACAGCTGGGCACCTGATTATGCAAGTTATCATGTGGCACTGAAAATTTACATGTATTCAGATAATCATAGCAAGATTCTCCACCCCTCCTTCTTAGGGCTTATCCCACATCCCATTAAATGCAGATTAAATTTGTAGA
>JAHTLZ010003542.1:57571068-57581633 GCA_023846285.1 Phrynocephalus versicolor | reverse complement strand
AAGTTTGGACATGCCTGGTGTATAGCATAGTCTCCGGATGCCTCTAGTGAGCAGTTCTGAAAATATACACTGGAAACTTTTGCAGTGTATCTGCAGGGTTACATTTTTAAGCAGTGGATACATGAAACTATGGGTACTGACGCTGTGGGCACTGCAGTCTTTCTGCATTAAGAATTAGGGTGACCTGAGGGTAATGAGATTGGCGACCAAGATACCTACATGAAAAAAAGGTGAGTGGATATTTGGAAAGGCACTGTTAAGTCCTCACATCCTCCTCCAGGAAATAAAGAGCAAAGGAAAGTTGGTGAAATCCATGGCCACTCCGACCAGAGGGATATTTGGGGTATCTGGGCCTCCATGCCCTTGCCTCATGGTTGTGGATCAGACTGCTTTGTCAATATGAGAGACCCACATCAGAACAAAGCCATTCATATCATGGTTTGAAGAGCCATGTAGAGAGCATATGGCATGGGAGAGGAGAAAGAAGATTGCACTATTGTCATATGACAATAGCATGAAATTGTGGACACATCCTCTTAAAAAAAAGATGCAAGCATTTTCAGAGTCCTAAAATTTTCTTTGAAGGAGAGGTTGACCAACAAAGAACTGCTAAAGAGAATGAATTTTGGAAAGCCACAACACATAATAGGCTGCTGAAAGCTAGAATACTTTAGTCACATGAAGAGACACAAAAAGACTGAATGTGTTAGTGATTGTTATAGCTGGTTTTCCAAGAGGAAATAAATGGGAATTTATGACCAATCAGAAATTAAACTTAATTCAGAGTATTAACAAGTATTTTAATGACAGTTATGATGACAACATGACTGGATGTTAAAGAGTGCCAGTTTTGTTTGAAATGCAGTTTTATTGAATTGCCATTTATAAACCATGAGTGCTAGATTTCTGAACCTACACCCATGATGTGTGGAAATGTGTGTATTTGTGTGAGAGAGGAAAAGTGTTGAAGGCACCAACTGAGATGCTGGGGTGAAGAAGTTTACACATGAAAAATGGAAACTGACGTAGTTCAAAAGTATGGCACAATCACCATGCCTTCTTTATGATAAGCATTTGATGTTACTTAACATTATAACATCGAAACAAGACAATCCCAACTAAAATGGTCATTTTCTCTTGGTTACTAACTAAGAGGGATATGGCATAAACAAAAATAAATCTTTTTTTAAAAATGCTCAACAAACTTGGGCACATGATGTATTATATTTTCCCGTAATATTCCACACCACACAGACTGTCCGTCTCCAAATCATTCCAGTATGACACGCAATTACCTTCAACCTTGGAACTCCCAGATACAAAAACTACTCAAGGGCAGTGAGGCAGGTCTTTATACTCCTGGAAAGATTGCCCCTTTGATATACAATGGCAGAGATCAAAGGCAGGCAGGCACTGTGTGCTGAAGAAATATGGCTGTTGATCATGAGGTACAAATTTTAGATTTTGGAAGGCCTGAGTTCAGAGGTTATAGGTCTAAGTAATTTAACACAGTAAAGTGGAGGTTTAATTAACCTCAGTTAAAGAGTATAGTCTTGAAAGTCTAAACAGGTTGGCGCCATCATGTTGTCAACCTCCTAATCAAGTTAGTAGATTAAGGCTGAAGCTCTGTGATGGAGTAGGCTTAATAAAGTAGTCACCAAATCACAGTGTGGAGAATGTGAATTTACCTTGAAGCATATTAATAAAGAGGAAGAGGAAGTATCTATGGTTTCTCTAACCTGTTCCTCCCCATGTGCTTGGTGGTTGGGAACTTGTGTTCCCAGCCCGTGTCATGGTCAGATCATAATTTACTGAGTTTTTCCTTGGCAAGTGCTTCCCCTTCCTGCAGGGACCTTGCCCCTTCCATTTGGGGCCGCTCCCGCAGGCTTCTGAACTCTTGCCGGTTTTCAGAGGTCTTCGGGGGCTTTCCGGATGGAGTGGCTGACAACCTGGTTAACTCATTTGTTGATAGGTGGCATGTGGCTGCCACTGAGGCTGTTGACCAGATCGCCTCCAAGCGCCTCATCCAATGCCGAGCCTGCTCCTCCCCATTGTTTACAGCAGAATTGTGGGTGATGAAGGAAGAGCAGAGGAGGCATGAGAGCAGATGGAGGAAGTATCGGATGGCATTTAATTGGGCTGTGGTTTGTGTTATGACCAGACACTACATGCGAGCGATCAACAACGGTAAACAATCTTGTGCCTCCCTAAGAATTGGTGGGGCCTCGAACCACCAGGTGGAGCTGTTCCGGGTGGTCCAAGACCTCACCAATCCTGGTCCACCTGGATCTCCTCCTAGTGATTTTACTAGTGAGTCTTTTACAGCCTTTAAAAAGTCTAAAATAGAGGCTATCCATGCTGATCTGGACTCTGGTTGCACTGGTCTCTCCCCGATTATGGCTGGCGCTGCACCCCCTTGATCTACTACTTTTGTTGAGTTTGGGCTTGTGACTCCAGCTGATGCCTCCAGGACATTGGTCCGTTGTAGGTCGGAGACTTCACCTTCCGATCCTTGCCCATCCTGGCTTATCAAGATCGATGAAGGGAGCATGCCAGAGTGGGCTGCTACCATCGCCACTGCCTCCTTCAGGGATGGGATTCTTCCCAGATGGCTGAAGGAGATGGTGGTCAAGTCCATCCTTAAGAAACCTGGCCTGGCATCTGACAATATCGGTAATTATCATCCAATTGCCAATGTTCCCTTCATGGGCAAGGTGGTGGAGTGGATCGTTGTTGAGCGGCTCCAATAGATCCTGGAGGAAGATTGTATCCTGGATCCCTTCCAGTCCATGTTCAGGCCACATCAGGTCGCATTGCAGGATGACCTCTTGAGAGGGGCCGACAGGGGCTGTGCTACCTTGTTTGTCTTTCTCAATTTGTCAGCAGCTTTTGATACGTTATCCTCCTGGGCAGGCTCTCTGAGGTGGAGATTAGGGGTCTAGCCTTGTTCTGGATCTGCTCCTTCCTCAAGGACCGTGCTCAGCAAGTGAGCCTGGGCAGATATTTGTCGTTTCCCTGGTCACTCTCTTGTGGGGTGCCTCAGGAGTCAGAAATTTCCCCCATGCTCTTTAACATTTATATGAGGCCACTGGCTGAGGTCATCCAGAGATATGGGGCTTGATGTCATCAGTATACTGATGACACACAACTCTGTATCTCCTTTTCTAACCCTGCCTGGATGCCATGCTGGAATGGACCAGGTCCAACAGGCTCAAACTTAGCCCCGAGAAGGCTGAGGTTCAGTTCTTTGGGGAGGCGGATGGGTACAGTGGTCCGCTTCCCAGTCTGGGTGGGTCTACCCTCCAACTGGTTGACAAATTGAGGACTCTGGTCATTGTCTTGGGCCTGGCATTGTCCCTGGAGTCCCAGGTGGCTGCAGTGTCAAAGTCGGCCTTTTACCAGTTTAGGATTATCGCTCAGATTTGCCCATATCTTGATGGTAATTCCCTGTGGACAGTTGTGCAAGCGCTGGTCATCTCGAGGTTTGACTACTGCAACGCTCCCTACATGGGGCTTCCTTTGACCCTTGACCAGCAATTGCAGCAGGTGCCAAATGCAGTGGTCAGATTGGTGGCTGGTGCGGGTGGTTTCAACCACATCACACCAATTCTGGCCCGCCTGCATTGGCTACCATTTGCCTCCCAGACAAGGTTCAATGTATTGGTATTGGTTTACGAAACCCTCCATGACTTGGGCCTTGAGTATCTGACAGAGCAAATTTCCCAAAGGCCAGCGTCGGCCTGTTCCACTAGAGCGTCCTTGGAGCTTTTGCTCCGCATGGCTGCCCCCAGGAGGCCCGTAAGATTGTTACCCAGAATCGGTCCTTCTTGGTGGCTGGTCCCGCGATGTGGAACAAATTGCCATGCGAAATGTACCAAATGGAGTCCCTGACAGCTTTTTAAAAAGCTTTAAAGACCTGGCTTTTTAGGGAAGTTTCTGTCGACCAGTGATGTAATGTTTGTTCCCCCCATCTTGTTTTTTCCCCCTTTGCCATCCCTTAGTCTTCATCTTGCTGGGCTCTGGATTTTTAGTGTGTTTAGTTTATGTTCTTGTATTTGTTGTTTATCATTATTTGCTTTTAATTGTTGATTTATTTGCTTTTGTGTAAACCACCCAGAGTCCCTATTTGGGAAATCGGGTGGTATAGAAACCCAATAAACAAACAAACAAACAAACAAACAAATAAATAAATATCTCTTCAGCTGCCCTTTTATTTCATCCCGAGAAGCCAGCCACATTCTACCTTTGAAACTTTATTTAATGGTGCACAGAATTAAACACTAACATGGATTGTAGTAGGGCAAATGTGAAATTCTGATCTCTAGTGTAGCTAGAGGACGATGGTAGACAGAAGGGCCAGTGAAGGGAAAGTAGCAGTAGTTAGCTAATCCCACTTTTACTTGTACCATAAAGGGCAATGGAAATTGCACAGTTTGCACCCTCAGCTGTTGTAGGAGCCTTAACTGATCAGGGGGCAATGCTTCTAGAAGCACTTTTTATGTTATGTGGGATTCTATTTATAAGTAAATATTGAAAACCCAGTTAACTTTTCAGGAATTTGAAATTTGGAATCAGGTAAAAAAAAAAAGCAACAATAACAAGAGCAATAAAAACGTAGCCCAGGCTGGACCCTACAGAAATGCATGGCCTTAAGGTATGTCCGTGTATCTTCAGGGTACCAGAGGATGTTGTATCAAGTCTGTTCAATCAAGAAGGTCAGGAAATCAGTCTCAGAACATCCCTGATTCTCAGAGTCCTAAAATGGTCCAGGGCATGAAAACAAAATCTAAGGATAAAACTTAAAGCCCAAAGGCAAGATGGTAAAGGGTCAAATTTCTACAAGGGGAACAGAAATGTCTTTCCTCTCCCACCATTGCTCTCCTTGAACTGAAACTGCTGTCCCTTCCTACAGAATTCCCCACCCACTGGGGTAGATCAAATCCCCCAATGGTGGTTACATTTACTTGTGCAAGCTACTCTTCTCTGGCCCACATCTAGAGCAGCCATTTACACCTCACAAAAAAAGGACACCCATCTTCATGTTAGATGTGCATGTGCGAATGCAATATACAAATGCAAAATGAATTGATTTAAAAACAATGGAAGTACAGTGGTACCTTGTATAAAGGAATTAATTCATTTCAAATGAAATTATGTGTTAAGCAAATTTTCCTTTATACAAATTTCCATAGGGATGCATTGAAAATAAAGTAATCTCATTTTTATGTTGTACGGATTTGCCCCATAGGCGATTATGTTAAGCAAATTTCCCCTATCTCCAGAATATTTTATGTTGTACAAATTTTATGTTATACAAACTGTTTGTTATACAAGGGTCCACTGTACAATGTATCTCACAGCAGTGGGGAAAAGTGGCAAGTGAATTGTGCATCTTCTCTCTTGGCGCTGCTGCTTATAGTGGGTGGGCAATTTCAAAGTCATCTGATCTCCCTCTTCATGGATCTGGATATGTCAACCATATTTGGGCTGGACATAAAAGGAGAATGGTCCTCTGGTGTGCGTTCAAATGGCCTCGCTGCCTGTCTTGATGCGACATTTACTCCTTCCAACTCTGGATGGAAGTATTTGCAAATGTATTTCCAGATTTACTATTTTGGGTTGTGGATTTGCAGGCTATTCAACACATAAATGTGAGTTATCGATTCTAATCTATGCTGCTCCAAAGTTATTGCTTTACACTGAATGAAAGGTCAGAAGACAGCAACAAACTGATTCTGAGGAAGGCTGATACATTTTTCTGCATACAATGAAGAGAGTACTTGTTTCAAAAGAAACAATGGACCATCACCAATTGAACCAACATTAAAAGAAATCAAGCAGCTCTCCATTTTCTTTCATGTGTCTGTGTTACTACCACTGGTTGCCAGAAAAAATTGCAGATCAAAGAATCCTAGCTAATTTTGTATTCAGATTCACTGCTGGCATTATAATTTAGTCATTGACATTCAATGTGGATGCCATATGGACTCTCAAGTGTTCCAGCAAGTACAGATTGGTTCAGAAGTAGCTAATGGGATCTTTAAAACAATCACCATAATCAATACCAGTTGGGCTGCTCAGCACCACTCCAATCCTTAAGTTATTCTGATTGCCACCATCTGCAAATCAAAAACTAATTTAGAATTAGAAATACCAATTAAAATGCTGTTTCCCAAACACAGAGAGTAGATGGCAGGTTACGAAAGGTTCTGGTTCTTAGGGAGAGGAACTCTGTGTACATCTAATTGAAGGGGAGAAATCCTTGATTTTCTTTCTACAAACAGTCACAGTGGAAGCAGAGTTAGGGAAGTTATTTGATTGGACTACACCTCCCAGAATACCCCAGCTAACGTGGCAAGTGGCTGCGATGATGGAAAGATTGTGGGAGTTGTAGCTCAAATAAGGACCACTTCCCCTCTCTTAAAGGCAGAACTCCAGCTTAGAACTTGATAATTGAATCCTCCTTCACACATCGGTTTAAACAAACGTGTGAACAATAGTAATGATACTGGGAATGTAGCAACTAGAAAGATTCTGTTGACATCCTCCGTTATTTTCCTTGATACTTCCTCAGGTCTTGAAGTAAATAAATAATACAAGCCAAAATCCTGTTACCCCCCAAGCCCTGGAAATAATAGGCGAGACACATTGGTATGGGTTAATTGGGCCACAATGTATTAACAATTCAACTTAATTCAACCAACACAGCTATAACCTGTAAAGGGGGGTCTGTTATGTAGTGCAAGCAGGTAATGACCAGGGACTATCCCGTACCAACCAATTTGTATTCAGGGAGTTTCACCCCTGGCCAGATGCTGCCCATCTGTTCTGCATCGTGCCAGGTAGGTGAATCTGCTAGCCCCTCACAACCCTCGTGATGGCCTGATTTTAAGATTCTTGCTTTGTTTAAATCCACAATTTAGGGATGATGTTTAACTTTATACAAGGGCCACCTGGCACCTTAAGGGTGACTTACCCGGGCCTACCTGAATACCCTCACCTCTTGCACTACCGGCCTAACGTTATTGTGACCAATGGAAGGGAAATTAATGCCCAGTCCCACATGAAAAGAGAATGGGATGGGCAAAAACACGTGGCTACTACCAGCCAATCAAGTAACTACCAAAAATTCCCACCCGGCCCTGTAGCAACCAGTAAAACTCATTCTCCTTTCCCAGGGTGGGTGAGCGGGGCTGTCTTGCCGCCAGAAGAGACAGGGGCGGGGTGGGAGCTGCCTTATGAAGGCTCCTGTCCCTGGGCAAAAGGTCCCGGATGCACCTATGTTTGGCGCCAAAAGTCTGGGACTGTTGGGCAAACGTGTCCTGCCCCTGGACAAGCCAGGGATTGGAGCTTCCCTTGTGACTATACACTAGGGCAAGGCAAATAATTATGTAACTTTCAGAGGCACCATGACTTACATTAAGAACCCGGTCTAGAGCTGTTCTTGGACTGCAACTCGCAGGAGCCTTCACCACTAGCTGCGCTGGCCAGGTTTTCTGGGAGATGCAATCCAAGAACATCTGTTTTACCCACCATTTCACAACAACCGTTCTCAGCCTTTGGGGTGGGGTGGGGAGAACTTGGCCATAGACACAATATGGAAGAAATACAGGCTGAATCATGGTTATATAAGTCACATAATGAATCTTTTAAATTAATGTATGAGGAACTGCTTTCTGTCTGTTCCCCCCATTGAGCATGGCTGCTGTGGACATGAGCTGTTGCATGCTGGGGCAGCTGATTTCATAACTTGAGACAGTTCACTTCCAAAAGTTACACTATTTGTATTACACTTGCCAGTGTAACTAATAAGATTTTGCTCAATGTATTACGGGGGTCAAAAAGAATTAAAATGCAAAGGTGCAAGGGCTGAGTGCTGGTTTCAGAAAGCAGAACATGTTGTTTCTAGTAGGTCAAACGAGCCCTTCTTATCTTTGAGAAACAGTTGAGTGTGCCGAAAGCAAATATTTTGCAGCCTTGTCAGTAGTAAAGTGTTGCTGGCCCTTTTCTCAAATTCAGACTGGGAAATAATAATACGTACCCCCCCCTTCTTCCTGCAGATATTCTGACTCTAATTATGTATGGATGGGGAGGGGGCTGTTTTTTTCATGGTGAAGGTTCTTCAGAATCATTCTGTTTTCCCCTGCCCGAGATCTTTAAGTATAACAACAAGACTTTGATTCTGTTTGTTTTCTGTTATGCACATTTCTGCATTCCTTGCTTCTGGTGCAGAGATCAAAGTGACCTGCTGAAACCCAGCTATGTGACTGAGCATTTAAGAGCACCCTAAAGCAAGCTACTCATCTGACAGTTAACTTTTAGGTTTACAAAACAGCTTTTATTTATTCAGGGGGGAAAATATTTCCTTGATTCTATTTTTAATGTAGAATACCCTTTGGCTGGCTGAACAGCTGGCTTTAAGTTGAGCCTTTAGCTTCTTTCTGTACCAAAGAAAAGCAAACTTGCTTTAAAAGTTTGTAGTTGAAGGTACTCCATAACCTGAATTTAAAAAGAAAATGGGGGGGGCAATCTTTTGGTTCAGAGTATAAGTTTATTAGCAGTTTCTCTGTAAGGCAGCAACCCACAACCTTTTGGGCAGAAAGGGCAGGTTTCCTGGAAGAGCAGGGCGGGGATATATTTGAGATGATTCATCCCCCCCCACTGCATGGGACTCTTTATTGTGCACACATGTGCACAACTCCCCACCCCCTTTTCTGTGGTTCCGTCATGACCGAAACAAAAATAGAAGTGAAGGGTGTGTGTGTGGGGGAGAAAACCCTACAGATATGTCCGCTTCGGTATATGCCTTAGAGGGTACCTTGCTGGCCACTAAGGCAGTTACTTCACATCCTACTTCATTTCCTACTTCATAATCCTACTTCATTCCGTGATTATGTTCGTTCCGTGACAGCGTTGTTCGCGGTCATGTGTTTTTGTCCCTGTTCGATCCCTGTTTTCGTTTACATACAGGTGTGATTACTTGTCTCGTGACAACTGTTACTTCACGTCCTTCTTTCGTGACAACTGCTGGATTTTCCTGGCTTTGTTTAGCCCTTTTTTATTGTCAGGCTTCCATTTTTCAATATTTTGAATCCCCACTGTGGGTGCATGCGCTGTATCGGGAAGCCCGGCAGGAGGAGCTGGGCGAGCCCTCACCACTTGCCACGAGTGAGCGTCGTCGTGGGTGGTGGGCAAGACACCCTCGCCCTGAACTCAGCAGTCTGCAGGCTGGCAGGCGAGCAAGCAAGGAAAGCTCAGCCCTGCCTCCGGGACCCAAGGAGGATGGATCTACGCCTAACAGTGGGTCTCCGCCTGTCCCTTCAAGAGCCACCTTATCCTGCAGGGACCGGCGGGCAGCCGAGCCTGGCCTGGTGCAGGAGTTCCAATTGGCTTTCTCAATTGTCAGAGTATTCCTAGAGTGAAAGGGGGAAACAGCCATTGCCGTTACTTTGTGCCCCTTGCCTCGGAACAGGAACCGGGAACAAAGCATGACAACAGAATTCCGCAGCCCAGGGGCAGGTGCAGCTCATCACGCTCTGTTCCCAGTTCATGGGGTGTGGTCGGGATGAGATTCTGCTGTCACGCTATGGACGTAACGTAACCTTTTTTCGTACCGGTCCCAAGTGGGACAGCAAAGAGGGACATTAGGGATGTGAAGTAATGGCCTAAGAGAGCTATGCAGGGAATGGGAAGGGCTCCCTTCACACCCTTAATATGGTGTCACTGTGCATCCCAGTTCCTAACAAGATGTAGGCTGCAGGTTGGGAACCCCTGCTATAAGGCATATGTTGGGAATCCACACAATTATATGTGTTTGATAATCCCTTAGATGCTATTGTCATCTTAAGGAATTCTGATTTATTGTCTGGTAACTAGCTTAAAATCTTCTAGGGTTTATATATATATATTGACAATCCACTTAAAATAGCATACAATTTAATATAACTCTTTATCAATGTAATATAGAGGAACACAACAAGTTAAACATTCTTAAAACTCTCCAACTGTCCAATCCATATTCTGTGGGCTGTCACTGAAGAGGTTTGAGGCCAGGCTGACCTTGGCCACAGAACAAAGGACAGACATAGACAAATACCTTTTTCAGCCAGCAGAAAAGGCACGCATGCACAAACTGCTGTGTTCCTCTCAGAAGGCTCCGTTTTTATTCTCTTATCAATGTTTACTAGCAAGACATTGGAGCACTTACAGAAAAAATAGCTCAGATAGAGGACAGCTGCCCTTTAGCCTTTGGGCCCTGCCTCTAAGCAAAAGGTCAGGGGAAATAGAAGGTCACTTCCCTTCCAAGTACCCAACATGGCACCAAGAGCACCTGTGCAATCAATGTAGTACCTTCGGAACACACCCTTCAAAGGAAGGTTCCCACAATATTGCAATTTATCCTAATTCCTACATTCTATTTATAAATCTTGTGAATTTTGTGATTTGTAAACTGAACCCTCTGTTGTAGTTCTGGAGTTGGTGTCAGGATACCCTAGCTGAGCATTCAAAATACCTCAGCAAATTACAAAACTCTTCAGTTATGGACCTTCCTTGTGCTCTGAGGG
>JAHTLZ010003542.1:57515863-57559061 GCA_023846285.1 Phrynocephalus versicolor | reverse complement strand
TGCATTGTGGACCAGGATTGTGGGTTGTGGACCTCACCCCAAAACGTTAGGGGATGACACTTGCCCAAATCAAGAGCTGCCCTTGCTTTTTCCAGTTGAGACAAATTTGGCAGCAGTGTAGTGCCGGCAGGAGGTCAGATTTAAAATAATGCTGCTCACTGCAGAAACAGCCTTATTTTCTTCTTTAGATGCCCGTATTTCTTAGGCCTGGAACATTTATATAACTAGAAGAAGAAAGGCCAACAACATTCCAGTAACAAAGGAAGTTGCAGATGAAAATGAAATTGTTTGGGATTACTTTTTAAAGTGTTGGTTATATAAGAACCAAAGAATTTCAGGAAATCAAAGGCTTGGTGACAGTAGAGATCCTTGCGTAAAATACACAAAGTTGCCTGTTGATGGGCATCTTTATTTCCTACACACACACACACACCACTATGCAAAGAATGTCTACACGTTTCTCATTCATCATCTCTGTGGCAAAATGTGTTTCGCCCATAACAGAAGAAAAAGGAAACCAAGGAACTGAAATCTGGAGTTGGTGGAAACAATAGGAAATTTAAGTGGAAGTGACTATGCTCTTTGGGAATTTGTGAAGTGGAATATAGTAAGTAATACATTGTGCACTCCAGACTTTAGGAAAGCTGATTTAAGTCAGATCAAAGAAATCCTCAGTGAGATCCTATGGCCAGGAACATTCAATGAGAAGAGAGTTAGTTCACAATGGATGGGAACTTCCTAAGAGTGAGATACTGAAAGCACAAACTATAATAATTCCTACAAGAAAGAAATGGGACGAACATCTAAAGAAACAAGAGTGACTGCATAAAGAGTGATGTCACAAACTGCAATTTAAGAGAGGCATTTGTAGCAGGTGAAAGGAGGGCAGATCATGAAGAAAAAACAAACAGCTAGCCAGTACTGTACTTCTATTGACAAGACTGAAGCACACAATAAGCTCAGACTTGCAGCTGAGGTAAACAGAAAAATTACAAAAATGATTTTGACTTCCTCAGAGGATTGTGGATTCTCCTTCACGGGAGATTTTAAAACAAAGTTTGGTTGCCACCTGTGGGAGATATTTAAAAATGTGGATTTTCTATACCCTCAGGAACAAATGGACAACTATTTAACAAATCCGCAATATTTGTTCCTGAGAGTACAGGAAATCCACATGGAGCAGAACAACAGTTGCAATCTTAGTCCATTAGTCCATATGCAGAAACCATTCAGGAAAAACAATCTTTATCTCTGTCTCTCTGCCTCTCTCTTCACAGCAAGGGAAAACCAGTCCCATGTCTTTTTAGACTAATCAGGGTTCACTTGCTTCTTGGTTAGAATGCATCTTTAGGCTTTGCTTACATTCCTTTATGATTTCAGATCTACAGCAGTCTAGGCATTGCAGCTTAATATTGGCTATGTTTACATTACAGGTGATTTGGGAAAGATCCCATCCAAAAATCATATGAAATCAAGAGATTATAGTAAGTTCCAACTTCTTTTATCCATCAACCTCTTTTATTTTAATTTAAAGAGAGAGGATTAGCTGGTGGCTAGCCCCAGCAGGCACGTGGCCACCAGCTAATCCTCTCCCTTTAAATTTAAACAAAAGATGTTTTTGGGTAAAAGAATCTGGATCTTACCATATCCTTTTGAGATCATATTTTTTTTTGCATGGGATCTTTCCCTAATCACCATCAAATCATCGTGCCCACTAATCTACCTGGTGGCCCATCTCTTCCCACAGATGGACCACAATATCTCACTTATACATCATCCATCCCTAGGTCCCATTTCTCTGCACACATATTGTAATTTCCAGCTTACTGTCCTGACTCTTGAGCTACCCACAAAATGGGGTGCCTCTAGGACCTACGGGAGCAGGCCCATATAGTGTAATTAATCATTTAGTGTTATTTTATGATTTTTTTAAAAAAAAACATTAATAACAATATAAACCAACCAGGAAATGAAAAGAAACAAAATGTGATTTTATTTTTGTTTCATGCCCATTTCTATGCACCACCACTTGTGATGAACTGCCATTTTGGAGGTTTATCCTCATATTTAATGTGGACCTATCCAAGGTGCCTTATGCAATCTCCACAGAAACCCTGGCAAAACAACCACCTCATGACCAGATGAGGGAGAGCGTCCCATTCTGAAATACTGGAGTGAGGCATCCCTCGATGTACCACAGTGAGGCATCCGCCCCAGTGCACTATGACCTATCATGGCTTAGCTGAGCACAAAAGAAACATGAGAAAAAGAGACAAGAAACCCAGCTTGGTGTTATATAGTCAATGCATTGGAAGGTGAATAGCCAAGGAGGTTGCTTTATATCTGCAACTCCTGTTGATTGTTTTCCCCCTTTATGTCTTCATTCTGGAGAGTTTAACTAAGTCAGCATCCAATTTGTTTTTCTGCCTTTCCCCAGCATCAATAAAGATTCCTATAGAGGTTAGAAATACTTACCTTTCAAGTGAGGGAACTTTACTTAATAAGATTAGATGTCCTTTCTGATTCCTATTCACTAAAGATCCTTTTAATTTGTTTAAGTCAAAGGCTATCAGCAAAAAAGAGTTCAGATTCTCAGATGGTTTCAGGAGCTAAGAATTAGATGGCTATAAAGTCTAAATCTCCCAAAGGAGGAAAATTTGTTAGCAGTTTTAGATGGGAAATCCCACTGGCTTAGAGTGTGATTCAGTATATTTTAAGAAAATAAGGCCTTCAAGAATTCATAGAGACTGTGCACTGGGTGCTTAAGCAAATTTACATGTAACTGAATTTAATTGCACTTCACAGGAGATCTGATCCAGCAACTGACAATGGTGGCTTAAACAGTCTTTCATGATTGATTATTGAATTAATTCACAACCACATGAAGTCTAAAATTATGGTTTAAAGCAATAAAAGGAGTGTTTCTGATTCAGAATTCCCTCGGCCAGCTGGGGTAGCTTCACTATTTGTCATAAGGCTGGAATGTTAAGACAAAAATCCTATCAGTTATTCTTCTGGATGAAGATCACAGTCAAAGATTAGTTAATTCCATAGAGTGCCTCTTTCCACCACCAAAATTAACTTGCCCAAACCTTGAAAAATATTCAGGCTCTTTCGTGGGTGCTGTAGTAGGATCTATAGGCTGAACATGATATTTAAAATATTTCAGTTTATCCCACAAGCTCAGTTGATCCATATTATCCATCTCTGCACACAAAATGCACACAAAAAAATTCAAGGGTCCATTACCACATGGCCCCACAGTGGTGCAAAAACATGGAACCAATGCATGGATCTACTTGAGTTTTCTACAGGATCAGCTCAAAATCAATATCCCATCATAGGCCCCATTTCTGCCAACAGATTACACACCAAAAATCATAGGTCCATCAGCACATGGCTCCACAATGGTGAAAAACATGGATCCAAGGCATGGATCCTCAAGGATCTAACTGATGTTTATCCAGGATCACCTCCCAACCACTCTCCCATCCTATTATCCATCTCTGCACACATATTGCACACCCAAAATCAGGGGTCCCACACTGGTGCAAAAATATGGATCCTAAGCATGGATCCACTTCATTTTCTGTGATTTTTTGCATTGAAATATACTAAAACCACAGATTTTTGTTTTGTTTTGTTTTGGCACAAAAGAGCATTGAGTCTTTTGAGTACACAGTGTGATTCTGAATAAAGTGATAAACAGGGGTTGTCACCTGTTATTCACCAACAATGTTTTGTGTCTACTCCTTTTAATTACATGCATTAGCATATGCAAACCATCATTGCACCTACATGTTACGTATTGTGCAATGGCTTGCCGCATTGGATAGTTTTCCCACCTACATTTCTAAGGACAGCCTGTACAGAAAACATATCTGGCATTAAAACTGATTTCTTCAGTCACTACACTAGCTCTCTGTTTTTATCTACGCATTGCATAATGCACAAATCCAAACCCATGGTCTTCCACTGATACAGAAAGAATGTTTAGTGTAAAAGCAACTAGTGTGCCTTTAAAAGCTCTGGTTGCTAGGATCCTTGCTGAACATCTGTGAGTTCAAAGACTCCCAACAGCACATGCCAGAGCAGGGATTTTAATTCCCCATTTAGAATGCAACACCCACCCACATAATTGAATCCTTTCCCCCTGCCACAGTGCTCTTAAAATGGTGACAATCTGAGCCACCAGGACAGCCAAGGGACTTGCAGTTGGAGAAATTTGAAGTTACACTCAGCCGGCGTTACCATCTGTCTGGCATCTTTGTGACTGAAAGCAAGATGTTCTCTGGGTTCACAAGTTAATGTGTGTGTGTGTGTGTGTGTGTGTGTGTGATTAAATTCAGCAACAAACTGTAAATGGAATAGACGTGTGCCCCTATAGTTAAACTTTGATTATTCCTGGAAGGCATTCAGTAATTTCTTTAGAAAGCGGCACTGTCAACACTACCAAGCCATTCCCCAACAAATATAGATATTTATGTCTTGGTGATCCCAAGCTGGCCTCCCTGCTCTGTGCTTTTCAAGCAACCCTTGAATGCCAGTCCGAGGTTTCAGTTCTATCAGAGCTGGCACTACCACTTGGCAGATAGAGGCAGCTTCCTTAGGCAGCAGAAGAAGGGAGTTTTGTTTGTAACCAGGTGATTAGGGTACAGTGGTCCCCCAACCTTTTGTGGTTCATATACTGTAGTCCCACTATATCATGGGACCACAGTATATGAAAAAATGCCCCCTAGGGTAAGGGGGGAAAGTCCTGTTTCAACCCTCCCATACTTACCCCAGGACTGGAGCTGCCCCAAACAGGCCTGCAAGGGCCTTCTGGAGGCCCCAAAAGAGTCTCCCTGTGAACCGGAAGTGACTTCTAGATTGCTGAAAATCATTTCTGAGACTCCAAGAGCCTTCCTAAGCCTGTTGGAAGCCTCAGAAATGATTTCCAGTTTACCGGAAGTCACTTCTGGTTTGCAGGGAAGCCCTTTTGGGGCCTCCAGAAAGCCCGAGAAAGCTCTCACAGGCCCGTTCAGGGTAGGGCCAGGCTGGGGGGTAAGTACAAGAGCCCCCAGCTAGGCTCCCCCAAGCCTGATTCGACCTGTATCTGCATATTACGGATTTTCAGTTATCGCTGGTCAGGTCAGGTCCCTAACCCCCACAATAGGTGGGGGATCACTGTACTTGCTCTGCCTGCTACCCAGGTGCTCACTGTTGGCAGAGACTTCAGTCTCCCTGCATCAGATTCTATTTCCTTATCTTTAAGCCAGAATGGTATGGGACGGCTCCTAAAATGAATGGCGCAGGGAAACTGGCTTCTGTAAAGGAAGACCCATTGCTACATGCCTGGTCAAGTGGACCAGTTTGAGAAATCCTTTCTGATCTATTGTTTCGTCCTTGATACCCCAAACTGTCAGGAACACTGGGTGCCTACAATGAAGGAATGAGTAATCTTTTTAATCACTCCTTTGCGTTATCTGGCCTGGCTGGGATTTCTGTAAGTTGTAGTCCAAGAAAACCTGGAGACCTGAGGTTGAGAACCAGATAACTCTCTAAAGAGAGGCTATAAGAAGAAAACTAAAGGTCATCAGGTTTGGCTCAGGAATTGGGCAATTACTTGATATGTACTTATGGGATACAGGTACTGAGTAACTGAACACACATTATTTCAGTTGTTCCTTGTGGTGAAAAACACACAGCTTACAAATGCAATATTGTTTGTACCACACCATATTATTAGAGTCAGGGTGGGGACATTTCAACTGCTTTATCAAAGTAATTCCTACTAGGTTATCATTCTTCTATATAATAGCCTTCGCTAATCCTCTTGCAATTAGTCTTTCCTTTGAATATATGCTGCCAATTTTAACTTCTCAGAGATATAATTATACCACTCCTGGAAAAGGAGGCTGTTCAGATTTTCCAAATTAAATTCATGCCCAGAATAAAGGCATGAATACGCAACCACATCTTTGTAGAGTTCTGAAAGCCACACAAAAGCCTAACAAAGCATTTGCTTTTACCCAACCATTCTCCTTTTCATTTTGAGCATGGAGTTCCCATTATTAGGTATCAATTATATTCTAATTGCGATATGCTTTGCAGTTCTTGTTGCTTTTTGTTTTCCAAGTACCCTGTACGTCAAGGCACCATTAATCTTCTTCACTCATTGCCTCTCGTGTTATAAACAGTGGTATGAGGTGGAAGGACCAAGCTGGGCCCACTGTCCTCACTCTGTTCCCAAACACACAGTTGGTTCCATATCCTGCTCTCTGCATGTGGGAGAATGTCCGAAAAGGAAATACTACTCTACTTCTGTCAATATGAGGCTTTCTTAGGGCGCTTTCACACAACCACTACAATCCGCAGAAAACTTTGATCCGAATCAGCTATTACATGGTTGATGTTGTGGATCCAGTATTCCCATGGTCGTCTTTAAAAATCCACAACTGATCTGATATCATGCCTGAGAAGAGCAGCAAAGTGCAATTTCCCCCTTCGGTTCCCAGGACTGTTAGTGGATCTAAATCCCCCCCCCCCCGGTTGGCTATATACTGGCATGTGGGCTTTTAGTGGTCACCTCTCCCTTAACGGCATTGCTTAGGTTTCATTTTGAGTTTGTAATGGCTTTTGCACTGGGGATATTGATTGCATGTGACTGCAGGGTGCCAAACCACTAGAGGGGCACTGAGGATTTACTGATCCAGGAACTGACAATAGATAGCACTGAATGAGCATCAGTAGTCACTCCTTTCACTTCAGCTCCTCCTCCTACCTGCACAAAAGGCCTGCATCGGAACAGCGACAAGAATTTTACCACCTCCAGAGCAGGTACTTGCAAAATGCTCTTAAGTGGGCGTGGGCGAACATTTATTTTTTAGTCCACTGCTCGTGGGTAAACAATTTTATGCTCCGCATCTGCGAGCATTTTGCAGTGGATTATAGTGATCATGTGAAAGCGCTCTTAGTCTTGGTTTAGTTATTTTAAGCCTAAACTGCTTGGGCCCAGTGAATGTTATGGCTAAGTGAAGATTTGACCCTGTGGTCTCCCATATTTCTTGTCCAACAATCTAACTATGCCATCATAGTGGCTCTAACAATGGCTCAAATCCAATAGTAAATTGCAGCTAGAGAAGGCCCTTGAGAATCAACAGAGATTTGGCAAAACAAAGCCACCGATTCAATGGGCCGATACCTGCAGCTTACTACTGGATTTCAATTGTACCTATAGGAGCTAGATACTAAACAAACAGGCATTAAAAACTAGTTCTGCTTCCTCTTTTGACTTACCTTTCATCTTCTTATGCATTGATTCCTGCCCCCATTTTATCTTTCAGATCAAATACTCCTGCTCTTCAGTTGGAAAGGAATTAAGCTTGTTCCCTTGTTCAAGTGCTCATCAACCACTTAAGTGTCCTTTCCTCATTCCCATTCATAAACAGCCTAATGGCGTTGTATTCCTTTTCCCGATTTTATGAAATAAGGGGTTTTTTATACTGTCACTTTATGAAACACTGTGTCAAGAAGATACAAAGGGCCTCTTTGAAAAATGCATGTTACAGTCACATAATTCATGTAACAGAATGGAAGGCATCTGGCATGACATTATTGTAAGGAACATAAAAGAAACAGAAAAAAAGATGCCTGAAGAGACTTTAAAAAATAATTACACTGTGTATGTTCCAAGAGTGATAGTTAAACCTGTTGGTAGCTTGCAATTTGCTACTCAAGCTGGAAATATTAGGAATACATTCCTGCATTTAATGTTTAGTATCTTTTCTACATGTGCAACATGAATGAGGTGTTCACTTTATTTAGGCAAATATGATTCCTTTGCTCAATGTTTTAATTATGGAGTTGAGCAATGATTGTTCACTACACAACCGTTTTTTTCTAGAAATAGTCTTTCAATTCATTTCATTAATTGCTAACTAATTTAAAAGTTAGCTATAGTTAAAAATGCAGTTTATTTATTTATTTAGAATTTTACCCCACCTTTCACCTTGTAAAGGGACCCAAAGTGGATTACAATAAGGAGAGACAAAATACAGGCCAGAACATTCAACATATTCAGGTTAAGAACAGGGAATTAGAAGAGGCATCTTACAAGTCAAATTGACTTGATGATCTCCAGTTTTCAGTTGCAGTAGCTTGAAATTGAAAAAGCAGATTATTTTGTAACAGTGTACAGAATGATGAACAAAATTGTAGTCTTTTTTAAAAAATGAAATCTAGGAGAAAGTTGGAACTAGAGTGTCTGTGAAGATTCATTTTCTCCCATAATTTCTAAACAGGGCTCAGGGCTCTCTAGTCCAAATCCAACCGCTGTAAGCATTACACCATGCTATCTTGTGTGCTATGTTTAGAGAAGCTGAATGGTCACAGTGGCCCTCCTAAATTATGCTGTATATCAGAATATTCATACGCATCAGTGTACCTGTATAGGTTTTAAGGCATTATCTTTTTTAGTGCTATCAGGAGTTGTTATTTATTAAACTTGGCAGTCACGTGCACAAGAGGATAGTTACAGCAAATTCTGAATGGCTCGTTTTAAATGCATGCATGTGGAGACATACATCAACAGAATGCGACTAGAACTTGATTTACAATACCGTGTTGGAAAGATGATCCCCCAAAGGTTCCTGAAAGTCAGCTTTACTTACTTTTCATCTGTGATATATGCATTCATGGGAGCTCATCTCTGCTCTCTTACTGCTTGAACATCATTTCCACCCATTAACTCACAATCTATTCTCATGTTTCACTGCCATTTGTCACACAATCTTGAACAAATGCTTTATAGATTCCCTTGCAGCTTTCTTGGTTAAGCACAGGGACCTTAAAATTGTCATTGACATAATTATAAGTGGATATAATAAAACAAGAGTTAATGGTTGGAGCAAGCTATTATGAGAGGTTTTAATTGGGTGACTATAGAAACTCACTTAACAATTCTACCAAATAGAGAAGAATGGATGTACCCTAGCCTATTCTTCTTTTCTTACTGTTCCTTCCCTTCCACCAAATTAGAGGTAGAACAGTTGAATTTTCGTAAAGCGCAGACTTCGGTATTGCCACAATCAGTTCAATGGAGCTTACTAATATGAGGATTGTCTCACACAGAAAAACAGTGAAAATCTCTATGTGCTTCTGGAAAAAGTTTATCTGGTTCGGAGTATGTGCGTAAGGTTTCAAATTCCAAACTAAAATTTTATACCTGATAATGAAGAAAATAATCTATAATCAGGATCACCAATCAGATAATATTGGGGAAGCATAACTGTTAATTGTTTCACAGAGGATTTATTTATTTATTTATTTGATTTTTATACCACCACCACTCCAAAACCATCTCTTCCAGAGGCCACTCTGGGTGGTGTACAACAATGTAAAAGACAAACTGAGCAACAAAAGTAGAAAACATAAAAATCGCAAATCAAAATTAACACTACATTAGTGTTAATTTTGATTTTTGGTTTTTATGCTTTCCTCAGGTAATATCTTGAAAGTCACTACATACATATAGCAAGCCACCAATGCTTTCTCTTACTGGCTGAATAATAACTTTTACTGGGTTTTTTTACCTTTTTCTCTATTAAAAATACATAAATCAAAATGGAGGGCAAGATGAAGTAGTGTTTTTAATCAGTGGCTTAGTGGCGAATCCAGAAGTGCATATGTTCACCATGATAGTCCCTATAGTTGCTTTCCCCCAAAGGGACCATTCAGAACTGCAGGTAGCTGGATTGACCCACATCAATGAGGGGGAAAGAGCGTTTTTAAACCTAATGATTGTTGCCACTGCTGATCTCAGATGCAGTCCTGGTCATGGGCCTGATTGCTCAACAGGGATGCATCCCAGCACCTCATCAATAAGCTGCAATTAGCTGAGGTGAGTTATAGACACATTATATGAACACCGTAAGGCTCCAGCACAACATGTGTTTGTCACAAACTTTTACAGAGATCAACAACTTCAGCCGTGTGTCTGAGGAATTCTACAAATGCTTATGCTGCATAAAATGTGTTCGTCTTTAAGGTGCCACACAACCCTCTGTGGATTCATAAAGTTATGAAAAGTTATTATATGTCTTCATTTCAAGAAATGAGCTGTAGGCAGATAATGCAGCGTGTATTGAGAATAATGTTCACCCAGAGAATCCCTATAAAAATAGATGTACTAGGCAGCTGGTACCAGTTGTAAGTAGAGATGGGCACGACTTAGCGGTATTTTCGTTTTCGTTTTCGTTTTTCGTTTTCGTTACGGAAACGAAACGAAAACGAAAATCGGCACCAACCTGGACCGAAAACGGAAACGAAACGACTAATTTCGAGCCAATTTTCGTTTTTCGTTACTGGAAAAGCACTCAATTGAGCTAAATGGGGAGAAACGAAAAAATTTTCGTTTTCGTTTTCGTTTTTTCGTTTTTGTTACGTAACGAAACGAAAACGAAAAATTTTGAAATTAGCCCACGAAAACGGAAACGAAACGACTCAGACCCTAGCCGAAAACGAAAACGAAAACGAAACTTTTTTTCTGAGTCGTGCCCATCTCTAGTTGTAAGCGCTGCGCCAAATATTCCTGCCAAAAATGAATGATTGGGGAGTTCATTCTGTCTACACATGGTCATGCGAATCAGTTCTACATGCATCATCCATTCTCAGTGAGGTCCATATAACCCCAGGAGTGGGGTGGTGGCGACATATTTCTGGGGGGGGGCAGACTGGAAACAATTATTCATATAGCACTTCATAAGGTTTGTTATGGGACTTAGACAATCCTGATCTGCCCTCTAAATCCTTCATATTGTGTTTATGGTTGTGCCCCCCCCCCGCAAAAGAGTGAGAATGGATGCTCTACTCTACAACTAGAGAGTTAAGGATGAAGGAATGAGTTTCAACAATAGCAATACATTCTTTTCTGCAATCATTGTGCATATTGTGGGCAACTCCTTTGGCCGCTCAGGAGTTTAAAACTGCAGCAAAATAGATACTCAGCAACGTGACCATAGTCATAAGCATAGCCGTGGTGAAGATGCGGGATACAGGCTGGAATCTCACTTGTTGTTCTGTTTACAACAGCATTTGCTGATAAATTAAAAACAAACAAGGGGTAGGCTCATTTTCAAAACCAGTCAGGGGTTGCAGAGAAAATAATTTCTGTGGTCTAGTTCACATCATGATTCCTTTTAATTATGAAAGCCGGTTTCTCATATAATTGTTTCTAAATTAACTTGCTGGTGGAAAAAAAAAACTGTTTGAACAGCCCTTGTGCATTTGTGCAGTCCTTGATACATTCTCCTTTTCTTGTCTCTTCCCTTTCCTTGAATGTATACAAAGGGAAATACTAAAATTACCGCATAATGTGCTCATGTGGTGGAACCAATAAGTGATGCTGTTTAAGCCATGCCTTTGTGTTTATTATGCACATACACAGTGTCCTGAGCAAAAGATGTGCTGAGTAAGTAAAGTGTGAGAGCACTCCTTGTACCAGGAGATTTTGAATTTACAGTGTTTGTTGGCACGCACGTCTTCTGTGTGAGTGGGCGTGCAACACTGCACCTTGTTTACACTGGATGTGAAAGCATTCTTCAGAAACCCGCTGTGCCATTTGACTGGCTAAGTAATTTCTATTCCTTTATCACACCGTGTAATGACTTTCCAGAGTCAATTGGAACAGCAAGCCAGCATCACTCTGCTACCACTTGTAGCCTTGCAAAATGCCATTTACAACACACTGGGCGTACATTTTCGAACCAAAATGAGACATCCGAACAGCTTGGGCTCCTACAGTCTATTGACTGAATGCCATTGTACGTTTAAATTTGGAAAGAAAATGTGAATGATAAGTACACATGTAAAGACAGAACTCTCAAACAATGGTTTAGGCAAGTGGCATTTTGTGTTTTGGGCATATGCAGATTTGATCCATTGAATGCTGCTGGACAGGAGTGGGTGAAGCACTGAACAATCTTGCCTATACCCCTTTTAACCAGTACACTGGGTATTCAGTGTTAACTATATATATATATTGAAGGCAGCTTGCAATAATATAAAGCCAAAATTGGTTTCTACAGCTCTGTAACCCAGCCTTAGGTTCTGCAATACAGGGCATGCTAAAATATTTTCAATAAATAATTAAGCAAACATATTTTGCTATTGCTGTTAAGTCAACACGCCCTGATCAAGGGATTGCTTTGTAGGCATGGGAGCTCTGATACTACCGTGTCTTTCCTATTCACTTGGTCCAGGGCATTGAACAAATAAGCCTCTTGGATATAACATAGCCAGTTTCCCAGGTTGTCCCTTTGTTTTATCCACTGCTGGGGTGGAGGGGAGCAGGGGAGCAGGGAAACACTTCCATCAATTGAAGCCTCTGGGGGTCCTTTACTGTCAATAAAATACATATAAGAACACAAGAACATAAGAAGAGCCATTCTGGATCAGGCCAAGAGCCCATCTAGTCCAGTTTTCTATATGTCACAGCGGTCCCGCCAAATCCCTCTGGGAGTGCACGAGACTAGACATCTGTCTTCTGATACCACTCCCCTGCATCTGGCCTTTGAAGTACCCTGGAGATGACACATCTCCATCATGTCTTGTAACCTGTGCTGGACTTTTCCTCCATGAATCTGTCCAATGCCCTTTTGAAGGCATCCAGGCCAGATGCCATCACCGCATCCTGTGGCAGGGAGTTCCACAGACCAACAACACGCTGGCTGAAGAATTATTTTCTTTTGTCTGTTCTCACCCTCCCAACCCTCAGTTTGAGTGGATAGTTCTAGTATTTTGTGAGAGGCAGACGAACGTCCCTGTACCCACTTTCTTTTAAGACAAATTGGAACTTGTCCAATTCATTGTTAAAAACCACAATTGTTTTTCGATGGGCGCTTTCAATGCCCTGCAGAATTTTATACGTCTCAGTCATATCCCCTTTCAGGTGCCTTTCTTTCCACATTAAAGAGTCCAAATGCTATAGCCTTTTCTCATAAGGGAGATGCCCCAACCCAGTAAACATGATAGTCACTCTGTTCTGCACCTTCTCCAGTTCCACTATGTCTTTTTTGAGATGGGGTGACGAAAACTGCACGCAAATCTCCAGGTGCAACCTTACTATCATTCTGTATAATGGAAATATAATGTTGGCTGTTTTATTTTCAACCCCCTTTTTGATGATCCCTAGTATGGAATTGGCCTTCTTCACTGCTGCCACACACTGACCTCAGGATGGCATGCCCTGGTAGTGAGCAGAGTGAAGCAGAGATGCCATCTGCAGAAGTCTTCAAATAATGGTTGGTCTGTGGATTGTGAATACTGGAGTGAGACAATAACTATAGTCCTCTTGCAGAGGTTCCTCTGGTGTAGCAGGAGTGACATCACTGGCAGTAGCAGCTTGCTGCTAATTCAAGAGCTCCCTTTTCTGATTCAGGACAAGTGCAACTTCATCTCATAGGTGGGAATCAGGTGCACAACGAAATGGAAAAACAAATCTAGATCAAGAAAAGACAAGCACCCATCACACTTAAACTACCGTACTTGCCTACTGTTGGCTGCCCCCCATACCCATGTCCAGATCACCTACTAAAATGTCAGGTCTCTGTTCTAAACTCTTTGAAATGGCACATCAGATTTGACCCTGTCTACTGATGGCATATGGTTCTGCAGCAACTTTAGAATTGAAAAGCCCCTGCACTAGACATAGGCACTTCCTAGGGACACAAATACAAAGTGCCCATGTCGACTCAGCATGCTAGCAACTTAATAAATAAAAACTAAAGGGGGAAAATATCCTCCCAAGCAGAGAACTGGCATCTTCCCAACTCTGCCATCATGTTCCTGATTTCTCAAGCGAAGCAAGTTAACATACTTGGCAGCCATGGTTTTTGACAGTTCCTGCCCTGCTTTAAGCATAAGAGGCACCCTTGCTGTTGCCAGCTGGCATGGGTTTGTTTTTGCTCAGCATTGTACTCAACGACAGCAAGGTTATTATTCCAGGTAATGCAAGCAGAGCCGAAATGGCAGCACTCCTTCTCCAATTCACAAACCTCACTGGGAAACATTTCTCAGAGCTTGGCTCCCATTTAGCTGCCAGAGCCGATGATTTACTTGTGGACATCAAATCATGTGTAAAAACACATCATGTGGCAAAGTCCATCCTGCATTGTATTAACAAGTTCTTTTAAAAATAAAAGCAATCATGGTTGCTGCCAGCTTTCTGGGAATTTGTCTTGCCAGACTTTTACCACGAGCTTGTTTCTTTCCTTTCCTTTGAAAGAGTGAATTTATGGAAGCCAGTCCAAAGGGATCTGGGGTGACCATGTGTCCTACTTTATGAATTTGAGCTGATTTATTCACAGTCAAAGTCCAAACCCTATGGGGGACTCTTCTCTATTTGAGGAGTGTCAAAGAAACAGACCTCTGCTTAAAGGTGCCGCTCAATCCAATCCTGGTTGGAAGACAGGAACTGTAGAAAGTGAAAACAGAGGCTGATGGTTGTCCAATTTTCTGTCAAATGCCTTCAGCGCTGGAGCCGTCATCACCTCCCAAGGGAATTGGTTCCATTGTTGTAATGCTCTAACAGTTAAGAAGATTTTCCTGAATTCCACCTAAAGCTGGCTTCCTGTAGTCTTCCCTGAGGCCAGTGTTATATGTCCTACACCAGGCTTGTCCAAACTTCGGCCCTCCAGATGTTTTAGACCACAACTCCCCCAGTCCTTTGCCATTGGAAATACAGGCTTGGAATTCTGGGAGTTGTGGTCCAAAACATCTGGAGGGCTGAAGTTTGGACATGCCTGTCCTACACTCTGGGGTGATCAAGAACAAATTCTTCCCCTCCTCTGTCTGACAGCCTTTCAAGTATTTGAAATATATGCAAACTCTGTTCCAAATAGTTTACCTGAAGGACAGCAGCCTTGCCTAGTCCCCATCCCTCCTCCTCCCCCTTGTTTTTTCATCTGTCAATGCAATTCCAAATGAGGATGACATTGACTACTCCTACCCTTTTTGAGGTTTTTCATTATTTCTCTATCCATTCCTCCATTCTTCCTAACCCTAATATCCCAGGGATGGCACAGATTTCCCTCTCTCCCAATTCCATCTGCTTTTTCATATTTGTGTGAAGAGAATGTACCTCTGTGAATGCCCCCTTCTGCCCTGGTTCTTCTTGGTACCATTGGCTTCACCCACCATTGGCTGCTGTGCCTTCAGTGTCATCAGGTATTATGGGCTCCAGCCACTATGGTTTAATACTCGGTTCTGGGCTGCACAGATCTACAGGCTGCACACCTAAAATTCTAGTAGTGAGTACACAAGCAGTGCCACTTCTAGTTCCATTGCAGCCTTGCAGCCTAAGATCCCAATAAATTCTGAACAAAACAAATCCCAAGCTTTTGGAAGATCTCTAAAAGAGGTCAACAGTCAATCAGTACTGAGACTGTGTGCCAGTTTCTCTAACAGAGCAATGTTCTGGTAACAGTACTGATATCCTTACAATATGTATGCACATGAGTAGGATTGCAATTGATCATTTCATGCTATCATTTGCTTTTCTATCAGATTTCTGCCTTGAGGGGTCTCCGACACCTTACTAAGTTTCTTTTTCTAAGGCACCCTTGCACATCTCCGGAGCTCTAACAGCAGTCCACTGGATTATGTTTCTCAGCCTAACTTTTTATCAGGTCCATAATTCACAGACTTTGCGAACTTCTACAAGTACTGAACAACAAATATATCAAGACTATATTGTGATTATTTCTCATGAATTTTATTGATGTCTATGTTTGTAGGGATCTGTAAAAAATCTCATCCATTATTTTTATTGATCTGAAAATGAGCATGGATCCAAATGAGTCTATAAGCTACCAGAGTGTTTAAGTAGTCACTGGCTGTATCTACAGAGCTTAAATGATAAATTTACTGCATTTGATGAATGTGTTTTGCTGGCAAAGTTGCTTACAAAGATGGAAATTATTTCAGTGTCAGTTTTGTAAGCAAACACATTTGAGATAAGCACCAAGTCAGTTATTGATTTCTCTTCCATTCCTGCCTTGAATTAAGCAAAATGAGAATGACAAAGTGGGAGACGAATTTGTGTGTATTTTCTGGAAACAATAATACCAACCAGTAAATGTTCTGAATTCAGTAGCATCAAGAAATGACAGGGTTTTCAACACACGCCTCCAGGACTGAATATGCTGGAGCCTGATGTGTTAGTCTGGTACACTCATGGGCTCAAAGGGGTTACAGGAAAGGTGAAATAATTCTTGAGGAGAACAGTATTTCTTGTGAGCAGCTGGTACTTCACATTCTTCAAGAAGAATGCAGCCTTCAAGAATGCAGAATCAAGGAACGCAACTGTACTGAGAGCAAACGATAGCTAACTGCTTCATCTCCATAGCAGGGTTTTTAAATACATGCTAGTGGGACGTGGTGGCTCAGTGGACTAAGTCTTCTGAAAACTGTTGGCTGCAATGTTGGCCGCTTGGCAGATCAAATCCCGGGTGCCACGCAGCGGAACGAGCTCCCGCTGTTAACCCCAGCTCCTGCCAACCTAGCAATTTGAAAGCATGTAAATGCAAGTAGGTAAATAGGTACCACTGTAAAAAGCAGGAAGGTAAAACAGTGTTTCCTTGCAGCCATGCCAGCCATTTGTGGCCATGGACTTGCACAACACTGGCTCTTCGGCTTGAATACAGAGATAAGCACCGTCCCTAGAGTCGGGCACGACTAGCACACATGTGCGGGGGGGGGGGGACATTCACCTTTACCTTTTTTTAGTACTGGGATGCCAGCAAAGGAACACTGTTAGTAATCTGAAGTCCCATGGACACCTCTCAAAAATATACAGAATAATGCATAATAGTGTACTTGTAACTAAAGTGCAGTTTCACATTTGTATAGCCTGACAGAGGGGTCCTTGCAATATGTCAGCGCGGAAAGAGAGAAAAAGAGATTGATTCACCCACAGAGGTGGAGATCCTGTCTAGGAAGCCCTTCCTGATTGTCACAGAAACACCAAGTTTGGTGCTAAGGCGGGACAGATTAGAACAGTACTTGAATGCATACAGAGAGGCCTACTGCTCCTACTCGTATTCTATATTTTAAAAATGAACTTTACCAACTCTGGATCCATAGAGCATAGCCCCAAGCCATCTCCAGATCAAAACCAGCCAATAGATGGGAGGGGTTTACTCTTTTCCATTGAAACCAAGACGAGGGATTTTGTACCAACAACCAAACTAGGCCAGAAGGAGCTAGACTCAGGTGTCTCCAACATGAGTCTAGGCTCGTGATCTTTAACTCTGGGCTCTCAAACTTAGAGTTCTCTCGTCTTCCAAGCCCAGAGATCTTTGGTTCATTGTAATGATCTCAGAAGGATGGAAGGTTGAGCCCATCCTTCCATTTGAGTAGCTGGCTACCCGAACCCACTGGGATCAAGCTCAGGTCATGAATAGAGGCTTGACTGCTGTACTGCCTTTTAACTACTGCACCACAAGGCACTTTTAAATTATAAATAAATATTTTTGACTTGTTTCTAAAAGCCATTGAGATGTAAGGAGGCACTTTTTAAATGATTTCTTCATGACAATTTATAATTTTCACTGCCTTTGTAAATACTGTACAGTGGACCCTCGTATATCAAACTGTTTGTATAACATAAAATTTGTACAACATAAAAAATTCAAGAGATGGGGAAATTTGCTTAACAGAATCATCTATGGGGCAAATCCCTACAACATAAAAATGTTCACTATTAGGGATTACTCTGTTTTCAGTGCATTCCTATGGGAAATTTTTATAAAGGGAAAATTGCTTAACATAATTTCATTTGGAACGAATTAATTCCTTTATACAAGGTACCACTGTATATTGAAAAGGGATTTGCAGGGGAGAGAAGATTGACCCATGTTGTTTCTGGATAGCCTGTAGTGTGGGCTTTGCTTTTATTCTTGGTTCTCAGACAGCCTCTGGTTCCAAATATAGCAGTGTCCCAAGTGGATTAATTATCCTGATTTTACTCACGTTGAATTCTGCATGAGAGCTTTGGTAAGCCCAGCCAAACCGAGATGAAGGCGTTTCCTTTGCACTTTGTGAGATGTATTCCTATGGCAAAACTGATTTATTTATAGCCCTGCAGTCCATGGGGGACAGGTGGCAGAGAGAACCCTCTAATGCCAGAGAGGTGGCATAAGGGGAGGGGTATTGTCTTCATTTCAATAACCCTGAGAATACAAAGAGGGAAGATACACTTTGGTGTCAATGGGGCATCGCTCTGCTGAGCAGATGTATCGTTCAGATTGCCCCAAGCTCCCAACTGAGAGTTTTCCTTTGCTCAGAAAACTAGGCTAAGCAAGGCCGAGAAATAAAAGGAAATTCAACATTTGTGAGTGGCCTGGCGGGAGGAAACACTTCTTTTCCTCTTCAACGTTACAGATGAGCTGAAATGCAATCCATCTTTGACGGCACCTATTGAAACAAGACAAAGCCAAGCCCAACAGAAGTCCTCTGTCAATTCAGCCCCTTGGCATTATGAAAAATAATGTCAAGAGTATTTCGTAAAACCATAGGATGCTCTGACAGATGCCACGGTTTGGATCCAAAATACTGGATTGTCCTTGCATGGCTATGGGCTCTTTCACAGGGATGGCTCCTTCTCCTCCTAGAATGACAAATAAGGCTTGCAAAATTTTTATTTTTTTCTTGTAGCTTTGAGGCTTCTCTCTGTCGCAAGAGTCCTGACTCCCAAATGAAGAAAATTCGGCTCCCCTGAGGGCTCAGTCACATGAGCCAAAAAAACAAAGTTTCATTTTCATGGTTTTTTTTGTAATGATACAATTTAAAAGTTGGTCATGTGGTCTATCTATCTATCTATCTATCTATCTATCTATCTATCTATCTATCTATCTATCTATCTATCTATCTATCTATCTATCTATCTATCTATCTATCTATCTATCTATTTGTATGTTCACCTTGTTGTGAAAAGAATCATTTTACCACTATGGGGTGGTATATAACCCTAACCCTAACCCCCTCCCCCCCACACACAACACACACACAATTAAAAATTAAAACAAAAAAACTTTGCAGACATATCGTGGAAAAGGGAAGGAAGGTCTGGAAAGGCTGAGACCATTTGAGCAGTATATTCCCAGTTTTCTGTTTTTGTTTTTCCTCTTGACATCTTTCTTTTTTCTTCTTCTTCAAACATTCCCAAGCAGGAAATGGCTATTTCTCTGTGAATCTCATTCACCCAGAAAGAGAGGGGAGAGGAAGGGAGGGGAAGCCTATCTCCCATCTGATCAATGTATTCCTAGGTTGGTTTGTTTTTTTCTGGCATCTTTTTCCTTTCAAACAATCCCAAGCAGGAAATGGCCTGTTTTATTTCCTCTTGGCAATATAATCCTTTGTTGTTGTTGTTGTTGTTGTTGTTGTTGTTGTTGTTGTTGTTGTTGTTTGATGGCATTTGCTTCAGTGTATTGCTCTACCTTTAAAAGAATAATAAAAGACAAAATGCAGTGGCCATGATTGTTTGTTCTTAAAAATACTAGGGGTGTGAATTTATGTATTCGGCATATTTCTCTATGGTGGTGAAACTTGGACCCTTACAGACACATTATGCAGGAAGCTGGAATCATTCAAAATGTAGAAATACAAATGAATTCTGAAGATATCAACCCTGGCTCGACCAATTAGAATGCCGCAGGCGCACTCACTTTGGGTGGCCACACCCAGGGAGGCTCGGAAAGCGGTCACCCATAACCGAGCCTTCTCTGTGGCTGACCCCTTGCTCTGGAACCATCTCCCAAGTGATCTGCACCTTGCACAGTCCCTGCCTGCCCTCAAAAAAGCCTTAAAGACCATGCTTTTTCGGTAGGCGTTTGGTGTCAGTTAATTTATTAATTTTTTTTCTGTCCCGCCATCTTGCCATTTTGCTATTGTCATTTTGTTACTGATTTTCTTATTGTTTATACTCTTTTATTATGATGTTGTACTTATTTGCCTATTGTTATGTTTTCCTTTGTTGTAAACTGCCCGGAGTTCCTGCTTCAAGTTATCCATCAAGGAAAAATAGATGGGAAGCATGGCCTGGGGCGTAGAAGAACATTCTGGCTTAAGAACTTAAGCTAATGGTCTGCAGTGAGCATAGCTGCTCTCTTGGGAATAGCTTTAAATAGAAACCAGTTCAGGCTACTGATCGCCAACGTTCTACGAGGACATGGCACTTGAAGAAGAAGAAGTGTGAATTTCAAAGTATTTCAAGGCGGGGGATTCAGAGATCTCCCAAAGGATTTTTGGAGAATGGATATTGAAATTCAATTTGGATATCAACACATCTCAAAAAAAGACATAGTGGGAAAGGCGCAGAAGAGGGGGACTACAATTATTACTGGGCTGGCGCACCTCCCATACAAAGGAAGGCTATAGCGCTTGAGGCTTTTTAGTCTAGACAAAAAGCACTAGAGTGGGAACACGATTTTTCCTCTCACGCAATATTAGAACTGGGGGTTATCCACTCAAATTGAGGGTTGTGAGAGTGAGAACTGATAAAAGAAAATATTTCTTTCCCCAATGTGTTGTTGGTCTGTGGAACTCCTTGGTGCAGGATGCCTTTAAAAGGGGACTGGACAGACTTTGTGAGGAAAAGTCCATTGAAGATTACAAGCCATGCTGGGGATACGTGGGTACCTCAAAATGACAGACACAGGGGAATGGTATCAGGAGACAGGGATCTAGTAGCTTCATGTGATCCCAGAGGCATCTGGTGGGGCCACTAGGAGATATAAGAAGTTGGGCTATATAAGCCTTGGCCTGGTCCAGCATATCATGTTCTTATGATATGAAACCTAGAAAGCCTAACTCTTCTTCATGAGGGCTAGTGACCAAATGTGACCAAATAATGTTTTTTGCTCTTGAGAAGAACTTAGGAAATGGTTTGGGAAACTCCCAGAATCTTCTAACCATTAAAAGCAAAACCATAACGGCTGTAGAAGAATCTATAATAATTAGAGAGAGAGCTCTGCACAGTCATTTACAAAAAGTAACTTCTCCAAGCTTTGCTCATAGGAAGTGACTGAGATAATCTGTTCAGAAAAAACCACAATGGAAAACCACCCAACTTATCCTATAGTCAGTAGTGGAAGATAATGTATACCTATTGTTGTTTTAGGCCTATTTTCATTTTAGAAATTATTTTTTAAATATAGATTTATTTTTAAACTGGCATTAGATGTAAAATTCTCAGTGATACAATATTGTCAGCAGTTATATGGTAAGTAGCTATCAGATATATGCAATTTCATTTAAAGCAAACATTTAATTAATTCAAAACAAGAATGTTAGAAAATGGCAAGTTTATGCTTTTTCCTTGCATACTTCGTTTCCATGTTCACTCATATTTTGTTATGCCTTACAGAGAAAAATACAGGAAGTAGAGCTCTACTGCCACCCAGAGCATTATGGGAATATAATGAGAAAACTACATATTTCATGTACAGCGGGGACTTCTACAGACAGAAGCATGGTTGTGCCATGGGTTCCCCAGTGTCACCAATTGTTGTGAACCTATACATGGAAGAAGTGGAGAAGAAGGCACTCAACATTTTCCCAGGAACAACACCATCCCACTGGTTCAGGTATGTAGATGATACCTGGGTGAAAATCAAGACTTGGAAGTAGAGATGGGCATGAAATGAACAATTTTTCATTTCCGTTTTCGTTTTTTCATTTCGTTACGTAACGAAACGACAAACGAATTTTGTCTCTAAAATGAAATGAAATGAACAGAAACACCGGAAATTTTGTTGTGTGTTTCATTTCCGTTACTGCAATATGAGTGATTTGCTTAAAATCCTTAAAAAAATCACAAAAAATGAAATAAATGGTAATGAAATGGTAATGAAATGAAGGAAAATGAAAACAATATTTTTGCAAAAATTCACGAAAAACGGAAACAAACCAAAACGGACCCTCCAAATGACAAACGACAAACGAAATGCCATTTTTTTATTTGTGCCCATCTCTACAGGCCTTTAGAGACCACATCAATGCAGTGGACCCTAATATTAAATTCACTAGGAAAGACGCCCAAGACCACAGGCTGGCTTTCCTGGATTGTGCAGTGATCATCAGACCTGACTGAAGCCTGGGAGTAGAAGTTTACAGGAAATCCATCCACACAGATTAGTATTTACCATTTGACTCCCACCATCCATTAAAGCACAAATTAGGAGTCATCAGGACCCTAAGCCACAGAGCAGAGAGCATCCCTACCTCCACAGAAGCCAAGAAGAAGGAAGACAGGTACCTGAAGACAGCACTTAAGGCCTGTGGATATCCAAAGTGGGCCTTCAACAAAGCAGTGTGCTGATCCCAAAGAACAATGGATCAGCCTGAGACCCAGACCCAATGGAAGAACCTGGTCATTCCCTACATGGCTGGAGTGTCTGAGAAGCTTAAAAGGATTTTTTTGGCAAACACTACATCCCTGTTTATTTCAAACCCACAAACATACTAAGACAGAGACTTGTCCACCCAAAGGACCTAATACCAAAACAAAAAAGGAGCAATATAGTATATGAGGTCCAATGCAGTGAGGAGTGTGCAGACCTCTAAATTTGAGAAACTAAACAGCCATTAAACAGAAGGATGGCCCAACATAGGATTGGCCGGCGGCTACATGCCTGCCAGGGCTAACCACCAGCCAATCCTCTCTCTTTAAATTTAAATAATAGAGGTTTATGGGTAAAAGAAACCAGATCTTACCGTATCCACTTGATTTCATATGATTTTTGCATATGATCTTTCCCAATCACTATAAAATCATCCTCTGCACTGATATATCTGACAGCCCATCTCTTCCCAGATGGATCACTATATCTTATTTATTTATTTATTTATTTATTTATTCATTCATTTATTTATTTATTTTAGTGTATTTTTCTGTCACCTTTCTCCTTGAAAAGGACCCAAGGCAGCTTACAGTAATGAGGGATAATATACAGTCCAGTACAAAAGGGGCGTGGTGGCTCAGTGCACTAAGGCTCCAAAAGCTGTTGACTGCAAAGTTGGTGGCTTGGTGGTTCGAATCCTGGATGCCATGCAGCGGAACGAGCGCCCACTGTTAACCCCAGCTCCTGCCAACCTAGCCGTTCGAAAGCATGTAAAATGCAAGTAAATAGGTACCACCACAAACAGTGGGAAGGTAAAACAATGTTTCTGTGCAGCTATGCCGGCCACATGGCCGCGGACTTGTACAATATGGGCTCTCTGGCTTGAATAAGGAAATGAGCACCGCCCCTAGAGTCGGACATGACTAGCATGCATGTGCGGGGGGAACCTTTACCTTTACGTTTTTTACAATTAAAACATATTCAAGTATTGAGAACTATAGCATCCTATAGCATCAAAAGACAGCATTACATTAAACTACCAGAGAACGTGCACAGATAAAAAGAGAGTAAAATTCCAAGTTATGAGTGAGGGAAACTAACATTGAGAACATAGGACAAGGAGGGTGGGGCGTTTTATTTAAAGGCTCTGGGTCAATAGCGGCATGCCAGGTAGCACAGATCTGTTCAATTTTGACTGCGAAGTGTTGTGCAAATTCTTTGCAACGAGATACAGAGTGGTCTGTGCTATCCACCCGTGGGTCAGCATGTAGCAGACTTCTTACTGGTGCATCATCCATTCCAGGGTCCTACCTCTCTGCACATAGATTCCAATTTCTAATTTGCTGTTGTGACCCTTAAGCTACCCACAAAACTGGGTGCCTCTAGGACCCAGGAGAGCAGACTTATGTAGTATAAGGAACCATTTTGTTTTGTTATGAATTTTTTTTAAAAAATCCTTAATAACAAAATGAAAAAGCAAAGGAAATGAAACAAAATAAATGATGTTTTCCTATTTTGTGCCCATCTCTCATAATGAATATTAGTTCCTGCCTTTATTCATTTTACTATTACTATGAGCATCTACATCTAGGCACAAATGCAGGATGCTAGAATTGCACCAATCCCAACCATATTAATTTCCCCAGGGTGGGCAACTGCCCCTTCTGCCCCCTCACAACTTTTCCTGCTTTAACAGAATTTTGTTTTGCACAGGAGATGGGGGAGGGTGGTTGTTTTAAACCACACAATGGTAGTCTAAAAGAACCCTAGAACCCTATAGTGGTACACTAGGAGCCCAGTATCCGCTGGGGATTGGTTCCAGGCTTTCCCATGGATAATGAAAACCGTGGATAAGAGAGAACGCCTGCCCACCCACCCTCAAACTGCTCTTTCCTAACACTAGCTTGCTTTATGACTGCTGTTTTGAGACAGTAGCTTGCTTTATGGCCACTGTGTGTGACAGTAGCTTGCTTTACAGATGCTATTTGTGACAATAGCTTGCTTTACAGCTGCTGTTTGTGACAACAGCTTGCTTTACAGCTTGCTTTGTGGCTGCTGAATTATTTAATTTTTTTCCTCTGCCAACCGTGGATAACTGAATCAGTCGATAATGAATCAGTAGACACGGAGGTCCTACTGTATTCTAATTCCCTCCAAAGGTGTTTCTTTGTGAGGCATCTTGTGCATGATGGAGCGTCCCTGCCACACACAAAAGAGCACAGAGATACACACCTCAATAAAGGAGAAGTATGTTCACCAATGCTTTGTCCTAGCATCACCAGCTCCTGGTACAAAGTAAGAATATTCTGTGGGACCGCTAATTTTAAAAAGCATGCTGTTTATATACCACCCCATAGCACTTAAAGCACTTTCTGAATGGTTTACGAGTTAATTATGCTTGCAACATATTGCACTCAGTTTACTGACGTCAGAAGGGTGGAAGGCTGAGTCAACCTTAAACTAGCTACCTGGGATTGACAAGCACATTACAATCCCTTTAAAAACTCAGTCACTAAGAGAGCCAGCCAATGAGGGAAAGCTTGCCTGCAAATGAAAGACTTTGCCTGCTTTCAGAAGGACAGCAAAGATGATTCCAGCCTGGCCTCTTGTTCCCAAAGGCTGGGAGCAGCAACAGCTGCTCCCATTTCACTGTTCAAGGTGGTAAAAAAAATTGAATTGGCCCTTAATTTTCATTTTGTCAGCTCTTGGGAAGTATGCTTTATATGTTTAATGGAACAACCACTAGATGGGGAAGTTAGCTAACTGTTCACAATCTTCCCAGCCCTAAAGAGACAATTTCCTGGCACTGAAGACCTGCTATCGGTCATCAGATGAGCAAGGATAACGGAGACCGGAATCATGTGGAGTCCCACATTCTGTGACCACAACAGCCAACTAAAAGCACAAGAAAATCACTCACGAGTATCATGGAAGATGCCTGCTTGTGTTCCCCAGCAACTGGCACTGAGAGATATATTATGGGCAATATACAGCCGTCATAAACTGTAAGCATACCCCACATGTTGTTGAATGATCTGTGAACATTATTTCTGGTGCCAAAAGCAGAATTTGCATGGTGCTTGAAACATTAAAAATTGTGCAGTGAGAGGCAAAATACCATATTCTAACCATTACTCTCCATGAAATGTGCTTCCCATCTCTACAATAGTTAATTCACATGAAACCAGTGTATCTGGTAGTTATAAAACACACGTGGCTATTTGACTTTTTAACATTAGTACAGTACTGATATATTCCTCAGAGGTACAATAGAATGAATTGATGCTACTTTATCCTAATTCCTGATCACAAAGAAAGTTACTTTAAAATTAATTAATTGCTATTCTTCTTAATTGCTATAGTGGCACCTTGTATAAAGGAATTAATTCATTCCAAATGAAATTATGTTAAGCAAATTTTCCTTTATACAAATTTCCCATAGGAATGCATTGAAAACAGAGTAATCCCTAATCGCGACCATTTTTATGTAGTATGGTTTTGCCCCACAGGCGATTCTGTTAAGCAAATTTCCCCTATCTCTGGAATTTTTTACGTTGCACAGATTTTATGTTATACAAACCATTTGTTATCCGAGGGTCCACTGTAGTTACAATCTTAGTTGCAATTGTTGATCTTTCACTGTTCAAAAGTTACATAAGTTGTCCTTTTAATTTTAAAACTCCTGTGTAGCCTCTGGCATGTATTTCACTGCAAGAAGAATAAGATTATCTCATGTTAATTTAGAATGAAATATGAAAAAGCTGGTTTTGGACTACAGATCCTGGATCCTTGTGGCACAGTTTTTTAAACTGCTGTCTTGCAGGTACACTTGGCTCACAACCCGGGATTCAGTCCCAGGTTTCATTTTATTTTTAACTCAGAAATAGACTAGGGACAGTTAGCATTTATTAACATACCTTGTTCATGCTAAATTTGTTAACAGACAAAATATCATATTTCATGCTTCATTGGGAAAATCTTGTTCACACTTGTCTACTTCACAATATGTCTTACTGCAGTGGAGTCCAAACATTGGCCCTCCAGATGTTTTGGACCACAACTCCCACAGTCCTTTGTCATTGGCAATACAGGCTTGGAATTCTCAAAACATCTGGAGGGCTGAACACCCCTGTCTTACTGAGTCTAATGGGGCATATCATCTGGGATGTATGCTGGATCCCAGCCACAACTGAATTTTTTTTAAATAAAACTTCTCTTAAATTTCTTCTTCATCATCATCTTCTTCTTTAATTTTATACAGGATAAAATGGAAAAGGGAAGGATGAGATAATGGGGAGAAAGGGAAAAGAAAAGGTAAACAGAAGTTAAGAGGGTCAAGAGTACAATAATATTCTTTGTTGTTAACATATTTAATCATATTACATTTATAATGCCTTAGTCTTGCTACCTGGCATTTGTTCCTCTTATAAATTTTCTTTAAAAATTATTTCCATTAAATCTTCTTGAGGTTTCTTTCAAAGTTTATTGCAAATCCCTCTATGGAATGGTTCCTGCTTTCACATGCTTTTTGTGTTGGTTGATCCTTTAACTTTTCTGATAATATGCCTGTCTCTGTGAGTTCCAAACACTTTTTTTATCAACACTTCTAATTTTGGTTTCTCAGCTTTCTTCCAGTATATAGCATATAAAATTCTTGCTGCAGTAGCACTTACGTTGCTTATTCACTGGGCTTAAACCCTTTCTTTCGAGACCAATTTATTGCTCCAAAAGTATTAGAAAAAAGGCCCCTGAGGGGGGATATGATTGAGATGTGCAAAATTATGCAGGGCATGAGTAAAGTGGATAGAGGGACACTCTTCTCCCTCTCACAAAATGCCAGAATTAGGGGCCATCCACTCAAATTGAGGGTTGGGAGAGTGAGAATAGACAAAAGAATTTTTTTTAACCCAGCACATTGCTAGTCTGTGGAACTCCCTGCCACAGAATGTGGTGATGGCATCTGGCCTGGATGCCTTCAAAAGGGGATTGGACAAATTCCTGGAGGAAAAGGCCATCACAGGTTACAAATCATGATGGAGATGTGTAAACTCCAGACTTAATCCTGGGTACTTCAAGGGCCAGATGCAGGGGAGTGGTATCTAGTCTTGTGCGCTCCCAGACACATTTGGTTGGGCCACTGTGAGATACAGGAAGCTGGACTAGATGGGCCTTTGGCCTGATCCAGCATGGCTCTTCTTATGTTCTTATATCTCTTCTGGGCTTAGAAATCCACAATCTGACATACAAAAAGTACATGAATTCTGGTACTGATGAAATCACTCGAGTTATGGTGCATATCGCTTGTTAGAGCTTAATACTGTATATTCAATTCCACTCAAAGATGATAAAGCCAGACATTCTTTCTTTTTTAAAAAATAATGCTTTATATTTTTCCTCCTTGGATTATCTTTTTAATTACTGGTGGTTTTTTTTTTTTTTACTGTTCTGAATAAAATACAAGCTGTCAAATAATTCTCTGTGGAATTCTAGGCACATTGTTGCCACTGGGTGGCAAACTAGCCTTACAAATTATTTAAAGAAAGCAAGAAAAAGGCCATCAGTGGTACTGGAAATTTGAATCAAGGCAAAAAGGAGTTGAGCCGTGTGGCCATCACAAAACACAATTGCAAAAACAGGTTACAGGCGATACCTTCATAGGCCACTATTAAAAAAAAAAGGTACATTGCAAGCTTTCGAGTGCAGTCAATCACCCTTCTTCAAAGCAGGTCCCAGAAGTTCAGACATGGTGAAAGATGTTCTTCACCAGGAGGTTACTTTTAAAGTCCTTAGTTAGATGGTGTTCTTAAAATCCATGGCTAGGTGATATTGTAGCCAGGGCAGGAGTCTTGTTGGAGGCAAGAAGGGCAGTTGTAAAAGGCTGTTTAATGCAAGTGGATAAATAGGTCCAGCTGTAAAAAAGCAGGAAGGTAAAACAGTGTTTCCTTGTAGCCATGCTGGCCACGTGGCCATGGACTTGCACAACACTGGCTCTTCGGCTTGAATACGGAGATAAGCACTGTCCCTAGAGTCAGACACAACTAGCACGCATGTGCAGGGGGAACTTTTACCTTTTTTTTCTGCTTGATTCTTTTAAAGATGGCTCTTCTCTTCAAAAATGACATGTGTCCTTCATCTGTGCTTACCTTTACTTCCTTGGTTCCCTGAAGAATGCTGTTTGCTGTCTCAGCTGCTTTTTGCCTTGGCTTTCAAGCAAGATAACAGATGTAATTGTCCACCTGAAGGAGGATACCACCTTCTCCCTTCTTTCCAAGTTTTTGCAATTCTCTTCATCTCCAGAGAGTATATAAAAGAAAGAAGATGACATCTGGAATCTAGTCCAGGGTGTACAACAGCTTTTCTGTCACTGATAAGAACCTTTTGACTGCTTCCATTGTCCCTGGATGCTCTAGGCTTCACTTCTAGCTATGGAGTGTCCCCAATAATAGCCTTTCAGGGGGGTAGAGTGGAGCAAAGTATCCATTTTTCTCAGTTCCAGGGGCCCAAAGCCTTCTCTTAGGGTCTGGATGGACTTAAGCTTTCTGCTGAGACATTATCTCTCCAAACAAGATCATCTATGTTGCTTTCCATGGACTTGCCAAAACTGCTGACTGTCCTGGTTAGAGCAGGTATTGTTGAACAGAACAAAGGGGACAGATTTCTTCCCTGGTTGGCTTGACACGAATAGAGATGGGCACGACTTAGCGGTATTTTCATTTTCGTTTTCATTTTTTCATTTTCGTTACGTAACGAAACGAAAACAAAAAACGGTTCAAAAATGGACCGAAAACGGAAACGAAATGACTAATTTTGAGCCAATTTTCGTTTTTCGTTACTGGAAAAACACATAATGGAGCTAAATGGGGAGAAACGAAAAAATTTTTGTTTTCGTTTTAGTTTTTCCCTTTTCGTTACGTAACGAAATTAGCTCACGAAAACGGAAACGAAACGAAACGGACCCTAGCCGAAAACGAAAACGAAAAAGAAAAAATTTTTCTGAGTCGTGCCCATCTCTAGACACGAACCTCCAGTTCTAGAAGAATTTTGATCTATCCATTTGTCCATCATGGCACTGATATAGGTGTACCAAGTCACTAGCAGTAGAAGTGAAAACTGGCACTATAGTGGCACTGGTGGAGGATCTTTTGCAGACAATGGCACTCATTCTCAAGCTTATTAGTCATGGGCAGAAGAAGGCAGTGGTAAACCACTTCTGAATGCTTTGTACTTTGAAAACACTCTTGAAAGAAAAGAGAGAGAGTCCAAAAGTTAGTTTTGGAGTCTGGACTCCCAAAATCCATAACGAACACACTCACAAACATAAACACACACACCTACCATACAATCCATCATGGTTACTGCCATAGATTCCATTTGCTTTTCTAAACACTCCAACTTTCTCATAACATTATTTCTGGTGCTGTGATTACTCATGCTCGTTCTCCAGGCATCCTTCTGAAGTGTATTTTCTTGGAAGGATTTATTTTTTTAAAAATACCTTCCCCGCTCCCCCACCCCAGGTTCTTTCTGAATTTTCAGAATGTAGGAAGAACAAAACTTTCCCTCGCTGACATTTTCCAGATGGTTTTCAATTGCTTCAATGGAGACACACACACCCCACCAAAAGGACCTACCTTGGCTTTTGTCGGCTAGTAGGAAGGATAAGATGACCCTTGACATTATGTAATTTCTATATTTAACATTTATGCTTCTGCAGAATATATTTTAAGGATTGCATCAATAAGGATTTTTCATAGAGATTTGATGATTTTTACATTTTGGCTGCAGGAACAAAATGGTTGCATAAGCTGGTGCAAACTGGCACTGTTCCACTGAAATGCATGAAGCAACAGATGCCTCAGTGTTATTAGAGCAGGCATGTCCAAAGTCAGCCCGGGGGGGGGGGGCGAATACGGCCCATTTTCAAATTTTAAGCGGCCCACAGCCTCTACTCCCCACCGGCTCAGCCTGTCACGCATTCTCGCCAGCTGGCCCCTCCCCATACCAGATGGAGATGTCAGCTTGCAGAGTTACGGTTTGTCTGTCCTCCCTGCCTCCATCCACCCACCCCCCAGTCACCTGCCCACCCTACCCATCCCCGGTTTCATTGCTGCCACATCCTCCCCACCTCCTTGCATGTCCCAGACGCTTGTCCAAAGTCCAGCCCGGGAGCCAAATGCAGCTGGATAGTCAGGCCACACACATTTTCACCTCACCAAATCTGGGCCTTCTTGCAAAAAGTTTGGACACCCCTGTATTAGAGGATCTGGTACAGAGCATCTGCTCAAATTAGACTTCTCCAGACAGGGGTCATTGCCCATTGAATTCAATTAGGTTGGCTTCCAACAAAAATGAAAATAAGCAGAGTTTTTATATTTATTTAATTCCTTAGGACAGCACCAGGTTCATATTGCCTACTGGAGTGCTTCCCCAGATGTTTTTGTACTCCCAGAAGTCTTGGCCAGAGTAGGTATTGGCAGAGGCTTCTGGGAGTTTTAGTCCATGAATACTTGCGGACCCAAAGTTGGGAACCACTGGCTTATGTACTAGTGTTGGCCATGTAGTTGTTTTAAGCCACCTGCAGATGCTGAAAAACAGGAGTTACAGCAAATGCTATTATAATAGTGATCACTATCACTTCACTATCACTTATATTTGGCTCCCTCTACTGGATATGTCTGTAAAGATTCTCAGTCATCACGGTGAATTTATCTGGAAGTTGACTGATGAAGCTGTTTGGATGAGCAGCAAAACGTTTCTATCTCTTAAGAAAAAAATAAGTAGCTATGACTCAACTTCCAGACCTCTACTGGATAATTCTGGTTTTGGGATTTCTCTCTCAATATTTTTAACTTTTTTGGATCCTGGATAGGTGAATCAGCAGAAGCTGATCCTGAGAAGGTCCTACTGTACTACGATTTGGAGGAGCTGATTCAACATATTGATTGATGAATATTTTCTTGAGCAATGTACTAGACTAAACAGCAAGATTTTGACCAATGTCTGCACTGGCAATGTGGAGTTAACCACACCACACTGGCCTTCAACATTCTTCTTCTTCAAAGCACAGTAGTTGTCATCTACTGCTACTTCTACTACTAACCTCCTATGAGTGTAGGACAGTGATGGTGAACTTTTTAGAGACCGAGTGCCCAAACTGCAATTCAGAACCCACTAATTTTTCACAAAGCGCCCATACAGCAATTTAAGCTGAATACAGGTGGCTGTGAAGGGGCGATGTGGGGTGCCCACTGAAAGAGCTCTGAGTGCCACCTTTAGCACTCATGCCATAGGTTCACCAACACTGGTGTAGGACTTCCTTGTTCTTTTTATGAAATGTAATAGCCTTGCAAAGGGATTCCCAATTACAACTGACAACAAAATATTCTTCACTCATAGAGGAGAGGATGCAAGAATACAGGTAGATTGGGGCTTTTCACCCAAATGAGTGCTTCTGGGTCACAATTAATCAGTAATGTAATGTAAGGTTTATGGGCACTGCAGTAACAGGAAGTCTTCATGTACAGAGGAGTTTGCCTGTTGTCAATGAGAATGGAAAGAATCACTTGGGCTCGCTGATGTTCCCATTCATAATACCAGTCATTAAGGATCCCATACATATGCAGCGCCACTAAATATTCAGATGCAATGCTTGGTCTTCCCAAATCCAACCCCCACCCCCAATATCTTACAGCCTGTTACTTTGATAATGGCAGTCAAGCATTTCTCAGGGCTGCTTGTTTGAAAGACTTGATAAAATTCCATGGGACTGACCATAAATTCTAACCAGATCTTGTTACATTATTTTTCAAAGGGAACTTGCTGCATTACTCATTAGCTTAAGGTTAGCAGACAACTGTAATGGTTGTCACTGCTCGAATCAGATAAGTGTCCCATCATTTACATATTAATCCTTCACTATATTTTTGCCAACTAAACATTCCATTCTTTTCTTTTCTTTTTCTTTTTGTTGAGGAACCAAAAAAAAAAAAAAGGAACTGGCAACAGGTTGCAGGGCAGTTTACGCAGAGACTATAAAGTTTGTCTTGTTAATGAGAAGATCTAAAGGAAAGAAATTCACCCGGTCTGCATAACTGAGTGAAGAACTTGGTAAATGAGAACTGATCTAGTTCATTTTTCCTGAAGTAATGTAAAATGGAATGCAGTTTTCCACTGATTTTTGCCCTTCTTCATAATTTGGTTCCTGAGTGCTACATTTTAAGAAAATGTACACAGAGATACACACACTAGGGGTTTGTTGCCTTTTTGTATGGGGCATGGTTCTTAGATGTTTAAAAAAATCCATTATTAGCTTGTATACCCTTACTATTTTTGCTGATTCTATGCAATCTGTTTTGTTTCAAAGAATTTATGATTTACATAATTGCTTACCTTGCTAAACCCTAAGCATGTTTGTTCCAAAATAAGTTCCGTTCTATTGAACTGGGTGTATTCATTAGCTAGTCTGCTTAGCATTACTATTTAAATGAGGCTAGAGCCAATGATTGGGGGTGTCTCGTTACAAATAATAATTTAATTAATTTCTCCCTTCCCTCCATTAAAAAAGGCATATTATGATTGACATTTAATGAGTGGTGACAGCATTGCTTTTTCAGTGTAAACTGAACTCTAGTCACTCTAACTGGCCTCGTTAAATGGTGGAGGTCCACATGATGGTTCAGATGCTGAACCATGCAGTCTTCTACTGTTGCATTCTGCTTAGTTGAGGAGGTTATTGACAGGAGGAGAATATGGTTTGTACAATAGTTATCTACAATTTCCAAAGGTAACTAAAGCAATGGTTTAAGTATCTTTTAAATAATTTTTTTGGGAGAAACTATAAGTATTATGGTAACTGGTTATTATAATGACACCTAATTGCTTCTTGAAAAGTGACTTTTCATGCTCTGAAAAGGGTTGAGACTTATGAAGATTCCCTTTCTCTTCCTTTCAACTTGCTTCAGACTCTGAATTATTATTCTGGAGATGAATCGGATGTGAATAAAAGGTTTCAGGACAGCTGGTAGTGTAAAAACATTGTATTCCATGCAGGATGCCTTTATCCAAGGGTAGTTTGGTTTTCTGTAACTTTAAGAAGCTAATGAATGGTTTTCATATAGAGCTTGATTTTCCAATGCATTCTTTCCAGAGTTCTGGCATATATGATATAGTAGAATGACATCATATCCATTAAATCTCTCTGCCTTTCTTTTAGAAACTTAAGGTTAAGAGCTCAGACAGTGTTCCAAAGAACTGGTGCAAAGAAGACCATGGTGCTCTAATTCAGAAGGTCTTTAAAACAATGAAAGAATAGCCAAGAAGTAGGTCACTGAATTTGATATAAACCAGCCGTGCTAACAATATTCTAATTTATATGTCACACACACACACACACACACACACACATATATATACGGAGCAATTTTCATTTCCTTCAAGTTCCCAGGGTATCCGATCCATGTTTTGCTCCTTATAACATAACTTTGATAGGGATTTTAATAAAGGCTGCTGCTACAACAAGAGGTAAATTAAATTAGTATTAAGTCATATCTGCTAACTAACTGACTGATGACAACTGCAAAGCTCTGTATCATTAATATTTCACCTCCAAGCAAGCTATAAAGTTGGGAGGTAGGAAATTAAAATAAAATCAGATACTGAGATGAGTAACAATGAAGGGAAAATGTTTAAGTTCAAGCCCTGCGAAAACCATTGCACATATAACTCATTATAATTCAGCCCATTCCCATCTTTGAGCTCTAAAGCAATCTTGGCCGAAACCTTAAAACTTAACAATGTCTTCCTCTGGAAAGCTTCCACATAAAACAATTGAGCACTGAAAGTATACTTTAAAAAGCAGAATATTGTAAAAAAAATGCTACACAAAACCACAGGATTCCAAAGGCAGCCATTTCCACCACCACCGCCCCATACGTTATATGACTGAGTGCTAAATACAGTGGACCCTTGTATAACAAACAGCTTGTATAACATAATATTTGTACAACATAAAAATTCCAGAGATAGGGGAAATTTGCTTAACATAATCGCCTATGGGGAGAATCCGTGCAACATAAAAATGGGATCACTCTGTTTTCAATGCATTCCTATGGGAATTTGTATAAAGGAAAATTTGCTTAACATAATTTCATTTGGAACAAATTAATTCCTTTATACAAGGTACCACTGTAATAAGAATATGTCTTTAAAATACTTTTTTTCATAACAAATATTTATTATTTATTTGTTTGTTTGTTGCATTTTTATACCGCCCATCTTCCAAAAGGAACTCTGGGCGGTTTACAAAACAAAGATAAAAACCAGCAATATATAACAAGGGAAGGAAAAGGAGAAAGAGGAAAAGAAAGTCATTTTAAAAAGTCATAAAAACACCATACCTAAGGATCAATGTAATTCATTGTGGGGTCAGCCACTATAACAGAGTCTTGAGCCTTCCAGTTGTCCATGGAAGAAGGGATAGACTACTCACGACAAAAGCAGAAAGGCATCCTGGTATTGGTCCACAACCCACCTCTGTAGCAAGAGACCATGCACAGACAATAGGCAGGCAGTAATTGATTTGGCCCAGATCAGTGAAATTTATTGGCATGGCACCACAGATGCCATGTGGTCCCTCCTCCCACTCCCTGGCCATCCAGTCCACTCACAAGCCTCTGGGCAAGAGAGTTGTGAGCCAGGTTCCCCTCCTGGAGTGGTTGTCTACTCTGGACAGGGACAGGGGCTTCCCTTCCCCACCTCCTGTGTCAGCTGACCACTGAAAGGCTACGGGGAGGGTGGGGAAGGGAAGTGCCTCCCCCTGTCTGGAATGTACTGCTGTCTTAGGAGGAGAATGTGGCTGGTGAGTGGTGGCTTGTGATCAGGACAGATGTTTGGGGGGGGGACACAGCATCTGAGGTGCCCCTCCAGTAATTTTTGCTGACTCTGGTGAACTCAATTTGTGCCTATCTTTAGCAAGGACACAAAATCAACCTGTTTAAAAAAATGGATGGTTTGTGTATACCTTCCATATTGCCATGCAGCTCCAGCCCTGAATAGCTTGTAGATATTCTCCTTTGTCTCTGAACTTCTAGTGCGTAGCAAAATAATTTTTTTGTAGAAATCTCAAATTTGACAACATAATAAAAGTATCGCCCACCCTTGTTTTGGCACGGCAAACAACAGCCACACAGCTTTTTTCTTTTGGAGCAAACGTTTAGGCTGTATCAGGGCAGCAGTGGGTATGGCGGGGATATGGAGGGAGGAGTCAATTCAGTTCCATTGGTACTAAATAGTGACATGCCTGACAGATTTTGGAGTTTATCTTGTAAATCACCTTGATGATGTTTGTCTCAAAAGGAAACATAAGATTGAAAATAAATAATGGCACCCAGGCCTCCTGTCCTCGGTAGGAGGCACTAAGTGAAAGGCAATCTCAGTGCTCAGCATTCCAGACCAAATGCAAAGAACATGCCAAAGGAAGTAGTGTAAAGAAAATTTCCATTTTGGCTCAAAGTGATTAATGGGTGCAAAAAGCAAGAAAACAATTTAAATGCTTTGATGGGAGGAGTTTCCTTCATATGAGTGGATCCATTCCACTCCATCCTTCATGCTTTTCTTATTTGCTACTTTTATACATTTTAAAAAATCAGCCAAATGAGCAACAATGCCAAGTACAGCCAAATGAGCAACAATGCCAAGTTTTGCAAATGGATTGAATCAAAGAACAGTTTCCAAATACAGATTTCTTTGTTCAGAGATGGACTAGATACTGTTATTCAGAAACATAATAGTGTGGTTCTATGGGCCTTTTCACACGACCCCTAAGATCCGCTGGCCACTTAAATTGGGACCAGGGATCTTGGGGGTTCGTTGCTCTTCCTGTGTCCCCACCCCTCTGCACTTCCTTGATCCTGTCTGCGTGAGGGGAGGGAGAAAAAAGGGGACAAAAGAATGCAGGCTCACCTCCGTTTGCCGGTCCAAGCCTCCCTGCCCCGTCGTCATCCTGATTCCTTCTCTTAAAGGGGCGGGAGGCAAAAACAACAACAAACAGAAGCGAGGAGAGCCCGGCACTCACTCCTTTACATCAGGATCTGGAATTTTTCACCCTCCAGGAGCAGGTACCTCAAAAGTGTGCTGGGATGCGCTTAGGTGGTCGCACTTAATTTTCTGTAAACTCCGGAGCTGGTGGGGAAACATTTTTAAGCTCCGGAGCTGCGAGCCATTTGCGGCGGAGTTTAGGGGTCGTCTACAAATACCCTTTGTTAGCAAATGGTAATGCATGGCATTTTACAGTTCCCATGTTGAGCTGTTGTCTAAAGTCCTTTATGTGTGTGTCCTAGCCTATTTATATACTGAAATGCACTCCATTTTAAACTTCTACTAGCTCAGAAATAAAAGACATGCAGAGAGCTTGTCCTAATGGGCTCTCGATTCATTTAGGAGGAGATTTGCAGTCCGCTAGCAGTATTTTCATATGCACATCATGCATGCATTTGGAAGGTACAGGTATTGATTCTCATGCATATAGAGGTCACCTTGGTGTATTTAGTCTTTTGGTCACACTAGAGTTCCATAACATTCAACAAGGCCAAGAGATAGAGGACTTCATTCCATGCACTTTGCTTTTAGCCAGGTTCATATTTTCAAAATACAAATAAGTAGGTACTTCTGGACTCAGGTCTTAATTCTGGAAGCCCAGATGGACTTGGTGACCAGGGGTGCCTTTTTACAGCTGCGGAGATTATATCAACTTCACTCTTACCTGGATGAGTGGAGCCTGCCAACATTCACACATGCACTGGTAACAACCAGACTGGACTATTGTAATGTGCTTTACGTGGGGCTGCCTTTGAAGACGGTCTGGCGATTGCAATTGGTACAGAACCCGGCTGCGTGGTTGGTGAGTGGTGCTGCTGCGCAGACCCATATTACACCAGTTCTGAAACAGTTACATTGGTTACCAGTTGCAGTCCAGGCCCAATTCAAAGTGCTTATGCTTACATATAAAGCCCTATATGGCTTAGGACCTGGTTATCTGAAGGACTGCCTTCTTCCATATGAGTCTGCCCGTACTCTAAGATCAGGCCAGGAGGCCCTGCTGAAGGTGCCATCCCTTAAAGAGGTGAGGGGGTGGAATGTTGAAGCAGGGCCTTCTCGGCTGTTGCCCCCCCCCGCTTTGGAATGCCCTCCCAACAGAGATCCACCTGCACCAATGCTTTTGATCTTTTAGCGCCAGACGAAGACCTTCCTGTTTAGACAGTATTTTAATTAGTTAAATGTTCTTTTAGCTGGACACATAGATAGCATGATTTTACTGTTTATTGATTGGTTGGTTGTTTTAACTGTTTGTTATTGTGATGGCTTTTAATATGTTGTCTTATTGTTTTAATATATTGTTGTATGCTGCCCAGAGACCATTGGTAATCGGGTGGCTTTAAAAAGTGTAAATAAATAAATAAATAAATAAATAGTAGGAAGCACAAAAACCTCTCAGCTTCAACTCCTGCTGTGTTTTCCCGCAAACCCACCAGCATCCTCATGCCCTAAAACCTGTAGCATTTCTCTGGTGCTATCTCCACAGATGTTTAGAGATTTTACAAAAACCCAGTCTGGAATAAATCACTAACTTGACTGTACTCCCTAACCTCCTATATGCTAGAAGATGCACTGATGGTTAAAACATACGTGATGCAGTCTTGTGTAACACAAGCGACATATCTGTCGTCCTCACTGTTTGTCATTGATTATTGTGTTACTTCAACTTCCTAAATCTTTTTGGGACTTCTCAAGTCCAAGACTTGCAACTTTGAGACTGAGGGGCTGTTTTTTAAAAATCTGATTATTCACAGCTTGCTAATTCGTAATTGGACTTTTGCGACTTGAAAACCTCCAGATTTCAGGGGAAACTAATTTATTTTTTCCCCTTGGGTTAATTGTAGTATTCACACTCAAAACAGTGGAGTGAGATGACTTCTAGTGGGCTGTGCACAGTGTTCTGGAACTAATAAAATATATTATTGATTGCCTGATGAAAAACACCATGTTCACACAAATTTACTGTGACTGGGCATGGATACAACAGTTCCTTCTGATTCTGTCTGGGTGATCACCTACCATTTTGCTTCTAACACTGCAAAGCAAGGGCACTTTTAAATTAACTCTGGGTTACCTACAGGGCACTATGTTGGGCGGCTCAATTATGGGGCCTTCATACCTTTCCACGCATGCAGGGCTACCCATTGGTTTTAATTTAACTTAAGATCATCACAATTAATTACAACTGGCGTATACTCAAAGTTGGAGCAGGCAGCTGCGCAGAGAGTGATGTCAAATGAAGTATAATTTGACTCCTGCATGCTTTTTTGGCCTCAGATTTCCCTCTACTTCACCCATATCTACCATACTCACTATAATTCAGTTAATAATTCAGTTCAACATTCTGGAGTGAGTGCTAAACATCAAAGCTGTTCATCGGGCTGGCCCTGTCATTAGACGGAGTGAGGCAACAACCTCAGATGATGAATCTCAGGAGTTTAAAAATATCTGGAGGGCTACAGGCTCCTTAGCCTCCTGTTGTCTTTCAGTTTACCACTGAGTTCAACTCCAGCATGGAACAGACCTGTCAAGTGTCACATTTTGGGTGGGACATTCACGGATCAATCACTCTTTCTCTCCGTCTTCCAGAAAAAAATATTTTCCCTGAAATGTCCTGCATTCCAAGAGCGTAAATTCTCAAGCGATCTTAGAAATAAATCCAACGTTTGGTTAAGATGAGATTCAAACTAGGCAACGTGACATGATTTGCTGGAGCTGCTACTGCTGAGTAGGAACAAGCCAACATTTCGATATCTGTGTAGTTATAATGTCATCAGGCTTGCCTGTCAAATCTGAAATCTTCTGGACTCCTGATGAAGATCTCTTTGCTACTAGAATGGCCTAAGTGCTCAGGAGTTAATTCTATAAAGTGTGTAACCTTGGGCGCATTTACACAACCCCTAAGTTCCACTGGCCACTTAAATTCGGACCAGAGATCTTAGGGGCTTGTCGCTCTTCCTGTGTTCCCACCCCCTCGGCATTCCTGGCTGCTGGCTGTGTGAGGGGAGGGAGGGGGAAAAAAGGAAGAAAAGAGTGTGGCTCGCCTCTGTTCTGGCTCTCCCTCTTGCCGCGGCAACATTCCAGTCTCTTAAGGAGCTCTTAAGGAGCTCTTAAAGGGGCGGGAGCCAAAAAAACAACAAGCAGAAGCTAGGAGAGCCCCTCACTCACTATCTTACACCGCATTTTCAACTCCAGAGAGCAGGTATTTGAAAGGTGCACTGGGTCGCGCTTAGGTGGGCGGGGTCGCACTTAATTTTCTGTTAGCTCTGGAGCTGGTGGGGAAACATTTTTAAGCTCTGGAGCTGGGAGCCATTTGCAGCGGAGCTTAGGGGTCGTGTATAAACGCCCCTTGTTACACAGTCAACACATACAAGAACCATCTATAATTATCCAGCATCAGCATCAGCATTGCTTCTCAGCCTTTTGGTTAAGATCAAGTGCAGTATCCAAAATTATCCTTCGCCATTCGAACAGTATCTCCATTCTTTGTCACCTTATGACTGGCGTGATCTTGAAAATATGTTATTCATAAAATAGGAATGATATATGAAATACTAGTTTTCTTCTGGCAGCTAGAGGGAGCTGAACACTTTGTAGAGAAATGAATGATGAGTTTGATTTATTAACATATCCAATAAAAGTGTTAATAAATTGAGGCTCAGTACTAAATGCAGTTCCAAGCTCTGATAAAATGGAGTATTTATATATTATTTACAGCCATTAGTTGAAAATGTGTGTGCTAAATGCTCTAATAAGACACAACTAATGTGCTTCCTAGGCAGCTAAGGTATGCGAAGCATTACATAAAAACTGAAAGTTGAGTATTTCTCTTAGCTTTTAAAACAGATCATAGTTATAAACATTCAAAATTGGTAAAGGTTGACAATAGATGCAATTTTGCAAAGAAAACTGATTGGATATTGTTACAATGTGGATACAGTTGAAAACTGAATAAGGAATGTAGAAGTCTGTGAAGCTTCTCAGTCATCCAGGTGAGTTTATCTGGAAGTTGAGTCATGGCAACTGGACTTTTTCTAGTGAGAGTGGAACATTTCACTACTCATCCAAGCAGCTTCGTCAGTCTGAGGAAAGTTATTGGCGAGGCCTCCAATTTATAGTTCGCCTTCGTTTCCCATCTCCCGGGTCTGAATGGGCTCATTGGGTGGGCAGTGGCCTGAATAAGCTCATTAGATGTGCAATGTCCTGGGCGTGTGTGAAAGTCCAACCTATGCAACCCTTCCCAACACGCATTTAGTATGGGTCATTGCTGTGCCGTTCCCTGTGGAGGTGTGAAGTGATTTGTCAGGGCAATCGATGAAAGGGCATCATGATAAGTGGCAGACAGATTGTGCCTGAGGTCCCCCCCCCCATTGTTGAAAGAGGCGTTTTCAATACATGCATGAATGGCTTCCCTGACCCCTCTCACAAACCACTTATCTTCTCTGACAATTAGTGTGAATATGTATACATCCTTGTCTTTGAATGGGTGTCCTTTGTCCTTCAAATGAAGGTACACCACTGATTCAGGTCCTGAGTTGTTGCCCCGCCTTTGCTGGGACATCCTCCTGTTTAGTGGCTGTTTGATTTCTCCAATGTAGAGTTCTGCATACTCCTCACTACATTGGACTACATATACTATATTGCTCCTCTTGTGTTTTAGTATTGGGTCTTTTTGGTGGATGAGTCTCTGTCTTATCGTGTTTGTGGGTTTGAAGTAAATGAGGATGTGCCAAAAATCCATTTCAGCTTTTCAGACACTCCAGCTATGTAAGGAATAACCAAGTTCTTCCATTGGCTGTGGGTCTCAGGCTGATCCCTTGTTCTTCTGGGTCAGCACAAAGCCCTCTTTAGATATCCACAGACCTTAAGCACTCTCTTCAGGTGCCTGTTGTCCTTCTTCTTGGCTTCTGTGGAGGTGGGGATGCTCTCTGCTCTATGGTTTAGAGCCCTAATGACTCCTAATTGGTGTTGTAAGGGATTTATTTATTTATTTATTTATTATGGCGCTTATATACCGCCCGTCTTCCTGGAGGGGGAACTCCGGGCGGTTTACAGCAAATCAAACAACAACTACATGAACTAATAAAATGAACAAATAAGACAACAATTGCAGGAAATACAAGAAATGCAGATGGTGGGAGAGGAAAAAAAATCAACCAAAAGCCTCCCGGAAGAGAAGAGTTTTCAAAGCCTTCCGGAAGGCAGGCAGGGATGGTGAGAGTCAAACAGTAGGTACTGATCAATGTGTGTGAGTTACCTGTAAGCTTCTATTCCCAGGCCACGGTCAGGTCCTATGATAACTGCACAATCCCTGGTGAACGTAATATTAGGGTCCGCTGCATTGATGTGGTCTGTAAAGGCCTGTACTTCCCAAGACTTCTTAATTTTTACCCAGGTGTCATCTACATACCTGAACCAGTAGGTCATTGTCATCCCTGGTGTTACTAACCCAGCAATCCCCTTTGAATGCATTTTTCCAGTTCAGATTTCTCATCTTCAGCCTCCCCGCCCCACTCCATTTCTGAAGAAGTAGGGCGGAATAGATATGCTGTATGTCGGTCAGTGGCTGAAGTTTCAAAGATTGGAAGCAAAACTATGACTGGGAAATACTTAAAAAGGAGGACATATAGCATCTTTCAGCCAGCTAGCAAGGTAATTAAGGCAGAGCAGGTGGGGAATATAAGAGTAAAAGCCCGCAGCCATCCTACAGTTAGTTTACTGCCTCTAAATAGGAAAAATTCTAGTATCCCAAAGGGTGAATCTCAAAGAACTTTCCTCCCTCCTGTTTTAAATAGCACAATGGAAACTTTTTTTCTCCTCTGGCATTAATATTCATATATTTATAGCATAAATAAAATAGTGCCATGGTCTACAGAGTTAATTATAAATAAAACAGTGGCACAGAAGGAATGCGCCCAAAGTGTTAGCTCTTAATACCAATTCTTTAATTAACACAAAAGCCTTTGCGGTGCTAATAGCACTATGAATTTAAAAGGGACAAATACACTCCTCTGTCCCTCCAAATGAGGCTTGTTGAAACACTCTGAATGAATCTGACAACTGTACCCATGGTACGGCTCTCTCACAATCTTTCTTTTCTCTTCAAGTAAAACAGGAAGGCCCAGCTCTAAAAACCAATGCCAACGGCTTTATTATCATCGCCTAACTTCTATGGCTGTTTAGCATCAATTTAACAGTATCAGCTTTGCATCCCCCACCTCAAATTTAGCTGAATTAGACTTTCAGGCTGGCTAACAGTTAACTAACTGTTAAACCATTTACACCAAGGGTTATATCAAGTATCTTTTCCAATCTAATCCTAACCCAAACCCTTGTAGTACAATCATCAGTCAGGGGCTTATTCTAGGCTAGATTAACCAAGCATCTTACTTATTATAAAGCTCTTTCTTTTTTCATTCTAACCAAGACAAATATGTTCTGGACTTGATTAGCACTAAAGTGGAGTCTGATGGCTGCCTAGATGCCCTGAGCACATCTGGTCTTGCCTTATTTCATAAGCTAAGCAGGGTCGGGCCTGGTTAGTACTTGGATGGGGGACCACCAGGGAATACTAGGGGCTGTAGATGCCTGGAGTAGGAACTGGCAAACCACTCCAGTATTCATTGCCAAGAAAACTCCATGGACATAGAATCATGAAGTGTCAGTCACAACTGTAATGACACAACAACAACAACAACAACAACAACAACAACAACAACAACAACAAC
>JAHTLZ010003542.1:57482806-57515853 GCA_023846285.1 Phrynocephalus versicolor | reverse complement strand
AACAACAACAACAACAACAACAACAACAACAACAACAACAACAACAATTGAGCCTGAGGGACAATATTAGTCGTCAAATAAGTGCCATGCATGTAATGCTGCAAATCAGGAAGTGGGAGAAAGATTTTCTGATCAGGATGTCTAAACAATGCTTTATAATTTTAAGTAAAGGAAGAGAGAGAGATTTGAGGTACTCAGTATCTTTGATGGGGGAAATGAAGGAGAGAGAATAATACATATAATTCTCCTTCCTCACCACCATTGACACAGAATGAAGAGCAAGTAAATGCTGTTTGTTGCAGACCACAGGTAGTTGCAACCCTAGCTAGGGCAACCACCGCAGAAGCAGGCTGGGGGATTGTGGCAGAAGCATAGCTAGGGTTTGGAGTGCATGGGGACAAAGTCAGTTTTTGCACCCCCTCCTGCCCCTAACTGCCTCTTACCCACTGAGCAAGGGCTGCCCTATCCTGGGGGAACAGTGGGGGAGGGGAGAAGTGTCCCTCTTTCTCACACCCTCTTTGGGGGTCTCTCGAACAAGGCTCTCCTGTGCAAACCGCACAGCACGCAGATAATGCCAAGGAAGCTATGCTTTTTTTTAAAGCATCACCTCTGTAGCACACTTCCCCTCCCCCCCCCCAGTTAAGGCTTGGTGATCATGAGCCCAGGGAAAGGAGGAGAGGGAAGCATGTGATGTGATTTTTTTCCCCCAAGCAGCTCCTCCATCGCACACTTCTCTCTCCTCCTTTCCCTGGGCTAACAATCACCAAGCCTTGGTGGGGGTGGGGGGAAGGAGGAGGGGGGGAGCAATCAATGGAGGTGCTGCTTGAAAAAAAATATTGCCTGCTTCCCTCTCCTCCTTTCCCCTGACTAAGGATTGCCATCCTTAGCTGGGAGAAAGGAGGACTGCTGGCGGGATGGCTCATGGCTTCCTTCTCCTGCTCCCCCTCCAGGCGCCCCCAGACTGGTGCATGCCCCAGGGCAAATGCACTCTTCCACCGCTCCCTAGCTACACCAGTGGATTCTGGGACTTTTTTTTAAATAAAAGGGAGTTCACTTCCTTCTTGTAGCTCCCACAGCCTCTTGAAACCAAAAGCAGTTATATAGGAGCAAAGGAAAATGTTTGATTTCCAATAAATCAGCACTGCTAATAATGATATCATTGGTGTTATGGAGGTGGAAGATACAGAAGAGGATTTCAGTCCCAGAAGTTGATCTGTTATTCTTTAAGATGCCATGATATTTTTCTTCTTCGTCTATCCCAAAACAGACTTACATGGCTACATCTTGGAAAAGAGGAAAACATACCCCCCTTTTTGAGGTAAAGGGGGAAAATAACAGATGGAGGGATGGTGGGTGTCTTTGAACAAACATTCATGGCCCCACCATGAATGTTCAAGGGACTAGTGATATGATTTCCACAACACATGACGTTTATACACGACCCCTAAACTCCGGGGCAAATGGCTCCCAGCTCCGGAGCTTAAAAATGTTTCCCCACCAGCTCCAGAGTCTACAGGAAATTAATTGTGACCACACCCACTTTAGCATGTCCCAGCACACCTTTCAAGTACCTGCTCTCTGGAGGTGAAAATTCCTTGATGCGGTGTAACGATAGTGAGTGCGGGGCTCTCCTCGCTTCTGTTTGTTGTTGTTTTGGCTCCCACCCCTTTAAGAGCTCTTTAAGAGACTGGAATGTTGCCGCGGCAAGAGCGAGAGGCAGATTGGAGGTGAGCCATGTTCTTTCTTCCTTTTTTTCTCCCTCCCCTCATGCAGACAGGAGCAAGGAAGTGTGGAGGGGTGGGGACACAGGAAGAGCAACAAGCCCCTAAGATCTCTGGTCTGAATTTAGGTGGCCAGCGGATTTTAGGGGTCGTGTAAAAGCGCCCACAGGTAGAGTTCGAATCCAGATATAAGCAGTGAAGAACTGGTAATACTCTCCCTTCTATCAGTGATTTGCAAGTTTCTTCCTCATTCTCCATGGTAGCCTGTTAACATGAATGGCAATCCTGATAGTATTTTTGCAATCATTCATGTAGAAAGAGATTACTATCTTATTTTCTCCAAGACCAAGAAAAAGAACTGTCATATTACTGTAGATGTGAGGCATATTCGAAATGTTTATCTAGAAGAGAACATTCCCACAGCTAACAATCAATCCTCCGTGCTTTCCAGTCGGCCAGTTCTTCATGGCTAGAGAGAGAAAAACCTTCTATTAGAGTTTTATAAGCATTCTTCCCCCTCCCTTTTTTTTGCTTCACTCTGCTCTGTTCCCAGGTTGAACATTACTCTTGAGCTGACAAGAGATGACAGGTATCCACTTACAAGTCAATTGAATCACAAAATAGTGTACTTTAGAGCCATAATGATTCAAAACAATGGTCAGCCTTCACCATAATTTAGTATACGGGCATCCCATGATCTTACCTGCTTTTTGGAGTTAACATGTCCTTTTGCGTCCGGTGGAGGACACAGTGAGGTAATTTGATAAACTGTGTTGTTAGGGAGTGGGTGGGGGAGAGCTGCAAGAGAAAAGTTACGGGACCTTGCATTTTAGTTGAAATGAGACAGGGTTTCTTATTTTCTTGAATTCCAATCAGCATCAATTTACTATATATGAATAAAAATATTATCTATTCATGCTACTGAGTCTATAATATTCCATTTTTAAGGGCTGGGCACTAGAGATGGGCACGACTCAAAAAAATGATTTTTCGTTTTTCGTTTGTCGTTTAGGGGTCCGTTTCGGTTCGTTTTTGTTTTTCGGGGTTTTTTTGCACATTTTTCATTTTTGTTTTCGTTACGAAATGAAACGAAAAAACAAAAACAAAAATGAAAATTTTTCGTTTCGTTAGCATTCTTTTCAATGCAACGTGTCTGCCATAACAAAAATGAAAAACACGGCAAAATTTTTCGTTTCGTTTCCGTTGTCGTTTTGCTTCTGAAAAATTTTTCGTTTTTGTTTTCGTTACGAAACGAAATGAAAAAACAAAACCGAAAACGAAAATTTCGCAGAGTCGTGCCCATCTCTACTGGGCACTGCTCTCTCAGTTTGGTCTGGATAGCTGTAGGCATATTTGGACCTGATTCTCCTTGAGCAGTTTTGAAACACTTCTAGCTGATCCACGTTCATGACAGCAATTTGTATGTTTGTGGAGAAGTTCTATTGCTATGTATCAAATAGCCATGACCTCCCCTGAGGTTGGGTTTGCAATTAGTATAGTACTATAAGAATTAATTATGTAAGAATTGTATTCTCAAAGGCTTTCAGGGCTGGGATCTGGTAGCTGCTGTGAGTTTTTTGGGCTGTTTGGCCATGTTCTAGAAGAATTATTTGCCAAATTCTAGCTTAGACAACCCAAGAAACAAGGGTGGGGAGGGTAGAGTCATTACGAACTTTGGCCAGCATGAAATGAGAGACCAAAGAGAGGGGGAGGGACAAAACAGTCCTTGACATCACAAAGTGACATATCCACAGAAAACCCATATCAGAACACAAGCATTAATGCACAATCCACACCCAGTCAGAGCAGGGTGGTAACAATAAGTGGAAGCCCAAGGCTAGGACCACTGTGCCACACAGATGCACATCTCTCACTTGGTATTGCTTTTAAGCAAAAATGGCACCAGGATGAGCTACAGAGTGCTATGTGCACTCCAGGAACCTCATATGGAGACCTTCCCCAGCAATCCAGCAGCTGGACCATACATGAGTGGTCTTTAACTTCATTTGGTTTTTGACTTCTTCTGGGGAAGAGCACGGCAAGATGTGTTATATTTTTGTTGAAGTTAGACTAATAGCTCAGTGGCTTAGGCATCTGACCATGGACCAGAAGGTGGGACTTCTATTCCCCACTGTGGCTCCTTGACAGGGCGGGACTTGATGATCCATGGTGTCCCTTCGAGGCCTGTAGTTCAAAGATGACAATGGTCCTTTCCAGATGTCCTTTCAAAGGTCTGTGAACATCTGTGTTCAGTAGAGATGGGCACGACTCAGAAAAAAAGTTTCGTTTTCGTTTTCGTTTTCGGCTAGGGTCTGAGTCGTTTCGTTTCCGTTTTCGTGGGCTAATTTCAAAATTTTTCGTTTTCGTTTCGTTACGTAACGAAAACGAAAAAACGAAAACGAAAACGAAAAATTTTTCGTTTCTCCCCATTTAGCTCAATTGAGTGCTTTTCCAGTAACGAAAAACGAAAATTGGCTCGAAATTAGTCGTTTCGTTTCCGTTTTCGGTCCAGGTTGGTGCCGATTTTCGTTTTCGTTTCGTTTCCGTAACGAAAACGAAAAACGAAAACAAAAACGAAAATACCGCTAAGTCGTGCCCATCTCTAGTGTTCAGTTTTGAAGTGTGCTGTTGGATCACTTTCTCTCTTTTTTTTTTTTGTTTTTGTTTTACTGTCACTGTTGTGTTTGTTGTTCGTACATGTTGTCAAATCACTTCCAGCATTATGTTGGCCCTAATAAGGTATTTGGGGGCTACATCTTGGAAAAGAGGAATATGTGAGATATTCAAGGACTGGTTCACCACTGCCACCTTCCCCGGTGGCTTTCAATGCCTGAACAGGGGTATGGACCCAGGAACTCCTAGTCTTGACTTTCTGTCTGCAGCACCATAATGACTCTTGCTAGTGATGTCTCAAATACTCTGATTAATAACCCAAATGCATTAATTACTATTGCCCTTCTTTCATTACAAGGTTATTGTAACCGGGAATTATGAAGTTTTCATTCTCAAAGCAAAAAGCAAAGTGTTCTGCTTATACGTCGCCCCACAGGGCTTAAAGCACTCTCTGGGCAGTTTACAATTTAATTATGCAGGCTACACATTGACTCCATCTACACCCACCTCCAGCAAGTTCGATGCTCATTTTACCGATCTCGGAAAGATAAAAGGTTGAGTCACCCATAAGGTGGCTACCTGGGACTGACCTGCAGGTTGTGAACACAGTTTTAGCTGCAGTGCAGCCATTTAACGACTGCACCATGATTCTTGGTTGTGTAGTAGAGCACAATATTGAAGTACATGTGTTTATTCTGACAGTCCTTGTAGCCACAGCCTCAGAATCATTCATAAGTCATTTCTCAGAATGTCGTCTGCTTTGTTAACATTTGAGTAGCCAACGCTCGTTAAAAACTCCACCATGAAACATAAGGCATTTAAACCATGCAAACAAACGCACAGTGCAACGGCTATTATAAACTATTATAAACTTTAGTCTTCAAACTCATCACATTCTTAGAACCCGCCCTGGCGTAGTAAAGACATTCATAGTTTCCGTCCACAAAGCTCCACAAAATCTACCCACCTCTGAAGTTTCCGATGGATAATTTTTAATGGACTGTGTTTTCTCTCACATGAACTTCAGCTCTGCTAAGGCAAAGTAAATGTCATAACATATTCTGTTCTGCAGCAGCCATTGGCAAATATCTGGCATCTGTTTTCTGTTGTCTTGCAGCAGTTGTGCTTTTGAAAACAGAAGCTTCCATTTTCTCAATTATTTCCTTGTTGATTCAGGTCCTGTGGGGAATCAAAGAACTTCTTGAAAAGGGTGTGTAGGGGGAGAATCACAAATATCCAAACTTCCAGTCATCATTAGCTTAGGTTTCTACCACATCTCACTTTCCTGTTGAAACTGTTAAGCAGCTTTTGAGACAACATACTGTGGCAGTTGAGCAAACAAACTTTTATTAAAAACAGTAATCAACAAGACAATTGTTTATGTATTCAAGTCAACATTTTCACCCCACCTTTTGAGGCTATGCCTTCCATGGCAGCACAAATTGTACCTGCTAAAACGGCAAACACCGAAACATTAAGAAGCAACAGTATGGGGGCATTCACTAAGACATCATCAAAGAGCCTGGGGGGTGGGAGGCAGTGGGACAGTTTTCCAACACTTGAGGACTCACTAACTAAGAAGTTAGTTGCTTGATGTTATGTACAGAAGGGGCATAGAATAGTTCCCCTGGGGCTTCTATAAAGGCCACAAAAGGTGCTTTTATACCAGACACTTCCTAAACAGTGTTGTTACCTACCATCAAGTCGATTTGAACTTACTGTGATCCTATGCAAGCGCGATCCCCAACATATACGGACCTCAACAACACTGCTCTGCTCTTATCAACACAAGCCTGTGTGTTCTTTTGTGGAGTCAATCCATCCCATAATTATTTATTTATTTAACATATCTTTGCAACAATTGAAAGGCAATATTTAAAAGCTTTAAAGAGTGAGTATAAAATATTTTTAAAAAGAATTAAATAAGCAATATTTGAAAACACTGTCAATAAAATCAGTACTAAAAACATAATTAAGAACAACAGCACAACAGAGATGCATTAAAATAAAACCTTTCAAGGTGTCCTGTTTTCCTGTCGCCTTCAAATTTCCTAGCATTATTGTCTCTTCCAATCTCAGTTTAGTTGTTTTTGACTCCAGAAGTAGTACAGGATTGACCCACTTGTAAGTCTTTCAGGAAGTCCAGTGTATCAAAAAAAAATCTTCTAGCACCATATTTCACATGAATCAATTATTTTTCTGCCTTCTTCACTGCTTAGCGTTCACACCCTGTATACAGTGATTAGGAGTATAATAGTTTGAACTATCTTAGTCTTGGGTCCATTACACCTGATGACCTTTTCTAGTTCCTTCATTCCTACCCTTCCAAGTTTCCGTCTTCTGATTTCTTGGCTGCAGTCTCTATTTGGACTGATGGCTGAATCAAGGCATGCAAAGCTTTTTAACAACTCCAATTTCTTCCTGGTCAAAATTATAGTTTTGTAGTTCTTTAGTAGTCATATGTCTTTTTAATATTCAACTACAATCCTGCTTTGGCACTTTATTCTTTCATTTCCATCAGAAGTCATTTCAAGTCATTGCTGCTTTCTGAATGTGTGTGGCTATAATCTGGTTTGGAAATAACAAGGGGACGTGAAAATAAAATTAGTGTGATCTTTAGGAAGGGCAACACCTGGTAAAACAGCCAAAACTAGCAAAGAGGTATTACACTTTATTTTATTCCCAGATATTAATAGACAAACCACACCACTGCCTATCCAGGTTTTCCCGTGTAAATTATGCATTTTTCGTATGCTATAATCTATTCAAGTAATCCAGATACCATTTCTTTCTTTCTTGGCTGTGGTTCAACCATATACTGTACATCCATAATACTTTCATCCACTCTGTGTAGCTTTCAGCTTTATTTCATTGCACTTTAAATGAAAGCGCAGTTAATTGGGATTCATGTTTGTTTAAGATATTTTTTAAAAAACAGTCCCCTTGATACTGATTAAAAATATATCAGAATTTGTTTCTTATGTTGAAAATCAGAGAAAAACGTCTTTACGAATGACTTGAAAAATTTCTTTTGACTGAGCATAGGACCAATAGTCATTAGCACTAGAGATGGAAATAAAATGGCAAAATGGTGTTTCATCTCGTTTTTCATTTCGTTTTTTTATTTTTTGTTTCATTTAGAATGAAACATTTTTTTAAAAAAATGTTTTTTGTTTGTTTATTTTTTTTTATTATTTTAATGTTACAGCTGACCAGCCAGCTGGTAGGTGCTTCCCCCCCCCAAAAAAAAAAATTCCCTAGCGCCGACCAGCTGGCCCGTGGGCCAGGTCAGCGCTTTTTTTAGTTTTTTTTAATCTAATGCAAACCAGCTGGCCCGTGGGCCTGGTCTGCACTTTTTTAATTTTTTAATTTTTAATTTTTTTATCTAGCATCAACCAGCTGGCCTGGGGGCTCAGTTGGCGCTTTTTATTTTTTATTTTTTAAATCTAGCTCTGAGCAGCTGACCCGCATGCGAGAGCACTACTTTATTTATTTATTATTTTTAAACTACTATCGCCCAGCTGGCCCGTGGGTCGGTCAGTGCTTTTCAAAAAAAAATTAGCGCTGACCAGCTGGCCCATGGAGCAGCTGGTAGTTATTTTTATTATTTATTTTGACAAACACAGAGATCAGCACTTGTTCAAAATAAATAATAAACAAAAACAAAAAGGAATAAAATGAAAATTTCCGTTCTGTTTTGTTTCATTTTTAAAGGGCAATTCATTTTTCATTTTGTTCTGTAAAATCAACATCTTCACAATTTTCTATGGAATTGCCAGCAAAGTGCATTAGATCTTGTCACTATATAGGCACGTGCAGCTTAAAATATCAATAGAGGCACTGAATAAAAACATAATTTCTTTAGTGCATGGAGATATGCTGCAGTTTGACCAGCTTTTTATTCCAGTGATGTAATAACATGACGTAACTAAGAGACTGAAGGACAGATGTCAGATTTTTCAATGAAAACTTGATTTTTTTTAATTTTCAGTGCTTGAGTTTTACACTATATTTATAAGAAATCCATAGCTAATGGATCTGGGTGAAATGGATCATGCCCACCATATTTGGGAGTTAAAACAAGTTACTATTTGGACTGAAGCTCCTGAGACTCCCAAGCTAGTATGGCCACTGGCCAGTAAGCAATAGTGGGGCATATGTGTTCATGCATTAAAAATTTTAAGTACAATATAATGTGTCTGATATTTGGCAGAACACTTGAAGGCAGTCTGTTCTAGATGGAACAGGACCCTTATGATGCTGTGGTTAAAATGCACTACTGTAACCAAAATTCTGCTCACAACCTCGGGTTCAATCCCAGGCAGCTGACTCAAGGTTCATTCAGCCTTCCATCCTTCCAAGGTCAGTAAACGGAGTATCCAGCTTGCTGGGAGCTGGGTAGGAATGTGCAGCCTGCACAATTAAAGTGGAAACCACCTTGTGGTTGAAGGGCTACGGGGCACTATATAAGTAACACATTTTGTTCCTGACAGCTGAAAATGCTTGTGTGGTTTTTATGGCACCTTGGCAGATTATTGCTTTATAATCATTTGCAAGGATTCATACAATTGCAAGGAATTATATACAAATCCTCTATGTGGGTCTTCCCTTGACCCTGATTTGGAGACTGCAGTGGGTGCAGAATGCAGTGGCTGGGCTGGTGGTTGGTGCAGGTAGATTTGCACGCATCACCCCTATCCTGGCTTGCCTGCGCTGACTACCCGTTACCTCCCAGATTAGGTTCAATGTATTGATTTTGGTTTACAAAACCCTCCACAGCTTGAACCCTGAGTATCTGGCGGAGTGTATCTCCTACAGGCCAGCTGTCGCCTTACCCACCAGAGTGTCTCCTGACCTTGTGCTTCAGGCTGCCACCATTAAAGAGGCCAATAAAGCGGCTACACGAAACCGGGCCTTTTCTGTGGTGGGCCTGTCTTCATGGAATCCCTTACTGAGCAAGCTTCACCGGATGCCTTCCCTGCCCACCTTCTGGAAAGCTCTTAAGACCTGGCTTTTTAAGGGAGGTGTTTGGTGACCAGCCAGGTATTAAAGTCTTGTGTTCTGTGTAGTTCTGCTAGGCGCCTAACATTCTGTTCTTGCCATTAATTCTTGGTTGTTGTAGATGTTTTGCTTTGTTTTTTTTTGTTTTTTTTTAAATTTTTTTTATTAGTTTAAAAAACATATACAAATTACATAAAAGAACAAACATCGACAACAGTGCACCCCTTCACCAACAGGATCGCTCTTCATATTTACATTCATCATCCTCCCCTCCAGAACAGAATCGATTGTTGCGCGGAAACCTTACCCTTATTCCGTACAAGTACGTATTCAATGAATCTACCCCATATATCATAGAAAATATCTCTTTTTAACTCTCCTTTTTTAACCTTGAGAGAGCAAGTCAATTTATCATTTAAAGCTATATTCCATACTTCCTTATACCATTCTTCTAAACATAGTTCATATTTAGATTTCCAATTTCTAGCAATTATTAATCTAGCTGCTGTCAACAAATTTGTAATCAACTCTTTAGTTTTAACATCATAGTTATGGTCCACAAATATTGATAACAACGCAATTTCAGATTTAGGCTCTATAGTCATTTCTAATATATCACTTAATTCTTTAAAGATACATTTCCAAAATTTCTGTATCTTTTTACATTCCCACCACAAATGATAAAAGGTACCAATCTCATTATCACATTTCCAACAAAGCTTAGAAAAATTTACATTCATTTTATTCAATTTCACTGGTGTCATATACCATCTTAAACTTATTTTAAAGAAATTTTCCTTTATTCTAACAGACAAAGATCTGAGTATTCTCATTCTCCACATTTTAGCCCAGTCTTCTTCTCTTATTTCTTTTTTAATATCTTGTTCCCACATTAATTTCGATCCGAGTCCTCCCCTATTATCATCTAAATCCGAAATAATTTTATATAGTTTGCTAACAATACCCTTTACTATCATTTCACTCTGAGTATCCTCATACAACAGTAAATGCTGTTCATATTTTGTATACTCTCTACATTTATTATTTTTCTTTAACCACGTATCAGTCCATTTCTTTAATTGTATAAAATTGAACCATGATATATCCCTAACTTGGAGAACTTCATTCATTTGTTCTTTCCCTCTCATCTTGTCTATCCAGTCTTTCAATCTAATCACTTGTTTATCCCTAAATACTTTTTTAAAAACTTTCAAATTTGAAGGGAAATTCTCCATTTCAGTTACAGATCTCAATGGTGAGTCTAAGGGACATAATTTTTTCTTATGCAAATACCATGCATTTAACATAGATCGAAGAAAGGGGTTGTTAATCTCATTTAACTTTGATTTCTTAGTAGTGCCAAATAGGTATTTTTCAATATCCTCCTTTATTTCCGATGATTCCATTTCCCACCATATTAATCTTTCTGGACTAAACACAATATCCCCAATAAACCTTATTTGATTTGCTAAATAATAGTTTTTAACATTCGGTAGACCTATACCACCTTTATTCTGGGCCATATACCAATATTTTTTGTTTATTCTAGCTTTTTTACCACTGTTACAATAATTGTTAATTAAATCTTGCCAAAATTTAAGGTCATCCTTACTTAGCTGTATTGGAAGCATCATAAAAAGAAAATTTAACTTTGGTAGAATTTTCATTTTCATCAATGCAATCTTCCCAAACCAAGAAAGTTTTAAACTTGAATATTCTAACATTTTATTCTTAATTTCTTTCTTCAGTTTACTATAATTAAATTCCTTTAGTTTCTGTGTATCCTTTGCTAATTCTATACCTAAATACTTAATTGAATTACTTATCTTACATCCGTAGTTGTGGGTAAACACTTCTTGTTCTTCCTTGTTATGATTAAACAGCATCACCTGAGATTTCTGCCAGTTAACCCTCAATCCAGATATTGACCCAAATTTCTCCAGATGATATTTAAGTCTCTCCATACTCTCTAGTGGGTTTTTAATTGTCAATAAGGAATCATCTGCAAATAAACTAATCTTTACTTTATTATCAATACCTAGTCCGCTAATTGACTCATCATTTCTTATTTTATCCGCTAACATTTCAATCATTAAGCAAAATAAAACTGGGGAGAGGGGGCAACCTTGTCTAGTGCCTCGGCCTAGAGATATCCTATCTGAAATCCCATCATTAATTATTATCTCAGATGTATTTTTAGAATATAATTGATCTATCACACCTCTAAATTTTGCTCCAAACCCCCAATTTTCAATCACTATTTTTAGTGTTGGCCATTCCACACAATCGAAAGCCTTAAATATATCCAGTGATATAATGCCAGCCTTCCGTTTGTTCATTTCTATATCATATATAATATTCAACACTCTTCTAGTTAAATTAGACATTTGTCTTCCCTTTAAAAACCCATTTTGATCTTCCTTAATATATCTTGTAATGAACCCATTCATTCTGTTCGCTAATATTGCAGTAAAAATCTTAGCATCTTGATTTATTAATGAAATAGGTCTATATGAACTAGGGTCCATCACATCCTTATTAGGTTTTGGAATAAGAATTGTTAATGAATGTTTCCAAGATAATGGTATTTTATCTCCTTGTAAAATTCTATTAAAAAGTAATTTTAATCTTGGGACTAAAACTGATTTAAACAATTTATAAAAATCTGAATCCAATCCATCACAACCCGGGGTTTTACCATTTTTTAGCTTGTCAATAATTGCTCCGATCTCTTCCTCTTGAATTGGTTTTTCTAATTCTCTCATGTCTGACTCTAATATCTTATCTTTAACAATTTCTTTAACATACTTTTCTATGTCTGCTTTTGAGGCATTACCTCCCTTATATAAATCTTCATAAAATTCTTGAAATATTTGCAATTTATCTTTCATCAAGCCACACTTCTTTCCTAATTTATCTCTGATCACACCTATTGCATTTTTTGCTCTTCTAGCTTGACATAGCCGTGCCAAAAATCTAGAATTCTTATTACTAAATTCAAACTAATTTCTCTTCATATACATTAAATCCCTCTGAACTTTGTCTAATTCTATGCTATCTAGTTCTTTTCTTTTAGCTTGAAGTTCTAAAAACGTTCTATTATCTCTATTTACAAGATACTTATGCTCCAAGTTTTTAATTACGTCTTCTAACTTCTTAATATTCTCCTCTTTTGATCTTTTGAATTTAGACATTTCCTTTGTAATTAATCCCCTCATAACTGACTTCATAGTGTCCCATATCAATCCCATTTCGCTTCCAGCTGCTTCATTTATAGACCATGTTTCTAGCCATTCATTTTTTACCCTTTCTATTACATCTACATTTTGAAAAATACTGGAATTCATTCTCCATCTTCTTGCCTCTTTATAATCTTTTTTAACTTTCATTATCATTTCCATTAGAGCATGGTCCGTTACTTTTATAGTATTAATTTCTGTTTCAATTATTTTAGAAAACAAATTATGGGATACAAATATAAAGTCTATTCTAGAATAACTTTTATGTACCGAAGAATAATATGTATATCTTCTCTCATCTCCCTTTAATTCTCTCCAAATATCCTTTAAACCTGCAGTTTTCATTACTTTATTCAAAATAGTAGTTCTATTATTCATATCATCCTTTTTAATGTCAGATTTATCCTTTACTTTGTCCAGTACCATATTAAAGTCTCCTGCCATAATAACATAGCCTTTTTTCACCTTGTCCAGTTCTTTTAGAAGAGATTCGTAAAAAAACTCCTTGCTGTACATTAGGTGCGTACACATTCACTAGAGTATAGTCTTCTTTTCCCAATAAACCCTGGATTATTAAAAATCTACCATTGTCATCCTTTATTACTTCTTGTACTACAAATTCACAATATTTAGAAATTAAAATTGCAACTCCTTTAGATTTTGAAGTCCCGTATCCTTTCTCATAAATGTTGATATTCTGTAGCTTGAGTTCGTTGACCCCATCTCTTGATTGGTGAGTCTCTTGTAGAAAAATAATGTCCGCTTTACTCCTCTTCAGTAGAGCTTCTATTCTTCTTCTCTTTATAACAGATCCTAGGCCTTTCACATTTAAAGTAACTACTTTTATGTTGGTCCCCATGCCCCCTTTAAATCACATGTTTTTTTTGATCCTGTTGTGATACATATAGCAGAAAAACTCACTAAAAAACACAATGATAAAACAATAATATAAAGTAACCCAAACCTATCCCCAACCATACCCCACCACCCTACAATTATCAATCTTACCACCCCCTCCTTTATCCACACTGCATGGGACTCCAGCATGACTCTAAGGGGGAGGGGGGCGCCATTCCCAGCAACTTGAGTCACGGCCAGATCTCCCACATCCGTACAATCTGAAGTAATTTACCCTCTTGTTTTCCCACTTAAACATTTATCAATTCTGCTAAGTTCTACAATATTCTACAAAATTTACTTCACTCTGCACTATTCACTTCACTCTCCCACTGCCCATTTCCCCTACTGTCCAAAGGGAGGAGGAGGGAAAGAGGGAAAAGAGAAAAAAAGGAGAAAGAGAGGGAGGGAGGGAGGGAGGGAAAACGGAGGTTGAGGAGGGGGAAGGGGGGATGAGGGAAAGGGGAAAGGGAAAAGGAAAAAAAACAGTGACTAAAAATACAAAGGGAAACAGAGGTAAATTGAAAAAATAAAAAATAAAATAAAATAAAAAGGAAAATGGAAAATGGAAAATGAAAAACTGAAATAAAAAATAAAATGGAAAAATCAAAAGTCAAAAATAAAAAAAGAAAACAAAATATAATAATAATAACCCCACCAAAAAAAAAACCTCTCCCAAAAAAGGAATCCAAATGAAAAAAATAGGTAATAATTATAATAGAATCTACTTCCTTCCCATATATAAAAAATTAAAAATCAAAAATTGGGAAAATAAAAAAAATGAAGACAGGAACAAAAATAGAAAAATGAATCCCCCCCCCAAAAAAACCCAAAAGGACAAAAGGAGAAATATGTAAAAAAAAAAACTTTATACAAGAATCCACTTTCTTCCCATGCGATTTCTTCATTTAACCACTCGATGTTGCTGCTCCTGGATCTTCCTGTGAGAGGCCCCATGCAGCTAGTAGGTGTTCTCCTTCTTCTGGAGAGTAAATTTTATGAAGGATCCCATCCTTCCAAATCTTGATGAATACTGGATAGCCCCAACTGTACTTCAAATTATTTTTTATAAGAACTGCAGTTACAGGGCGCATATTTTTCCTCCACTGAAATGTTGCATAGGAAAAATCGTGATACACTTGGGCAGGAGTGCCATTGTAAGAGAGAAGTTCTGGCTTAGATCTTGTCACCCTCAAAAATTCTTCTTTTTTTACATAGTTAGAAAATTTCAGTATTATGGGCCTATGTTGAACTTGGGGGCTGCCCAGAAAGTGAATTCTCTCAACATCTTCCTCTCTTACAAACTGTGACTTCATAATTGTATTTATCCAGGAAATCACCTCTTCTTTAAGATTGTCTTTTTTCTTTAATGCAAAGTTCATAATTTTGATATTGGAGCGTCTGGAACTATCTTCAAGGTAGATGACTTTCCTATTTATGTCTTCCAAACGTTTCTTTTGTTTTTGTATTCCATCCTCATTTTGCTTAGCCAAGTTTTCAACCTGAGTCACTCTCTGATCAAAGTTCTTAAAATCTGCTTGTATCTTCTCCATTTTAGAATTAAGAGCTTGGAATTCCTTTTTAAATAATTTACAGTCCTCACTAATCTGTTTGATATCCTTGGGTAACCCCCCCAACGCTTCCAAGCTTTCCGTAAGAACGGAGAGTTTTTCTTCAAAATTTTCCATAGCACAGCTAGGATTCTCGCCCCCCTCCTCCTGAAGGGCGGACGAGGCTTCAATACGTCGTAATCTCTCAAGGCTACGATCAGATGCAGATCGGACCCACTTAACTTCTTGCACAGGTTTGTTTTTTTTCCTTCTCATTAAGCAGATTTTTTAAAATACAAGTCCAAGTCGTAAGACAAGAAAATCATCTGATTGACTCAGTAGCTTAAAAGTGAAAGCTGTTCGCACACAAATCAAAGCGAAAGCACTTTCTACCGGTGAACTATCAGATGTTTAACATTCCAGACTTCTCCAGTCTACAATAAATCACTTTAAAAACTACATAGGATAGTTACTCACAAGTTTTGAAAGGGAGAACAAGACTTTTAAAGCTGTTTACATTTCAGTCGTACGGAGCTCTGCTTTTTTCAGCCGCTCATCCAAGCAGCCGGAAGTGACGCTCGATGTTTTGCTTTGTTTTATCTATCATGTACACTGCCTTGAGTTCCTTTTGGGAAGCAGCCAGTATATAAATCTTTAAATAAATAAATAAATAAAATATTCTTCACTGGCTTCCCAAACTGATTTATGAATGAATAGTCAAAATTACACTGAAAATAGACGGAAAACAAAATAAAAACATGTAAAATTATTAAACATAAAGGAAAAGTGTAAATGCAATCAGCTGAGACAAAAATTTGACAGAATGACACAATCCTTCACCACCTAAAAAAACAAAGGACTTTTTCTTTTCTTTTTGATGTCCCAGCAAACTTCCCCCTTAGGGGAAGACCAGCAAGCACAAAAAGACTGGTTGATTAAGGAAGATGCAAGCAACCCACTGTGAATTCTTTCTGGGTTTTGATCTGCAGTTCACTGAAGTTGCCCAAAATGGTGAATCGGTTTTGGGGGACCAGTTTCAGCACCTTGGATAGGTCCAAGTGGAGAATAAATCCCAGGAAAGATTTGCAGCTTGCCCAGTTTTGCATTCACCAGTTGTAATGAGTTTTAAAAAAACAAAAAACCTATAGTCCCTGTAAGTCTGCAAGAATTTTCCCAGACAATCTTCTGCCTGTTTTATCAAAATGGGGGGGGGGGAGTATTTGAATCGTCTGTAATTGCTATCAGCTGAAAAATAATGGCTTCTCTTGAACATGATGAAGATAGAGGACGTGGATAGGCAGGACCAATCTATCTGGGATCACTGAAGCATTGTATGTCCTGTAGTTTCCTAAGAGGGATCCAGTATGCAGCAGAATATGCTGGGACATCACCACACTTTGCATTTCCTGTAGAACTGAGCAGTATGCAGGCACTTCCTCCATCTTCATTGTGTCCAAGAGAAGCTTTTATTTCTCAGCTGAAAGTAATTATAGGCACCTGAAAAGGCTGGTTTTGTTTTGTTTTGTTTTGTTTTTGCTAAAGCCCCCAGATATTTCCCTGAGGCAAACCCTACACCCTTCTAGGGGCTGTAGTTTTAAAAAATTACAAATCTCCCATGCCTACTCACTGCCCTTCAGTGCATCTACTGTTCAGATATTGTAATTTGTCATTGCTGTCTCTGCTGTACACTTGTTTTGCCATTACTTTCTGATTTCATATCCCTCTACTACATGGATCCAACCATGTTGTGTAAAGAGCTACCATTACACTTTCCATACAAAGGTGCTTTTGGCTTTTATTCTGCCTGTCACAAGTAAATGCTTACCATGTGGCTACGAGTCATTTATCTACCCTCGGTGTTTAAACCTGACCTAAGCGGACCTCCGTGCCTGTTAGTTTAATTGAAGCTACACAAACATGTTTAAGAGTTACTGACCTTTGCTCTGTGTTCCGGTTGACTCTCTGATTACAATTCCCTTTTCTTCTGACTCTTATCAAGTGTTTGTCTCTTCATAAACTTTGATGACTTGATTTCTTCCCCTTTTCCCCATATCTTCTTCCTTGTGTCCCTGTTTATTATGTGATAGAGCTTCTGCTGAAGTCCCTGACATTTCAAGTGAGGGTCACTGTATTTATGCAGTGCCAGTATCTTGAGAATATATTCACGTGTGTTGAACATGCTCTTCACCATTGTTCTGCAAATTAGGTGACATGAAACCAAATAGTGGTAATGTGTTGTTATGATTAAGGTTAATAAGCTGCTGATTATCTCTGCAGAATACAATTGAAGACACATTATTGAAATGGATTTTCCCCTGTTAAACTAAATGATAAAGCTGTACTTATCGGTGTTGATAAAAGGCTTGCAGTGTGTCACATCAATATTAAACACCTGAAGCAAATGTTGTTTTCCTGCCAAAGTGCAGAGCGTTTGACTTGATGACCCTAGAGAGAGAGGTATTTTCGTCAGACCCTTGCCTATATGCCCAAACCCCAAATTGTATTAAGTGTTTTAGAGTAGTGCCATGAGATTAGGCTGCTCTAGGATTTGACCTTTGATTAAAAGTTCTATGAGTTATTATTGCCTACTTGTTCATACTCTACAGTCCAACAGAGTGCTCTTAGCAATTCTTGGGGGGCAGGGGGGAGGAAGGTCAAAATCTCTTTCCTGGCCAGATTGTGTATCTCCAAAAATGGGTGCAGGAAGCTTTAACTTTATACTTTGGGCCACTATCAGAACTAGGCCATGCAATCTTGGAGATGAATAGATCTGAAATGCAAGCATGAGTTTTTAGGGAAAACATAAATCCTTGAATATGTACGCTTGCATGTGAGCAAAAGGAGGCATCAAGATGAAAATAAATAAATAAAATAACATAAATAAGTAAAACTTCAGATCGACTCAGAGAAAAGTCTAGATGGACCGTTTGTCTCAGCTAGTAGGGCTGGCTGAAATCCTGTGCTCCCCTACTTAGTTGGGAGTAACCTTTGTGAATTCTGGACATATGTTGTAGTAAACCTGCACTTGGTCAAAATGTGTGACTCTTTTTGCATTTTCCTGGCATATGATTTGCACTTGCCCTGAAAACAACAAGTTGTGGAATTCAGGTCAAAACTATGGTTTGCCTTAAGTGACCACTCATCATGAGCTGCACAGAACTTCCTCCTCCCAACCCCTAATTGCCTTATAATTGTACTAACATTGTCTGTATGGTCTCCATTTTCCAGGTTCTTAGCTTTTGAAGGATTGTTGTGATCACTGCCATTTTTCCTTGGTTCTCTGCCCCACATCATCTTTCAGTTGCCAGTCACAAGTGAAATGTGCATGATCAATTTGGGGGGGAAATCAGAAGAAAAGCCTGGTCCTTAGCATACACATGAGAACACCTTACAATATACCATACCTAGGAACACAGTCCATCTACTTCTTCTATAATGTGCTAAGAGTACACCTTCCTGAAATCTTAGAGAAGTTTGCAAATGTCCCCACCCCCAACTTTCCTAGTTATGATGTGCAACCTGAACAGTTCACTGCAGGAGGTAGAAGGTCAAAAGTTAGAATCCAAATTTTTGAACGATTTAGAACTTGAATATACAATGATATTTAAAGAGGCTAGGTACTTGGGGTTCATAAATTCATGTGTACATTTATAAATTGTCTGGTAAGGTTGAGTAATTATAACTTCTGCACCCATAATGACCAATTTACTTCTGTATCGTATATGCATTATTTAATTTTGGACACAGAGATCATATCTTTTATTTATTTATTTATTTATTTATTTATTTATATATTGCACCGATTTTCCCAAAGGGAACTCTGGGCAGTTTACAAACAGAGCAACACAAACAATTAAAACCACCACAATTCTAAGCAAATAATACACAACAAAGGGAGGGGGGAAACAAAAGAGGAAAAGAGAAGAGGCATAACAAGTACTAACAAAACTAAACAACTCACAAGGGGCACAAAGCAACCATTAGCGATCGCCATAAGCTTCCTTGAACAACCAAGTTTTCAGTAATTTTTTGAAGGCTGTGAGGGATGGAGACAGGTGCACCTCGCTGGGCAGTTTGTTCCACATGGACGGGCCAACCACCCAGAAGGCCCGATTGCACGTCGCAACCTTACAGGCCTCCCTGGGGGTGACCACCCAAAGCGAGAAAGCCAATGAGGCTCTGGCCAGCTCTGACCTTTGGGAGATACGCTCTGTCAGATATTCAGGTCCCAAGCCATGGAGGGTTTTGTAAACCAAACCAACTCCTTGTACCTTATTTGGGAGGCAACGGGTAGCCAATGCAGGTGAGCCAGAATTGGGGTGATGCGGTCAAATCTGCCCGCACTAACCACCAGTCTGGCCACTGCATTCTGCACCCGCTGTAATCGCTAAACAAGGTTCAAGAGAAGCCCCATGTAAAGAGCATTGCAATAATCTATCCTCGACATGACCAGCACCTGCACAACCATCCTCAGGGAATTCCCAGCAAGGTATGGGCAAATCTGGGTGATAAGGCTAAGATAGTAAAAGGCTGACCTGGTCATGGCTGCCACCTGAGGTTCCAGGGACAGTTCCGGATCCAGGATGACGCCCAGACTCTTCACTCTTTCATTCAGCTGGAGGGAGGACCCACCCAGACTGGGAAGAGGACCACTGTACCCATCCCTTCCAAAGAACAGCACCACAGTCTTCTCAGGGTTGAGCCTGAGCCTGTTGGTCCTGGTCTATTTCAGAACCATGGCCAGGCAACAATCAAGGATCTGGACTGCCATTGCAGAAATGGAAAAGGAAAGATAGAGCTGTGTGTCATCAGTGTACTATGACAGCAGACTCCAAAACTCCAAATGACCTCAGTCAGCGGTGTCATATAGATATTAAAGAGCATGGGGAAGATTGCCAACCCCTAAGGCACCCCACGAGAGTGTCTAGGGAGACAACAATTTTCCATCCAAGCTCACTCGCTGGGCACAGCCCTCGAGGAAGGACCTGAGCCAGTTCAAAGCTGGACCCCCGATCCCCACCTCAGAGAGCCTGCCCAGGAGGATACTATGGTTTTACCTTGGTGTTCAAGCATCTCTCCTATTACAGAATATGGTTCTTCAGTTGCACAAACTTGACCACAGTGTTCTTGGCCCAATAATCTGATCGATCACAAGGCTACCCAAAAATACATCAAACTTAACAGTCATATTTAGGTACCTGTGGGGCTTTGTGAACTGAACGAGCCTGCTTCAGGAAAGGGAAGGCACAGTGGAAAATATGTTCCCCATCGTCACTCCAGTGCCCTAAGTCTGATCCTCAAATTTGCTTTGTTGGTTTGGAAGACTTCAGCTGCTATCTCACCTGGGGAAGATCGTGATCTTCTGAAGGTCCGGCTTTTCCTCTTCCTTCTGTCACGTGACTGAAGATGTGGGATAGCAGTTTCCATGTACAAAGGTATTTTTTAAAGTGCAGTTCAGCCCCATGGCCAGCAAGTGGCACTAGGATTTTTTAAAAGGACCAGCTGGCTGGCAGAAATTAAAACAAACAGCACCTGATCCCGCTTCCTGTCGCTAGGAGGGTGGGGAAAATTTAAAAAAAAAAATAAACAGCGCTGATCGGCCCCAGGAGTGCAATAAAATGTGGATTTTTTAAGCGAGGCAAAAATTTCCCTACCTCTCCAGTAAGTCTTGGAAACCTCGCTTAAGGGGGCATTGCTGGGGTTTTTTTTCTTTTCAAAAAGCCCGGTGGCCATGGGGACAGCATTTTTGGACACAGCTTATCTACAAATTTAATCTGCATTTAAAGGGATGTGGGATAGGGGCCTTGGTCTTCCAACACTGAGATGGAGCTGTGAGAAGGTGTTGGTGGTCGAGGATGGGAGGAACAACAAGCAGAAATGGCCACCCTTGTCATATCCTCCCCAAAAAGCATCTTCATCTACATCAGTTTTCATAGGGGCAGCTCTGAATGTATCTAAGATAAATGCATTATATCCAGCGTAATCTGAGTGTATTTCCCGAGCAACCCTTACAATGAAGCATGTTAGAAGCAGTATGCCCTCATTGCAAATATGGTTTTGAAGTGGAGGGAACAGGAGTTCACCAGAAACTACCGAGAAAGTTCACAGTTGAGGGGTCTTCTAGATGAGAGCATTTGTGCCTCCTACACTTTCCATCATGTTCTCTGTCTTCCACGAGTCCCTTGGATCCGAAATTTGTAGTACTGCAGCCACAAGACTTTGGTGACTTAATCAATGATAATGCAGCAGGAAGGTAAGGGAGGTTTATAGTTAAGGCAAAAAGCACATTTCTTAGGTGTTCTCTGGAAGTTCCAGATAAACTCACCTTGGATGACTGAGAATCTTCACAGACATATTCTTAGGTGTTGTTTTCCATCTCCTTCCAACATTTAATTGCAAAGCACGAATGTCTGGATTTTTATAAGACATCCAATCTGTGGAAATGCCTCTCTGCCTTGTTAATGCCTCTTCACCCTTGGCTTTACTTTGTGGGAAATATCTGTTTTCAATTGTATTTAGCCATTTGCCTGAGGACAGTGCACAGCCCTAGAATTTACATTTCAAAATAATATCATGGTCAGGGCTAACACTTATAATTACAGGAGTGTTTTTTATTTTATTTTTTGTTATGTTTTAGACCTTTGCATGCAACCTTGCATGCTGTCATGTGGCCAGGAGGGATGTTTCTGTGCTTGAATGATTGTCTATCCATTCTCAATGTTATTAGTAACTTTTCTAGGGACTTTATACAAGTTGAGTAATGAATAATTGTTTAATAAAATTTTCCAAATTCTTGTTCCTGGGATGGTTTAGATTATTGTATAGTACGTAGATGCATAGATATAGGTGGGATGAATAGAGCACTTTATAATTGTATCAGAAATGAACTGGGAATAGTGCTATGTAACACTTGGCAACCTTTTTCTTCCTACTGGTAACGCAGGTATAATCTTGTGCAACAATGCAGGGATATTTCCTAGTATTTTGAATCGTGGAGACAGAAGCACAATGGTCCACATTCATAAACTGGAGGTGGTGTACTTTCTTTCTTTCTTTCTTTCTTTCTTTGGAAGAATTAAATCTATTTCTTTTGGTGCCACTAGAAAAGAAAGAAAGCAGTGTTTCTGTTTCTTGAGCAAAGGCTAATAATTGCCTCTCTGTTTTCAGGATCAAAACAGCTGAATCAACAGCCTGAGCTGTATCATCCTTTATCAAGCAAACAGTGGTAGATAAAAGGCATGCGTGCAGCCTTTTGAGTTACACAGAACAATCTGTCAAGCAGGATGGAAGTTAAAAAAATGTATTTTGCTATGTCTAAACTGGAATATTTAATACAAGAATACTTTGAATTCAGATAATGTAGTGGAATAATATTTAAATATATATATAAAACATTGATATTTTTGAAAAACTGCATATACTAACAAGCAGAGCGAATACCTCTTGGTAAAGAGGAAGAAAGAAGGGTTTGTTCCTTTCCTTCTTGTATCTGCATACCCTGCAGTCATTCTGGCTAACATCTGTGATGCCAATTCGTTTCTTATTTCCTGTTAGGTAGCCTCCTGCATACATCATTCATCATTATTTGGGATAAGATTCAATTTTGTGTTCATTTGTAATTACCAAAATGATTTCTCAGTTCATGTCCAATTAGTATTATCCATGCCAATTGGTGCATCACCCTGATTCATTGTGGCACATGGAAAAGTATACCTTTATATCCCTTTTGCCCTCTGGAGTTAAGAATCAAACACACCTTGTTGTCCTTGAAAGGATTTAGTTTCATAAGATATGACAATGTGCTCTTACAGTTGTGTGCCATCAAGTCATATCTGACGGGTATATTTAACTATTAGTTGTACCAATGGTGCCCCTTCAGAAGTTTCCATAGGCTAAGAGGGGTTTTGATTCCAGCTTTCCTGAGTCCCAGTTCAGTACTCTATCCAGTACTCTGGACTGAAGCAGAACCTTATGGAGGTGATGTCAGCTCTAACAATGGGTTCTCTGTAACTTATAATCTTGCCGTAAACTATTCAGTTGGAAGTTAATATTAGTATGACTGGAAATTTGTAGCTGTTCTTTTCCTCCCACTGGTTTCTGGATTATTTCAAAACTCATCAAACATAGATGCACAAAGGCCCCTGATGAAATACTGCAGAAGTACAACTTTCTAGGAGTTTTGCTTTTGCTGCTGCAAGACTATGGCTCAGAATGTCACACAAGTGAGAAGGCCCTTGAGCATGATTCATGGACTATGCAACACCAAAGCAACGGCTTAAAATAACAAAATTAATAGAGATCCAGAACACATGACGATTGGATTCAACTGGACTTGACATCACAAACTGACAATAATAGGTCAACAAAAGTGAGAAGCACAAAGTGACACTGCTGCAGAGGGAATATCTTAACAGTACTGTTTTCAGAACATAAAACCTGAAATCAAATGTCCAGAGCAGTCTGTGCGTCATTACTGAGAAGAGTCTGTGTTGCATGCGATCAGAGGCAACAAAGAACACAAGCTTGGACCTCTTAAGGAGTGACACTTCACCACAGTAACTTGTGCTATTTGACTTGACCATCGCATAGGCAAGCAATACGATTCTGACCAATGTTTTTAATTAATATCCGTGTCCTGTTTCTGAGGTGCCCCTCAGAACTAGATGTGAACTAGACTTGAGACCCCGAATTACTTGGAATAACAAATGACCTGGAATTTTGGACTGACTAGGCAGAGTGGAGGAGACAATTCATGGACTGTTCAGCATTTAACTCAGGTTTATGCTTAAGCCTCATGCAAGGTATAACATGCTAAATAAATGTCATTTTATTTTAATATCAGGGTTACAGCTAAGACATGATGCACAACACAGAACAGTTATGAGAACATGCTACCATAACATGCCACTGCGGTGAATAAAAGATGCATACCATTGCAGCCACCCACAGATTTTGATAGCGCCTCAAGCCAACCCAGGACATAAGCAAATGGCAGTTTTGAGAATATTTTGCATGCTTTGTACTTCAGAGCTGTCAGTCAGTATTTCTGATCATTAGCCATCTGTGATTATTTTAATTTTTGCCAGCAGGAGAAGGAACTCGTTTTTCCACCAGGGACCTGTGTTATTGCAATATAATTTGTACGTGAAGCGCTGGCTGCATCAGTGAAAAGAACTTTCCCACTTTACTTTCTTAAGTTTAAACAAAATTTTTGTCATTTATACCACCTGGTTTCCCTTCATAATGGATGAATCATTTTTTATGTTTCTTGCCTCGACAGCTGTGCTCTTGTGTGCTCTGTCTGTAGGAAGAAAGGAGGCTGTGCTGGAGGTCAAAGGGAAAAGTCATATTTCCAATTATCCTCTGAAATATCTTGATGTAGAATTTTGTGCTGAAGTAATTTTAAAAAAAATCCAAAAAAGAAAAGAAAGAATGAGGCTGTGATAATCCCAAGAAATAAAACAAATTCTTGCTTTATATAACAAAATGTTGATGGATCAACATGACCTCACTTGGCTTTGAAAAAAACATAGCCATTTGGAGCAGTGGAGAAAACAACAGTTTCTCCTCCCCCCCCAACTACCTAGGAGCCCTTTTACATGGCCCCTAAAATCCGCTGCAAAACACTTGCAGATCCGGAGCATAAAATTGTTTTCCCACCAGCAGCGGACTTTAAAAAAAAAAAAGAGTACACGCACGCCCACTTAAGCACGCCCCAGCGCACTTTACGAGTACCTGGTCTCCGGAGATAAAAAAATTTCCAATGCAGATTGTAAAGCTGCGGGTGCCAGGCTCTCCTTGCCTTCTGTTTGTTTTTGTTGTCCCCGCCACCCCTTTAACAGACAGGAATCCCTACAGGGCTGCTCCGATGGCAGACAGAGGTGAGCCTGCATTTTTTCTCCCTTTTTTTCTCCCACCCCTCACCGCAGACAGAAGCAACAGAGTGTGGAAGGGTGGGAACACAGGAAGAGGAACAAAACCCACCTGATATCTGTCTGGGGGGATCCGAATTTAGGTTACCAGCGGATCTTAGGGGTCGTGTAAAAGGGCTCTAGGAAGGACTGTACAGAAGAGTCAGAAAAAAAGGGAAAATATCTATGCATTTATTTGACTCTTCTGCTGCTTCTGTAACTAAAATTTGATCCTAAGTTTTCTGTACAGTAATATGGTTTCTTTGAACCTCTACTGATGCCTCACTGATGCCTCCAGAGGTGTTTTCACCCTTGGCTGGATGCAGATGGATGTTGATATTTCCTTCCTCACAGATAAGGGGAATCTTCCTCTTGTCCCCTACCCAGTGGCTGGTGCCAGAGGTCACGTGATACCAACATGACTCATCAAGCCCTACCTTCCAACTTTGCACTGAGTCAGTTGGCAGTTCTCCATGGCTTGGAGCAAATATTTAAGTGTCTCTGCTTCCTCATCAAATGGTTTTACCATTTAATTTGAGGAAGGGTTCTGGAGAAAGAGGAATCGTACATATTTCTTTGTACACCCTCTTGATTCTGATGAAGATATTACCCACTTGTGATTTGGGGATTTGATGTTCTATTGAAGGTTGGCTTGAAGCTTGCATGTTGTGTTTCCATGACTTGTTATGGGTGTAGTGGCCTCAGAGGACACATTATCCCCACACCCACCCCATGAAAGAACAGACACAATGTTGAAAACAGCAGGCACAACTACTTCTCAGCAGTGTAGCAAGGTTTTGCGGCGCCTGGGGACAAAGTTGTTTTTGCGCCTCTCCAGCCCTCCCCAACCCTATCACATCTACCAAACAAGGCGGGGCCAGTACTGCAGGCATGGGGCACACGGGCACACGGGTGTGTGCATGTGCGCACACCTTACCTCTCCCATGGTGGCAACGAAGAGATGGAGGAGGAGTAGGGCAGCACCGCAGACACCACACTTGCACACCTGCCTGCCTGCTTGCATTGCCGCTCACCTGGCGTGCAGCGGCGGGAGGGTGCAGGGCTTCCTCCTCCTCCTCCTCCTCCTCCGCCTCCGGGCACCCCCAGATTTCTGCACCTGGGGCAGATGTACCCTTCTGCTCCCCCCCCCCCAGATACAGTCCTGCTACTTCTAGAACAGCTCGCAAAACAGGCATATAGAATATGGTCTGCAGAGCAATTTGCAGATTGCCTTGTGGAACAGTTCGTGACAGAGCTTCTGAAATGGTTTGTAAACTGGCGGGTGCCACTGTGTGTGTAATGGGTTGTACAACAGCTTGCCTTCATGGCCAGAATGTCCCTGCTGCCTGATTGTTGGTATGGAATTCCAATAAATAAATAAGAGAATAATACAGAGTCTCTGAGTATTGGACTCAACACGAGTGCAAGCAGGAAAAATGGGCTCCTGCTAGGCACTGAAAGCTTTGTGCAGATAGAACCCAATTGGACATAATTCTGCAGTTCATTTGGGTGGAAAATGAAAAAATGAAATGAAACACCATGAAAACATACAGCTCATTAGAGAACATTTTACAATACTTTGGGGATATTTCTTTTTTATTTTCTTTATAGCCAAGCTACTTCAGGGAAGGGAAAAGAAAAAAGAACAGGAAGTTTATAGCCAATTGTGGGTCTTCTTCCCTTGTACAATTCCATTTAGCTTTACTCGCCTACAATTCTCCAGAGTTGATTTTCCTAATAGAGTCCTCCCATGCTATACGGGACAAACGTCATGTCCCCTGGATCCATCTATCCACTAATGAAAATGTCATGTCCCCTGGCTCCATTCATCCACTAATGAAAACAGACTTATTGCCAGCTACACCTAGCTGATTGCTTCCCACCTGCTGCTAGGGATAATTTGTGTGGTGCAAATGAAGACTTCAGCCATTGCTAAACAAGCTGAAGAGCATTCAAAGCGGTGTTGGTCATGGTGGTGAAAAGTCTCTGCATAGGGATTGTCCATCCTGGAACTGTTCAAATTATTCACACATATTCAGACAACACAGATAATCTTGGTGTTTTACTGCATCATGGCAGTAATCATCTAGGCCAGTGGTTCCCAGGCTTGGATAGCCCAGGTGTTCTTGGACTGAAGGCTTCTGGGAATTTTTTAAAAGTTAGGAAATTTTTAAAAAGTTGGGGAAAACTTTTTTTTAAAAAAGAGGAAATGGAAAAACTGAGAGTGCAAATCCAGCCAACATGGCATTCGGAAAGAAATCTTTGTACTGCATCTAAATGAAAAAGAACTAAACTGTGCAGAAGGGCTCTATGACCTCATTCAGAGAGCTTCGGTAATTGAAATGTGCCAGAAAGGCCTTAGGTTTTAGGGGTTGGAGAGGTAAAGCTGCCATCCTCCTCCTTCAGCACTTGCTCCCTGTCTCCCCTCTAAGGCAGTGAAGACTAACGTTCAGCACTCCAGATGTTTTGGACCACAACTCCCACAGTCCTTTGTCATTGGCAATATAGGCTTGGAATTCTGGGAACTGTAGTCCAAAACATCTGGAGTGCCGAAGGTTCGCCACCACTGTTCTAAGGTATTGATGCTTTTGAGACTCTCTCCCTCGTGTTCAATTGCATAGTGTATTTACTTATTTTAATATACAGTGGTACCTTGTATAAAGGAATTAATTCGTTCCAAATGAAATTATATTAAGCAAATTTTCCTTTATACAAATTTCCCATAGGAATGCATTGAATATGGAGTAATCCCATTTTTATGTTGTACAGATTCGCCCCATAGGCGATTATGTTAAGCAAATTTCCCCTATCTCCAGAATTTTTTATGTTGTACAGATTTTATGTTATACAAACTGTTTGTTATACAAGGGTCCACTGTAATTAACAACATGAAACTTGGATATAGTTTGACAGATCTGAAGGCGGTAATCCTCAATCTCATCAATGCCCCTGGGTTCTTTACTCTGCTCCATGGTTGCCTTGCAAATTAATAAATAATCCTAATTCAGTTAGTACATAGTTGTCCAAAAATGGCACACATCCATAATCTACTTTAAGAGGACTCCACCCTTTCCATTTCTCTTCTGCCTTTCTATATATAAGAAGTCTTTCCCACTATAGTTTTCTCCTCTCTCCCCCAGTCATTCAATGCTTCTTCTTGTTCCCTTTTGGTAAAGCTTTTCCCTTCTCTCTTTATCCCTCTTCTTATAATGTTGAGAATATTTCCCAGCAAATAGTTGACTTTGTAAAAGTCCCGCTGTGGCATCTCACTAATAATGCACTTCCACTTTGTGCTTGCAGGCTGCAGCTCAATTACTTTAGGTGGTGTTGCTCTTTTTCACCTCTGTCAATTTAACAGCCCTCGGCATCCATCAGATTAGCACAAACAGTGTCACAATGTAAAACAGGGAGATTGTGAAACTCTTGCTAAGGCCAGTAAATTATCTTTTATTCCCAACCTAGTACTAAACTTTTGAAGCTCTCTGAAGTTCCAAGCCATCTTCAAAGCAGCCCCACATACTGCATGTTATAAGAATCCAAGTGGGATAAAACTAAGGCAGTTACTTCACGGCCTGTTTGTCCCTCCTTGCTGTCCTGCTTGGCACCGGTACAAAAAAAACTTACTTCACATCCATAGCGTGACAGCAAAAAGTTGTCTCAACCATGCCCCTGGAACCAGGAACAGAGCATGATAAGCTGTACCTGCCCCTGGGCTGGGGAATTCTTTTGTCTCTGTTCCTGTTCTGGGACAAGGTCTTGTGAGGTAACAACTGTCAGGTAACAAAGGCAATCTTCCGTCCATTTCTCTTGCACTTTTGAGTGCTGTGGATCGACATTTTGAATAAACAAAGCACAGGGGGTGTGGTGCGCCCTTTATATTTATGTTTTTTTTTAAAAAAGCAGATCTTATCACGAAACAAGGCCGTGAAGTAACCTTGTCACGAGACAAGTTATCACGACTGTGAGTAAACGGAAACAGGGACAAAACCACATGACCACGAACAGTGCTGTCACAGTACAAACGTAGCCGCGGAAGAAGGTAGGATGTGAAGTAACTGCCTAAGGCATGTGTCACTGTAGCCAAATCAGACATCTCAAGGAATGGGCATAGCTGGCACACCACTGTGTAAATGTGCTCCTTCCCAGTGCTGAAACGTGGGCATTCAAGGTCAGGGATGAATCTAGGAGTTGACTAGCCAGGAAAATCTGATTTGGGAATATGGTTCAGATTGGATAGCCCTTGTAAATTTTGGAGTCTAACCCAGACACACGTATCATGAAACTGAACTCATCAGCCACCATGTGCCCTTCCCTTCATAAGCAGACTGCAGAAGCAGATTTTTCAACTGTTACTGGTGCCATTTTGTAATCTAACTAAATAGGATTAAACAAGGGAAACCTTAGGTTCTTAACAATACCTTCACTTGTTCCTGGGTCTCCCTGGGTACATTATGCCATTATTAAGTGTTCATATAACATTTTTAGATCCTTAGTGAAGTCATATGCCCTAACTCTTACCTCTCATTGGCAGAGAAGGATTAATTCAAAATACATTTTAATTAACTTAAAATGCTTGAGCATCATCTTAACATCCTATTGACTGGTTCATAACACCACCTCCAGGTGGTCAGCTTCTTAGGGTCAAACTACATGTCAGACCCCTCTCAAGGTGTCCAATATCCTTTCTTGTTTCTGCTCACTCAGCAATATGTAAGTCTCAACTGTTAACATTTGTACAAGGAATAGAAACTTAATAACTCTGTTATGCAAGTCTTCCCTGCTGAAATCTGCCCCATGTGCAAGTTGAAATCTGTTTTGTAATGTCTGTTGGTGGCAATAGATCAATTCCCTAATTCTAATGTGTTAGTTCCATATAGCAGTTTTCGGGGGGAAATAGCACATGATATCCAATAAAATTCCAGAAACTCTTCTGACCATATATTTTGGACCTTTTGTGGGAATCATTTTAATGACCAATCACTGAAAATACAGAAACCATCATGTCACTGTTTTCAAATATCAAAATTTCCAAAATTATGAGAAGTTTTCAAAAACTTTGAAGGTTACTCCCAAATACAGCTAGAAATTCCTACTAAGGATCTCTTGCCATTTCAGGGTTTGCCTATAACAGTGTTGGCGAACCTATGGCACGGGTGCCAAATGTGGCACTCAGAGCCTTTTCTGTGGGCACCTGACATTGCCCCCTTCACAGCCATCTGTATTCAGGTTAAATGGCTGTTTTGGCACTTTGCGAAAAATGAGTGGGTTTTGAAACGCAATTTGGACACTCGGCCTCTGAAAGATTTGCCATCACTGGCCTATAATGTTGATCTTTTTCAGATTCTTCCATGCATTTTTCAAAAAGCAACTTTGTCATCATATATTTTGTATCTCTTTGGAATCTGCCATGTGAAACTATGTCTGAATTTCATTGTATCCTGCAATATGGTACAGAGCAACACTATTCCACACACACTGTATAGTTAGGAACCTGGCCTAATAAGTATATACAGATTGTATGTATTAACTGTTCTTTCTTTCTTTCTTTCTTTCTTTCTTTCTTTCTTTCTTTCTTTCTTTCTTTCTTTCTTTCTTTCTTTCTTTCTTTTCTGATTCATTTCTGCAGTGCATCATGTTTCCATTTGCTGATGTTCTGCAGCACATCATGTTTCTATTTATTACACATTAGGTTTAGTTGAATAAGAACACCAGAATATATGTCAGTCAGGCAGAAGGGATGATGTGCACACATAGATACAGTCAAGCATGTTTCTCCTTTCTTATCTTTATACAAGGTTCACTTGGGTGGACTTACCTCTTAGGTTTTCTTACTGTTGCTCACATTTATTCCCCCTCAACAGTCAAGTGTTCACTACTAAGCTGTTGCACTTTGCCAGCAGAAATAACAAATAGTCCTAGCACATTACAGATATCACAAAATGGCCCATTTATGCGTGACTTAACCCTGACAAGGATCCATTCATTATAGGTCTGACCTTTGGGACATGTTAGGTTTAGAAATTCTGCCCTTGGCACTGTCAATGGCTACAGTGAGGATTTTCATGGTTGCCTCAATAATTAGGCTTTCACTTTTGTGTGTCTCTCTGTGTGAGAGTGCATGCATGTGTGCATGTGTAAAGCACTTGGTTCTTGCACCTCAGTAGTGAAGACATTGTGAGAGCTTTGTTTGCTGTTTAAATAACAATGACACAGAACCTGTGAATTTTGCCTACATCAGGAGACAAGGGGCAGCATCTGTCAGCACTGCTGAAAATAATTTATACATTGTCTGATTTACCCTTCTGGGATTACCAGGTTGACAAGCTGACACAAGAGTTAAGGTAAAACAGTCCGTAGAGTTTCTCTTCTGTGCTCTGCTATTCACAATGGCACTTATTGATGAATTTGATTTTTATTTGATTTTTTAAAAAGGCTTTTTGAGGGTTGAGTCATGGTGGCACAATCTTAGCTATTCATTCAAGAAGAGACAGTTGTTGTGTTGATCCTTGTGGACAACCGTCCCACATTTCTTCACTTTAAGCACTCAGTATTACCAATATCCCACAGTCCCAATGTATGGGTGTAAACATTTTCTCTGGCAGTTCAGAATAGATATCTTTAACATTCTAAACCATTTTATTTATAAAGCGCTGGAGGAGGGGGGGTTAGTGGGGAGGCTATCAAACAAAAATGAAATTTAAAAAATAGTAATAAAACTCATTCTCTGTAGGCTTCACAGTTTATTTATTTATTTATTTATTTATTTGTTTGTTTGTTTGTTTGTTTGTTTATTTGTTTGTTTGTTTATATACTGTGCCAGTTTCCCAGAGGGAACTCTGGGCGGTTCACATAAAAACACACAAAAAAATCCACAAGATAATAATAATACTTGAGTAATTGGCAAGAGGCATAGAACAACTAATGATAGGTACAAATCACAAGACCAAAAATAAGTTACTTTAATTAGTTATTAGAGATGGGCACGAATTGAAAAAAAATTTTTTTGAGTTGTCGTTAGTCGGGCCGGTTCCGTTTCGGGTCGTTTCCGTTTTTCGCGAAAATTCACAAAAATTAGTCGGTTTGTTTTTTCATTTTTTTGTTTTCGTTAGTACTGGTTTTGGGGGGGTAGTGGGCTCCTGGAGGCACCTCTGTGGGGTGGGTGCCTCCTCTGGCCCACTAGGAAGGGAAAGCGGGCTCATGGAGGCACCCGTGGGTGCCTCCTATCCTCACCCACTAGGAAGGGGAAGCAGCAGGCTCCAAGAGACCCCTCAACATGGGGGTCTCCCCTCCTCACCTGCTGCTGAAAAATGGCATGCATAGCCATATGGATATGCATATCAGTTGCAGACTATGAGACCGGTGCACTGGTACGACCATCCGTCCAGGAGGACTGGGTCGCACCTGCTATGTCTCACAAAGAAGGGAATCATACTTGAGTGTAGTGCAATGCAAGTAGATCTGGCTTAGGGTTAAGGTGGGTTAGTGCAAGGGCTAGGGTTAGGCTAGTGACGGGTAAGGTTACGGTGGGCTAGTGGGTTGCACCTCTGGGTGCCTCTCTGACCCACTAAGAAGACAGTCTGTGACGTATGGGTAAGGAGTCAAGGATTAGGGTTAGGGTTAGGGGGCTAGGGCATGTTTTAGGGGGCTTTTTGGCACATCCCAGAAGTCTCCATGGCCAAGTGGCCATGCGATTGGTGGGATGGCTCCAAAAATTTGCATGGTCATCCACTCCCACATGGCTGGTCACTCGGCCAGCCCATCATTGCGCAGGTGTAAATAAAATAAAATAAAATAAAATAAATGGAGGACAGAGGAGGAGAGGAGAGACATTTTGTTGCAAGAAAAAACCCACTGCTACTGTGAAAAATCTGGCAGTTTATAAATTTTCACGTGTTTCCGTTGTGCTTGTGTGTTTTTGGACCACGATTTCAAAAACAATATTGCGTTCGTCGCCCCATTTTGGATCCCCCGCCCGCACCGCATGGCATGGCGACTCGAGTCCGGCTGCCCAGGACGGGGGGGAGGCGGGACCCCCCTCCAGAAACCACCCCTCCGGTAGGTGCCCTGCGCCCTTAGTCAAGCAGGCATTTTTCCGCCTGCTTTTTGGCCCGGGAA
>JAHTLZ010003542.1:57423909-57464035 GCA_023846285.1 Phrynocephalus versicolor | reverse complement strand
TATTATTATTATTATTATTATTATTATTATTATTATTATTATTATTAAAATAGACATTTGGTATTAATTTGCTCAAGCTTTTAGGCACAGATCCATGATAATCACACATGTGTTCCGTATAAGCTTGCACTCCAACTTTGCAGACAATTTTAGCTGCAATCCAAATGCCAAAAGGCTCTTTTTCCCAGTCGGAGAGAGAAACTGCAATTTAATTCTATGACATATTCCCAAAGTCACCCTCACATATCCTCCCTGCAAATGTAAACATTAGCTATTGCTATTCAGTGATTTCATTTGAACCTGAACTGTATTTACTATACCTAAGGACAATTCGCATGGAGCAAAGAGCCCCAATATTTGTATTTTAAAATAAATATTATGAATCTCTCTCTCTCAAGGGAAGAAAATGTTTAGATAACCTGCCATTCACATCGGAAAGCTGGCTGTACTTCTCCGATATTTTGACGGTGCTGCATATCGCAATGCAGTGCCTCCTGGCCATAGTTGAAAGATGCCCCTGTTTCTTTGCAAAGAGTAGGACGTATGGAAGCTATAAATAAATTATGATTGCCAAAGATCAGAGGAATTTTTACACAAGACCAAAGCAACTTAAGCTTGTGCTTTGATACAGGCCTGTTAATAATTCAGGGCAATGGTAATCATCACAACTTTAGAATTCCCAACAATCGAATTGCCCTATGGGGGTATTAGTCGATGATTAACAATTGTTTTAAGTCTTTACTCACAGTCCTCTCTGGAGGTAACATAAGGAACACTCCGTGTATTATTTAAGAAGGAAGGAGAACATCTATCTCTGATGAAACAGGGTCTGTAAATCTGAAAGGGTGGAGACTTGTTTTGCTGTCTACTGTCATTTGAGAAAGACAGTACCTCTGATGGATAAAGGAGGGAAGAATATTTATTGTCCTGCTTTAGGTTGATAGGTATGATTATAAGTTTTTAGGTCAAATATGGAAGTGGGCGTTGGCATTTATCTATTTATGTAAGGCATTTTTTAAAAAAGAAATCAGCTGTGTGGCCTAATAAATAATAACTGGGTGATGCCAAGTCAATTCTGACTTATGGCAATCTTTTTCAAGGTTTTATAGGTAGAAAATACTAAGAAGTGGTTTGCCTTCTTCTGAGGGGATCCTAGAACGATGCAGTTTGCCCAAGGCCACACAGGCTGCCTCATCCAGGAAGCCCAATAGGGAACTCAAATTCCATGCTCTGATTCCGCACCCAGAAGGCAAACTTATTGAGCTATTCGGCCAGGTACATTGTGACCTACTGGTTTATGATAAGGAAAGCAAAGGCAGTCCTTGCACGTTTATCATCTAACAGCCACAATACAAAAGGAAAGAAGGACTAAGAGGGAAGTCTGAAGATTCTCAGTCATCCAGGTGAGTTTATCTGGAAGTTGAGTTGTGGCAACTGGACTTCTATTTTTTGAGAGATAGAAACATTTTGCTGCTCATCCAAACAGCTTCAACAGTCTAGCTTTCTTCAGACTGATGAAGCTAGTTGGATGAGCAGCGAAACATTCCTATCTCTCAAGAAAAAGAAGTACAGTTGCCATGACTCAACTTCCAGAAGGGAAAGGAAGAAAAGCTACTGCAGAAACACTCCTGTTTCTATATTTTAGTAGTGGTATTTCTGATGGCAGTAAAGTAATAGTAACAGGGTTTGTGTGTGTGGCCAAAATGTATATACTGTAGCTTGTTCCTCCTATTTGTTAGATGTTCAAGTAGGAGCAAGCATGGAAAGACTTTGTACAGTTTGGTATTCCATTTGTAATACAAATGAACCTCAAAGACCAAGCATTGCTCCGTTAAAAAGAACAAACGCTATCTCCTACGGCTATCTGGTCTCAGGGAACTGCTGTGCCAAAAGCACTATTGGAGGAGGAGACCGCTTGCTTTCCTTGTATGTGGACGCTTTCAGGGCTGACACGCCTCTCCTTCTCACTCTCAGTTGGCATAATGGCTCCCTGGCTTAATGCAAAGGCATTCATTCACATTTCATGTGTGTAACGTTTAAGGAAGATTAGAAGAAGTCTTTCTTCTTCTTCTTCTTCTTCTTCTTCTTCTTCTTCTTCTTCTTCTTCTTCTTCTTCTTCTTCTTCTTCTTCTTCTTCTTCTTCTTTATTTATTTATTTATTTATTATTGAATTTATACCCCGCCCATCTTCCCAAGGGAACTCTGGGTGGCTTACAGGCTGAGAATTCAACAGCTATCAATGATACAAATGCATAGAAACACACAAACAATTATCATAAAAATAAAACCATATGGCACCCTTGTAAGACCATTATCTCGTTCAGAAGCGTCCAGCAGTGGGAGTAACCACTTCTTCTTCTTCTTCTTACCCCAAGCTATTTTAAATAGGGAAGCAGTGCTCACTGCCAAACCATTGGCTTAAATTATTAAGCCAGAATGTTCTTCTATGCCTTGGACCACACTTCCCATCCATTTTTCCTTGAAGACTAACCTGCAGCAGAGGGTCTGCTGCTCAGAAATCTGAGCAGGATGAATAGTTCAAGGAGTAGGAGTGCTTTGGCTGCAGGACAGGAGGTTGGGATTTCAGGTCCCTACTGTTCCTTTCTTGGGAGAGTAAAGCCAACCTGTGCAGCCTTGGTTGAACTGTGCACAGTCACAGAACACCTCCAGAAGATGGAAACAGTCAATAATTTCTGAATGTTTTACAACTAGAGAACCATGGAAAAGGTCACCGTGAGGTGGAATGAATTGGAGAGAATGAGGTGGTGCATGAGTAAATTCCTGCATGATTTCTTCTGTGTGTTTGTTGGTTGTTGGGTGCAGCAGCATAGTGAGGTTTGGGGGCGCCTGGGGACAAAGTTGTTTTTGTGCTCCTCCGGCCCTCCCCAACCCCATCGCATCCACCCAGCAAGGGGGGGGGGCAATCTTGTGGGCGTGGGGCGGGCATGGGGCATGCAGGAATGTGTGTGTGTGTGTGTGTGTGTGTGTGTGTGTGTGTGTGCATGCCTTCCCTCTCCTCTTGTGGCGACAAAGTTTTCGAGGAGGAGGAGTGTTCCATTTAACGCATGGGGTGTTCCTTTCTGGGGGTGTTCCTTTCAACACACACACACGTGTGTGTGTGTGCGTGCATGGAAGTGTGTGCACTTGTGTTAGTGCACAGGTGCCTTACCTTTCCTGCGGTGGTGATGAAGAGTTGGAGGAGGAGGACGCTGCAGACACCACTCCTGCCTGTCTAGTGCATGGCAACAAGGGGGAACAGGGCTTCCTCCTCCCCCTCCCCCTCTAGGTGCCCCCAGATTTCTGCACATGGGGCAGATGTACCCTTCTGCCCCCCCCCCGATATGTCCCTGGTTGGGTGGAGGTAGAGAATGCCTCTCTTCCTTTGTTGTTTGGTTGTGTATGTACATTGGTCCCTTACTCCACTCACTATTAGGCTCTGTGACCTCCCCTCCACCATCTTCAATAGGCATCCACTACCACTGCCCCAAGGATTGAGAAAGTGCCAAAGGAGTATTTCACAGAAGAGGCCACTACCGCACTTCCTTGAGCAACCACATTTTTTTTTGCATCACCTTATCTCCATGATCACGTGGTCGCTACAACAGTTCAGCAGTCCGCACTTCTCCAGTTTCCTACCAAGCGGCTTCCCTGTCCTCACTTTGCTGAACCGCTTCATGCTCCAATTTTCATTGGTGTTTCTCCATTCTCCGGCTCTGTTTCGGAAATTATTCTTTTGGATTATGTCATGACGGTGTTCCGCCCATCAGAATGAAGTGACTAGTGTTTCGGTTCACCCTTTTAAAAATGTATACCGATGTGCATTGTTTTTGATAGCCTGCTTCCGTCATCGGACAAGTTGGCGTCAATGTTTAAATTGCGGCAGGATTTTTTTTTTTTTTTGCTTGTAAGAATGGCAGGGAAACAGCAGAAACAGGGAGGGGATGCAAAAAAGTGGTGCACGGTGTCTGCAGTTTGAGCCAAATCATTTTAAAAAGCGCTGCAGAAATCAGTTTAAAAAAACACCACCCCCCGGTGGCCGTCTCAAGAAAAACCGACACAGCAGCCAAAACTGGGCGTGGGATGTGTAGTTGAAGGCATACTTGTTCAATACTTCCCTTTTAGGTCTTTAGCATCCTCAATTACCCTTGCTCAGTTCGGCAAAGGCCACAATCTTTCCCTCCACTCTCAAGCGGGCTCCAAAGAAACAGCTACTTGAAATGCGGAAAGTGATTTTTTAAGGTGATTTGGCTTTAAGGAAAAGGCGTTTCAAATTCAAAGTGCGGTTGAGGTAAGGGTACTAAAGCTCCTTTCCTGACCTAAATATTCTTTGCAAAGGCCACAAGCTGACCTGGCTGGCTATGTACAACTGTTTCCAAGAGTTTGGCCAAAAATTCCAGTATGACCTCCTGAGAACAGTAGAATCCAACCAGGAACCCCAGGCAGGCTGTCACCATCAGGTAGAATGCCTGTCAACAGTAGAGGAGGAGGAGAGTAAAAGAATGAAGCAGGGAGCCAGTCTCCATGGGACCCATTTATCTTGAGTATTCTAACAACAATCATTAACATTGATTTGCATCATCCTTTGGGAAAGAAAACTTCTTTGAAAAAGCAATCTACCTTTTAACCATCCTGATTGTTTGAATAATAAAGATCTTTAAAGTGTGTTAATAGATAACAAATGTTCCTCTCTCTGACGTTATGAACTCCCTCAGTTGATAAATTTCCTGCACGTTGGCAATACAAAGACTTTTCTCTGTTCATTCATAGAAATCTGGAAAGATTACTGTGAAAGTGAAACTTGCTTTAATAATAAGCAAGCCACTGTGGTTCCTATCTCAAAGACTCCCCCCCCCCCGAAAAATGTCTTCTCATAAAAGACGAGTACTTCCAGATGTACTTTGCTTGTATTTTCCAGCTGTGTCGGTTAACAAAATCCTGAATCACAATGACTGCTTTCCATCCCAGCTGTGAATAGAACCGTATCTTAGCAAAAGCCAAACCATCCTAATATGGACAATTTTGAAGTAGAAATAACGGCCCTGCATTTAAAGCCCTGTTTTAGCCTAACTTCTAATGTAGGCAGGACCTGGAGTACACATATCAAAATCCCCAGCCAGCATGGATAGGAATTCTGGGATGTGTAGTTGAAGGCATACTTTTAGGTCTTTAGCATCCCTCAATTACCCTTGCGCAGTTCGTCAAAGGCCACAGTCTTTCTCTCCACTCTCAAGGGGTTGAGTATTTCCTTCAAAAACAGCTTGCAGAATAGTGCAGAACAGGTTAATGAAAGATTTCTAATACCTCGGCTCGACCAATCTTCTTAATGGAGAAGGGTCACAACTGTAATTACATAGGTGGTCCAGCCAGGAGGGTTTTTTAATCTTAGAATTCAAGACATACCAAGCTCGACTAATCACCCACAGTGTGCTTGCAATTAAAATAACACTATATTAACCCTGCCAAAGTGAGGCATCAATATTTTACGTAGGGCTTGACAGTTCTAAGCAAAACGTTTGTGGTGCCTGATGGAGAGAATTCACTCTTAAACAGCGAGATCTTTACACTTCTTCAAAACTCACAACAGCAAAAAGATATATTAAGTAGGGGACTCAAAGGAGAACTTTCTAAAGAAATCTGACCTTTAGAATATTTTACAGACTCTTAATGGGAAAGGAGATGCATCTCTCTCTCTCTCTCTCTCTCTCTGTGTGTGTGTGTGTGTGTGTGTGTGTGTGTGTGTTTATGTGTGTGTTTACGTGTGTGTGGTTTTCATTCACAAGTAATTTTTTCCTACAAAGTGCAAATCTAGTGTTCAGAGTTCATGCATTTTCTTCTAGTTTAGTTTCACTGGAAAAATCCTATGCCCAAATCCTTAACAATGTAATCTTCTCCACACTTACTTGGGACACATTCTGTTTAACCTGATGGATTTGTATCTGATTAGACAGCATAGCTAAACTGGATCAGCATTGTCATCTTCAGTAAATGAAATAGTGTTTGACAGAAATGTCTTTGGGTCCGAGTCCTAAGTCCAAGTTTGCCCAAGTCTGAGTCCAGGTCTTTGGTACCAAGTCTCAAATCCCAAGCCTGAGTCCATATTAAAAACAAGCTTGTTTTCCCCCAGAGAAAAGGAAGGGTGAGTTCTGAGTTGCAAGTCAGGTCCAAATTATTTGGGGTGGTGGTGTTTTGAACCCAAGCTGAGTCTGAATTGAGTCAGATGTGTGACAAGTAGAGATGGGCACGACTTAGCGGTATTTTCGTTTTCGTTTCCGTTTCCGTTACGTAACAAAACGAAAAACGAAAAACGGCTCAGAACTGGAACGAAAACGGAAACGAAACGACTAATTTCGAGCCAATTTTCGTTTTTCATTACTGGAAAAACACATAATGGAGCTAAATGGGAAGAAACGAAAAAATTTTCATTTTCGTTTTTGTTTTTTCGTTTTCGTTACGTAACGAAACGAAAACAAAAAATTTTGAAATTAGCTCACGAAAACGGAAACGAGCCGAAACGGACCCCCTAGCCGAAAACGAAAATGAAAACGAACAATTTTTCTGAGTCGTGCCCAGCTCTAGTGACAAGCACTTAACACATTTTTAATTCTTGGTAATTTCTCAAGTCTTCCTGCCGATAACATATATACTAGTTTATGTCACTTTAATTTTAATTTTATTATATTTATTGTATTTTATGTTTATTTTATTGTATAGAATTATTTGTGTTTATTTTGTACTGTATTGTGTTCACTAATTGTTGTTAACCACACAGAGTGGCCTCACTGCCACATGGGCGATATAAAAATCCAATAAATAAATAACAAAATAAAAATAAATCTTACCATGATGGAACTTCCACATCACAAGAGAGATCTCCTGACTTCCTGCCATTATGGGACTCCAATCTCACCTTCCCATCCCTTTCCAGTTCATTGCTTGCTTCTTCCATGTAGGAAACTGTGCCAAATTCTATACAGCTCAGTATCCTTTCTGGAGAATCCTGTTCAGGATTCCAGTGTGGGTAATATGGCATCTGCACACAAACTGCACGATTCTGGGGAAATGAGTGCAGGCTTTCAAAGAATGCAGCCCCGCCCAGTGCCCTTTCGGAAGGATCCTGCATAGGAAGAATTCACCCTGCGTAGGAATATAAGAATTCTGCACCCACAGTTATTTCTCTTTTTTTGGGGGGGGGGGAGACTTTCAAAACTTTTGGAAAATTCCCAAAGATTTCAAGTAAAATTTATCAGAGGGGGGAAAAAACTCTTGCAAAGAAATTTCTCTATCAGAAAAAAAGGACACACAAACTGTGCTTCTTTGGAGGTGAAAAGCTGCAAAAGTTCACTTCCCTGTTTTGGAGTGGCATGAAATAAGACAAGGTAAAAACATCCCTTAACTTAAAGCCTGAATATGGTTTAATCAAGATCCACTATTTCAGCTCATTCTATTGTTCCTGGACCTGTCTTTAACTGGAAAATGCATCTACTGTGACTCTTGTTTCAGTGCACTTAATTATAATGCATATGTATCAGTCATATTTTGTAGCCAAAAGAACTTTCCTGTTGAACAGCTCTTAAAGGCTGGGATGGCTGATTAATGCTAATAGAAATGCAGTAGGACCCCAATATCCACTAGGGATTGGTTCCAGGCCTTCCTGTGGATAACAGAAACCATTGGTAAGAGAAAATGCCACAAGCCCCCAAACTGCTGTTTTGTGACAGTAGCTTGCTTTACGGTTGCTGTTTGTGACAGTAGCTTGCTTTGGGGCTGATGAATTATTTATTTAATTTTTTCCCCTCTGCCAAACGTGTATAACTGAATCAGTGGTTAATGAATCAGTGAATACTGGGGTCTTACTGTAGATTATTAACATTCTGTTTTTACAATGTTTGGGGAAGGAAAATGGCCAGCCCTTGTATGCTATACAGAATCTAATTTTCAAAGAAAATAGGAGACAGCTAGGGTAGCCCCGTTGCTAGATGGCACAGTAAAGAAATCAAATAAAATCAAATAAATAAATAAATAAATAAATAAATAAATAAATAAATAAATAACCCCGTGTTCTTTATCCTGGCCACATAGCATAAGTTGGAAAGCTACCAAAAATTAAAAAGTTTGTACAGTTGTATTCCTATGAATAAGGTTGCTTCATACATATGTCCCTGTAGGTTTCTGTTTAAATATTACCCTCCAAGCCGTGGACTGCTATGCCTGATTGCAGCTCAGTAAAATAAGGATATCTTAAGATGTACTGACACTTAAAGGCATAATTGAAAAATCATGAACCCGGTCAGTGAAACTCACATTTATAGAATTTTCCATTATCGTAGAAACTGATATATATATATATATATTTAGCTAGATTTAATGGGACAGTTCATAATTCAATTCATTTTTTTAATATGATAGGTTTGCTAGCTGCAAAATTTACAGTCTATTTAGGGAGCCCTGTGCTGTAGCCAGCTTTGCCAACTGGCATTTCTCATACAGGACAAGTAGTGAGCTCTTCATATGGATTATGAAGGGCCTAAAGAAGCTTTGTTACCAGCAAAGAGTCTAAAATGGCCTACATACATGGGGCCACCTACTGTAGTTGGGCAGCAGAACACTTACACTGCATGCAGAGGATTGCTTAAGAAGTAGAGGTAGTCATGTAAGACCCATTAATGCTACTTTGGTAGGGCTGGCAATTCTGTCTGAGGGTTCGTCTTGAGGCTTGTTGAAGGCAACATATCACTTCCCAGTGAGCCTTGTCTCCTGACGTTCCTGAAATACCCCAATTCCTGTTGTGTTTGCTTCTACTACCATTTTTCTTTTTTCCTGGCCAAGTTTGACTTTGTTTCCTCTGCACTTGACTCACAGATAGGACTTTACCTGTTGTGAGCTTGGCTTTGTTTTCTGGACTTGACAATAGATACTCCCTGCTTGCTTTGTTGGCTATGGGTGTATGACTTTTACAACTTGACTTTGGATTGCCTGTCCACCTGGAATGAGGTCAAAGTGTTCCTGCTACTGTTCTTCTCTGCTGATTGAGATCATCTCGCATGACTTGTGAACACACAAAAATCAGATGTGATCTCATAACATAAATGTGGCCTCCTGAAATTCATAATTGGAAAGATTTGATAGAATGCTTCAGCAGTGATATACGTATGTGATAACAAAACAAACACCAAAACACGGTGATAAATGGGAGGTCATCATATGAATGGCAAAGCAAGCCTATCTGTGATTTGGGGAGCCATAATTACTACTCTGTCTGTATTACTACTAATTACTACTCTGAAAGTGAGGAGAAATTACAGAACCTCTTAATGAGGGTGAAAGAGAAAGAGTGGAAAAAATGGCCACTGGTCCCATCTCCTCCTGGCAAAAAAAATAAAAATAAAAATAAAGTGGCCGGGGGGGGAGAGAGAAATTGAGGCAATGACAGAGTTTGTTTTCTTGGGCTCCTTGATCACTGCAGATGGTGACTGCAGCAATGAAATTAAAAGATGCCTGCTTCTTGGAAGGAAAGTGATAGAAAACCTAAGCAGCATCTTAAAAAGCAGAGACATCACTTTGTTGGTCCGGTTAGTCAAAGCTATGGTTTTGAGTGATTTATGGAAGTGAGAGCCGGACTATAAAGAAAGCTGATCACCACAGAATTGACACTTTGGAGTTGTAGTGCTGGAGGAGACTCTTGAGAGCCCCCTGGACTGCAAGGAGATCAAACCTATCAATCATGAAAGAAATTAACCCTGAATGTTCACTGGAAGGACCGATTTTGAAGCTGAGGTTCCAATACTTTGGCCACCTCATGAGGAGAGAGGACACCTTGGAAAAGTCCCTGATGTTGGGAAAGATTGAAGGCAAAAGGAGAAGGGGACGGCAGAGAATGAGATGGTTGGACAGTGTCATCAATGCAACCAACATGGATTTGACCAAACTCCGGGAGGCAGTGGAAGACAGGAGGGCTTGGTGTGCTCTGGTCCATGGGGGTCAAAAAGAGTTAGACACAACTTAACGACTGAACAACGACAAATTATCAGAGGACCAAAGAATTCCAAAGCCCGCCAGATGGTGTTGGATGGAAAGAAGTAAATTGTGAGGTTTTTCCCCTTTTCCCATTTCTTGCAATTTTTCATGATGTTAAAACACATGAAAACATGGAAATGGATCTGTTTAGTTCCTATAGATGCAAAGCATCTTCTACCATGCATTTGTCCTAGCCATCAGAATCTCAAGATTGGAGAAAAACACATATAGATAACTGGGAGAGGATCTCTCAAGTTGGATCCCTCTCTGTGAAGCCAGATGTCTCTTTTTTTAAAGGGTGGAGTGGGGAATGTAATATATCTTGTGGTCCGTGGGAGACAGTGCCATCAACCACAGAACTGCAGTGTGAATATATGATGCCTCAGTGTGAAAATGTGCCTTCTACTTTCAAAGTACATAAATATATCTTCTGAAAGAAATATTTCAAATTTTTATAGCATGGCCATATTCTAGCACTGAATGTGAATTAAAACTCACTCTGTCAGCCTTTAAAGGGACAGTTTACTCGAACATGTGCCTTAATATTATTTACACTGAAGGAATGTTACCTGAGAAAATAGCAATGGATCCTAGATGTAGTGAGAGAGAAATTTCTATTTTATCTGTTAAATATACTCAGTAGAGATGGGCACGACTCAGAAAAAAAAATTGTTTTTGTTTTCGTTTTCGGCTAGGGTCCGTTTCATTTTGTTTCCGTTTTCGTGAGCTAATTTTCAAAAATTTTCATTTTTGTTTCATTATGTAACGAAAACAAAAACCAAAAACGAAAACGAAAATTTTTTCATTTCTCCCCATTTAGCTCCATTGAGTGCTTTTCCAGTAACGAAAAACGAAAACTGGCTCAAAATTAGTCATTTCGTTTCCGTTTTCGGTCCATTTTTGAACCGTTTTTCGTTTTCGTTTCATTACGTAACGAAAACGAAAACGAAAAACGAAAATGAAAATTGCGCTAAGTCGTGCCCATCTCTAATACTCAGGCAATTGAACTCCTGTAGCCACTGCCAGGCAGGAGAGATAACATGTGCATGCCTGGAGCTTAAAAATTCAGTGTGGGACTGTTGATGATCTGATCGCACTTGAAAGTGCCTGATGAATTAGGCATAAAATCAGCATGATGAGCTGGGCTTAGTAACACAAACGCTCTCCCACTGGAGACTTACACATTCCCTCAACATACACTTCACCCAAAGGGTAAAGGGGACCTGGTGCCCAGCCAAGCTTCTCTGCCAACTTGGCTGAGCTGCAACAGAGCTGAGGTCTGTTTCCTCTGTGACCTTTTGCTGAGTTGCAAGTGGTGGATTAGCACAGATGAAAAGACCTTGCAGTCTTTTTAAAATGGTGGTTTAATTGAAAGCTCACGTTGCAACAAAGTTGGCAGTGAGTGATCCAGGAGTTTGGCTTCCAATGGCTTCCCCAAAACCAGCCGAAGTTCAACTCCATCAAGTGCATCAAAAGTAATTTGTCTACCTGTCGGTCACCAGAAAAGAGGGTAAAACATGCAGAGTTTTTGTATAAAATTTACACATGCTAATTAGAGAGAGGGACAAATTAAAAACAAAACCAACCCAAATTGAGATATTCATAAATTAAATTCATTATGGGATTTGGACATGTATATTGAATTCAACTGTGAATATCCCTGATTCATTAAATATTCTTCCCTTCCTTGGGTTCAGAAGATGGACAAATATGAAGGGGTGAATATTTCCTTATTTTATTAATCCCTTCCCCATATATACTATATTTTGCCATGTATACCACACTTCTTTTTTTGAAAATCATGATGCCAAAAATTAAGGGACATGGTATACACAGAAGTAAGTCTTTCAAGGTGAGTGGGTGGAGAAGAATCCGAACTCACCTTGCTTTTTCCCTCTGTAATTTGCTTTTTGCATGATCAGCTCTGTCTTTCCTTGAATTCTCAACCTCCACCACTCCTGCTGCTTTCTTTCCTTTCCCATTCTAAACATTCCTCTCAGCTTTGGTAAGTTTGTTTTTTTGCAGGATCAGATTCAGTTGGTCTTGAGCAGCCCATTGAGAAATGTGCTCTGGAAAGAAAAGAAAAACAAGAAAAGGCACTCTGGAAAGAAAAGAAAAAAACATGAAAAGGCATTTTATAATGGGCTGCTCTTACCCTACGGACCCTGATCCTGCAAAAAACATACCTACAAGTATTTATTTATTTATTTATTTATTTATTTATTTATTTATTTATTTATTTATTTATTTTATATAGCTTGTATGCCACCCACTACCCAAACATCACTGACAGATCTCAGAAGGAATAGGTACAAATGGGATGAGGTGTTGGTTTCATAAACTTTACATTCTGGTTTTGTTATTTTCAAAAAAAAAGATGTGACTACTTTTCTGGTTTTTCTTGTTTTTTGTGTTTGGTGGTCAATTGTTATGAAAATAACAAAACAAAACAAGGGCATTGCTAATTGCAACTCCCCACTGTAGCTTCTATAGTTGAAACCGGGTGGAGATGACAACTTATATGAAAATGTGATATCTCATAGAAATACCTGGCAAGGAACACTTTTGCAAACATTTCAAAATGATATGTGAGGGGGCACGACAGGGTATGGCAACGAACATTTGTTGTAGAGTTTATTTTATTTTCAGTTGGCATGAACACATAGAAAGTGCAAGGGGATGGATGATGACTGTAAAACATATAGCACCAGAGACAAACGAACTTGAACAACCAGAGTTCGTCAAACAAGTACCCATGTCCTACAAACTCTATAAAAATGTTTTAATATACCTGCTTTGGGGTAAGAGGAGCAGAAATCAACATACTGAATGAATGGATTATTAAGATGACCACATCTGTCTACATCTCATTCTCTGATTTTTTTTCAGCCAAAACCTGAGACCCAGAGAGAGAGAGAGAGAGGAGGGGGTGTGATGCACACACACACAAAAGGCACAGGCAATGATTGGTAGGGGGTTGGGATGATAATGGAAATGACCTAAATGTGGCTAGCTAAATGGAGACAGGATGAAGAAAAAACCCACTGGTATGAGTTATTGGGAAAATACAGCAGCCCACAGCCTGAAGGTGTGGGCACTAAAGTTCAGAAACTGCTCTGTTTGATAAAGATGTTCAGGATGCTTACAATTCCAGGACATGACACAGGGATAATTTCTTCAGGCCCTCCATAAACATTGTACACATACAATCTTGGAGGCATCGACATCTTCTCTCGCACACATTAGTCAAGCTTCTTAGTTTTTGCCTTTCTTGAGGGATGGCCAAACATCTCTTTGCTTCTTCATTTGAAGATCTGGGAAAGAACATTTCCAATGAGGTTTCAGCTGCTCTAGCTTGTACCAATTTTTTGAGATGCAGTATGTGTTTCACTGTTAGTCCAAATTTTAATTGTTCTCAAACCATAGGAGTGATCAGACTCAGCTTTGTTCTCTTGTGGAGGAATCCTACTTTAATTCGGAAGTTTCCCAAGTCTATCTGAATTGGTTCAGGAGATCTCCAAATCCAATGACTCAACGCTCACAAAAAACAAAGTGTGTGTATCCTGACAAGGGGCGCTTTTACACGACCTCTAACATCCGCTGGCAAATTAAATCCGGATCAGAGATTGTGGGGTGTTGTTCCTCTTCCTGTGTTCCCACCCTTCCGACCTCCATTATTCCTGTCTGTGGTGAGGGGAGGGAGAAAAAAAGGGAGAAAAGAATGCAAGCTCACCTCCACTCACCTCCGTCTGCCGAAGCAGCCCCGAGTAGCTCGGTAGGGATTCCTGTCTCTTAAAGGGGTGGTGGGGACAAAAAAACAAACAGAAGGCGAGGGGAGCCCACCATCTACAGCTTTACAATTCACATTGGAAGATTTTTTACCTCCGGAGACCAGGTACTTCTAAAGTGCACTGGGGTGTGCTTAGGTGGGTGTGGTCGTACTTTGTTTTGTTTAAAGTCTGCAGCTGGTGGGAAAACAATTTTAAGCTCCAGATCTGGGAACCCTTTGCCTCGGATTTTAGGGGTCGTGTAAAAGCAGCCAAGGTTTATAAAACAGACAGCAAGATCAACACATCTTGAAAACCAAATCTGTAATTATTTTAAAATACAGTGGTACCTTGTATAAAGGAATTAATTCATTCCAAATGAAATTATGTTAAGCAATTTTTCCTTCATACAGATTTCCCATAGGAATGCATTGAAAACAGAGTAATCCCATTTTTATGTTGTACAGATTTGCCCCATAGGTGATTCTGTTAAGCAAATTTCCCCTATCTCCAGAATTTTTTATGTTGTACAGATTTTATGTTATACAAACCCTTTCTTATACAAGGGTCCACTGTATTTCTATAGCATACTGAAGTAAACCTGCAGTGCACTCAATTCATATAAAATCTATAGTCAAGTTTAAAGACTCAGTCCTACAGTATGATATAATGGAGATGTATGGATTAAGATCCTCCTGTGGTTACACATTAAAATGCCATCTCAGTCAATGGTGAGTTTTGGAAGAATCCTTCTTCATTTTGATGATTCCTGTTGTGCATATGACAATCTTCATCATTGACTTTGATGCAAAATTAAAATTCTAGTTCAGAAGATGCATGCCTCTCTAGGTGTGCTTTTTATCCCCGTGACAGGAATCTTGGACTTAACATTCCAAAAACTATGAAAAATTATTGCAAAACATTGAGCAAATCCATTTGCTGTGACATTCACATCTGGACTGTTGTACTGGAAGATTTATTTCAGTGCCATGCCTTATATGGCCATGTGTGACAGAGCTGCTTTTTTGTTATTCGACAATGATTAATTCTTGTGGACAGCTTTTTCTAAAACATAGAGGAGCTCTGCATTCATCCAAAGGGCCAAAATCTTTGCAAAATATGATTCCCAATACATTACATGCACCTAATTGTGTCTGAATGTGTGAATAGGTAGATAAGAATAGGCAGATAAGCCACTCTAAGTGATTATTTTGCTTACTTTATTCGTCTGTGGAACTCCCTGCCATAGGATGTGGTGATGGCATCTGGCCTGGATGCCTTCAAAAGGGGATTGGACAGATTCCTGGAGGAAAAGTCCATCACAGGTTCCAAACCATGAGGGAGATGTATCATCTCCAAGCCTAAAACTGGGGTACCTCAAGGACCAGATGCAGGGAAGTGGTATCAGGAGACAGATGTCTAGTCTTGTGCGCTCCCCGACGCATCTGGCGGGGCCATTGTGAGATACAGGAAACTGGACTAGATGGGCCTTTGGCCTGATCTAGCATGGCTCTTCTTATGTTCTTATGTTCTTATGTTCTTATTCTGAAATAATACTTTAATAACGGACAAATTCCTGCCCTGAAATAATTTTTCACTTGCAACAGTAACATTGCCAGAAAGAAATTCACAAATAGTGTTATTAGAACTGTTGATACATAGGTGATCCAGCTGAGAGTTTGCAATTGACTTATTTTTCAACAAGTTACTTCTGTAATGAATTCCATTTTGCCAGAACAGTCTGGAACGAAGTTACTTCTTTTGTAACAGCCTTGGCTTCTATTCACTGCTTTTCAGTGGAATGAGAACACTGTAGGTGCCCTCCTCTTTACTGGCTTGTGAAGGGTTGGTAGGAAAGGGTGTTTAGTCTGAGAAGGAAGGGGAGCCAACAGATTTTGTGGTGCTTCCTGGTTTCCCTGTTTCTTTTTGTGGATACTGTAAGTTATGCAGTCAGCAAGTAGAAAACAAGATGGCAGACACCATGACCTTTTCTCAGGCTCATGTGGAAGGATCATTTAGGCTTTGGTCTTTCCCCCTTCTCTCTCTGACCCTCTGCAGGGGGGGATGCCACAGGGAATAAGGCACTGATTTATTCTCAGTTGCACCTGAAAGTATGAGAAGAACCAATGGGTGAAACCTATCAGAGGGAGAGCCAACCTGGAAATACGTTGGAGATATTTCCTAATGGTGAGAGCCATTAAACAGCAGAACAGCTTACCTCTTGATCTTGTGGGCAACCCATCGCTGGAGGTTTTCAAGAAGAGATTGGACAGCCATCTGTCCAGGATGGTATGAGGTCTCCTGCCTTGGGCAGGGGGTTGGATTAGAAAACCTCCAAGGTCCCTTCCAACCCTGAGATGATTCTATGATTCTAAGGTATGGACAGAGTAGAATTAACAGAAACATCTAACCCTTCAGGATGAGAAGGATGGGCTGTTATTTAAGGCTGCAGACAAACCCTGATGTACACATTGGGCACAATAGCTTATACTCCTACTGGACATAATGGGATTTATTTCTGGGTAGACTTTGTAGTGTGAAGTACATACGCTACAGGCTGCTGGTCAGATGAGTCAGTGTGAAGTAAATTCAGGTGATTTACTTAGGAAATGTTATTCTCTTCCCAGGAAGCATCTAGATGTTTGCAAGATAAGCCACTGCCATGAAAGGGCAGCAGATATCTGAGTAGTCAATTTGCTAGTGTTTTATTTGTGCTCTTTCCTGTTTGAGATGGGAAGAGATGCTTGAGGGGTTTTCTTGGGGGAGATAGAGACCATTTTCTGTTTTTGAAATGGTGCAATGACAATAACATGTTAGCAACACACAATGCAAGGTCCTAAATGGCAGCAACACTAATGGTAACAGCCTGATGCCCTAAGCAAAATAAAAAGTAGTCGTCTTGAAGATGGATGATAGCCATGGAAGAGTTTCCTAATTCTAGCTCTCATGTAGATATAATGGAAACTGTGTCAGACACAGCACAAATAGAAAAGACAAGAAAAGAGGCAAAGGGAGGACCCCTGGAGAAGGAAAGAATGATAAAATTGGGGAGGGAGGAGGATAGAAGGTTTCAGAGAATGAGGAGTTGCACTGTTGATCCCTGATGTGACTTCGTGATTCAGACTCCCATTGGCTGTGATTGTGGAACCAAGATATTTGAACTCCTCAGTTCCTGATAAGCTGATTTGGATCATACCACATTCATTTGGGTCATTCATCAGATATTCCGTCTTCCTCACGTTCAGCCATAGGCCAAAACTTCTCAGATGGTCACTCCATACTTGAGCATGGTGCTCAAGATCTGCCTTACTCTCCTATGTAATCATAACATCATCAGCAAAAAGGAGTGGATTCTGCAGATCTTGAGTGACTACATCTGTGGTTTTAGTCAGTGTTAAAAACATAGTTTCCCTTAAGCAATGGCAAAAATCTTGTGTATTTATTTATTTATTTATTTATTTATTTATTTATTTATTTATTTATTTATTTATTTATTATATTTTTATACCGCCCGTCTTCCAAAGGAACTCCGGGCAGTTTAAAATAGGTTAAAAGAACAAGAAAGCACAAAAAAAACCCCCAAAACCCAATGCATTAGTAAAAGAGAATAATCGGCAAGAGGCATCCAAAACAACAACAACAACAACAACAACAAAGATAAAATTAAGTTAAAGGTTGCCAAATGCCTCCCGGTACAGCAAGGCTTTAAGTGCTTTTTTGAAGGCAGGCAGGGACTGTGCAAGGCGCAACTCTTTCGGGAGATGGTTCCACAGCGAGGGGCCAGCCACAGAGAAGGTGCGGTTACGTATGAGCAATTTCCTCACCTCCCTGGGCGTGGCCACTCGGAACGAGAGTGCCTGCGACATTCTCGTGGGTCGGGCCTCAGTTGACCTTTGTGCCCAGCCAATCCAAGATGATAGTATGTAATGGTACTATCAAATCTGTTCCAACTTCTGGTGAGTCCAGCAGAGTGTCTGAGGTATGCGAAAAATTTAAGGAGTGACCATACCCCTGCCACCTCCCAAGGGGTTCCCATGGCTGAGCAGAGATTTAAACCCAGGTCTCCTGACTCAGTCCAAGGTTGCTAATATAATGCCCCCCCCCCCAAGTGTACTGAATAATAAAGGTATTTCCAAGGGAAGAGGGACAGGGAGATTTTTCTTGAAACTCTGCATATTTGTTTTTGGGAGGGTACAGTTCCTAGGTCAATCGGGTTAAGCTTCTATGCCTCAAAATTTACTTCAGCACCTTGGTATTGTAAGATGAATCCTGAAAGAGAACCAAAGTAACATTAGAACTTGAAGAAATATGTTTTTTTATTATTATTATTCTAAGAGTCAAATTTCATTAAAATAAAGTCCTTCCACCTTCATGTACAAGCCTGGGCTTAATACTGTGATTTTAACAAGATACTGAAAGTATCTGCTGGTATTATTTTGTGTTATCTCATAAAGCATGGGTGTTAGGTGTGAATCTTCTTCCTAACTCTATGGTCTTATTGAGAAACTATGCCTGGATTGCCTTCCGAGCTCTGATTGGATGGTTTTGCTCGCAAAGAATATTCAACAAAGCTGTGTTTCCAAAACTTACATCTGTAATTTTTATATTAGGATTTTAATTTCATGTTCTGCCCTCATGTCTCTATATCACAGGTACACCTGGCCTACAAGGAAGTGATGTTTTAAAAAATCAAATAGAGATCACTAATTAACTCTTACTGATTTAACTGAGTTTCTCTAAATGTGGATCCATCTTAATTTCATTGTGATGTAATGTAGTCCCAGGATTCTGCACTGCACAGTTTATTATGTGAACATGAAGTTACAGTTTGTAACTCACTTGAAATATATTTGACGTATTATGTATTCAACCTCACTCACATGTCCTTCAGTTTTATATAGTCATTATAGGTTGTTGTTTTTTTAACTGATGAATGGACATCTTGAGTGAGACACACATAATGCAATTGTGATGCTAGGTCTACAGTAACTACAGTGGCTTTAGAATATCACTTCGGTAAGCCTCCACTCAGAAAACAATATAACTTGTTTTGTTGTGGTCATTTGGGATATGGTCCAGTTTGAGCTATTTGCCTGCAACTACATAAGCCCTGTGGCACAATGGTTAAACTGAAGTACTGCAGCTATATCTGTGCTCACAACCTGGGGTTCAATCCCAGCCTTCTATCCTTCTGAGGTTGGTAAAATGAGTACCCAGCTCACGGGAGGGGGGGCAATGTGTAGCATGCATACTGTATTTAAAAACTGTAAACTGCCTGCATAAATACATTGTAAACCACCCAGAAAGTGCTTTAAGCACTATGGGGCAGTATATAAGTGGAACATTTTGCTTTGATTTTACATGATGCATCCCGACCTTTCTCTGGGCCCGCTGTGGATCTTTATAGTCTGTCAAGAGGGCCACTCTTTTTATTTTATTTTATTTTATTTTATTTTATTTTACATAGGCTGGGGTAATTGGGAATTGGGTCATGTGTGCTTGGAAAGGTAATCTTAATGGCAATTGTGCCCAGCAAATCCAAGATGATCCTATATTACGCTCTATTCAATCCCATACTGTTTGCATTGCAAACCATGCCTGGTATCCTGCTGCCTAAACCCAGAAGGGAAGGGAAATCAGATAGGTATCCCCCTTCTCTGCTCAAGCAGGATCCCTGTATTCAGGGCTGGTGCTAGGTTTTTTTGCGCCCTAGGCGAGGGGCAGGGGGTGGGGCAGGGGGTGGGTGGGCAGGGCAGGGGGCGTGGTGGTGGCAGGGGGCAGGGCGGGGGGTGGGGGGCAGATGGCAGGGGGTGACAGGCACAGGGGGCAGCAATGGGCACGGGGCGGTGGGCGGACGGCCTCAGGCAGCAATGGGCGGGCAGCGATGGGCGGCTGGTGGGCGGTGGCGGGATGGACGGTGGTGGCCAGCAGCGGGGTGGGGTGGCGGGGGGCAGCAGGCTGTCCAGCGCCCTCTCTCCATTTTGACGCCCTAGGAAACTGCCTAGTTCACCTTAATGGAAGCGCTGGCCCTGCCTGTATTTACAATGAGTGTAAGAACCACCATGTGATGGAGAGTCTGCCGGAGCAAAGGAATTACAAACTGTGTTGATGTTTACACTGTTTCCTTTCTGCTGCACAATTAGGCTACCGGATAAAAGCCCATATATTGGTTGGCTTTCACAACTATTTTTTGACAGACACCTTATATTTAGAAATTTTCTTCTCTTTTAGATACTGTTGGTTCCGTCTCTTCAACAGTTTTAAAAGATCTTCAAACTTATTCTCTTCATCTGTTTGTTTTAGTTACTCTCTTCTATTTTTCTTTTCTTATCCCATCTCTGTCTCTCTTGACATCCTTTTATTAGTTGGCTAGTTTCTAGTTTTTTGTCTGTTTGTTTTTTGTACAGCATATAGCTTTTCTGAGCACCACAGAAAACAAAAAGTATATTGTACTTGGCACGGCCACACTTTCCCTTATATTGTCCACAACAAAAAACAGTCTAACATTATCATGGGAGATATCTATCATTTTGAATTACAGCTGATACAGTACTTCATTGGAGTTGTTAGGTGCTCTTCTTCACACACTTAAATCTCAGATTTCAATGACATGTTATTGCGTCGGGGTCATTATAGCTACAGTTCAGCATTGTGCCATTCTTTGAGGTTTTCCCACCTTCCCATGTGATTCTAAGGGCGCTTTTACACGACCCCTAAAATCTGAGGCAAAGGGCTCCCAGATCTGGAGCTTTAAAATGTTTTCCCACCAGCTCCAGACTTTAAAAAAAAAATTAAGTACAACCACGCCCACCTAAGCGCGTCCCAGCGCACTTTTCAAGTACCTGGCCTCCAGGAGATAAAAAAATCTTCTGATGCGAATTGTAAAGCTGTGAATGCCAAGCTCCCTCGCCTTTTGCTTGTTTTTTTGCCCCCGCTGCCCCTTTAAGAGACAGGAATCCCTATGGGGGCAGCTCTGGGCTGCTTCGACCGGCAGACAGAGGTGAGCCTGCACTTTTTTCTCCCTGTTTTTCTCCCTCCCCTCACGCAGACAGGAACAATGGAGTGCGGAGGGGTGGGAACACAGGAAGAGCGACAAACCCCCATGATCTCTGGTCTGAATTTAATTTGCCAGCGGATGTTAGAGGTTGTGTAAAAGGGCCCTAAAACACAACTGGTAAAACAGTTCATAAGACCAGTTTGATAGCAACTAGTGTCTGCAAATTCCAGTATGACACTTGACCTGCAGCAAAGGTGTAAGAGAGAGGACAAGTCTCAGGATGTAGAAAATAAATACAGTACGTAGATTTATTTTCAGGTCTTCCATTAAAACTCAATCTCTATGAGTTTCAGCCAAAGCCTTCCTCAGGAGCTAAGCATGAAATAAAATGCATATCAATTTTAAAAATACATGGCTAGGGACATATAATGAATAATTATGTATAATAACAGATTCTCATGTACACACATAAAACATTCTAGACTTATGTCTTAGATTAATGGCAGAATCTTAAATACCTATCAATCATGTGACTATTTCCATTAATAGCAAGTTTATTAGGCAACAGTTGAAAGCAAAAATTCTGAGGTAGTTACTACATATGATAGACAATGAGAAGTATAGTTAAATATAATAGACTTCTGTTACAGATTAGCAACTAATTTAAGGTTGCAAGGTCCAGTCTAACACTTGACCTGCAGCCCCACACTAGTTCTCATTAGGTGTTTCCTTCTTATTGAACTCTTTCATGTGTAAATTGGGTTTTAGGACCAAATTCAATCATTTGTTGCAACAAGTGAATAGCACTGAATGAATAGCATTTGTTACATCAACTTACCTAAAATATCTACATCCCTTTGATCCAGTGGATGAAATTCTATTACTCGGCAATGCATGTGCAAACAAAATGGCAGCAACAGCAGTAGCAAATCACCACTGCATTGAATTCTAGAGATGAGCATAAACCGCTAGTTTGGTGGTTTTTGGTGCTTCCCAGCCCTGCCTTCTCTGGCAGGTGCCCATTCAGAGGCAGTGGCCAGAGAATGTGGGGCAGGAAAGCTGGGGTGCTACTTCTGAATGGGTGCCCGCCATAGGAGGTGGGGCTAGAAAGGGCTAAACACCAGCACAAACCACCAAATCGGCAGTTCATGTCCTTCTCTAAGTTCTTTTCCTTTTGGATTTCAGCACCTGCTAAATTGCTTTTAAGATGCCTAAGAATCACATTTAAGAAGCCCTGGTTTACCACTGGCAATGACAATGACTCTGTTACGCATGCTGAGCTATGGAAGAAGACTTCAACCATTGGGTATAATCTGTTCAAGTCTAATAGTCAGATCCAGCATTTACCCTTAAAGTTTAAGGCCAGACTATGTTTTCTTGACTGGTTCCCAATCAGCAAAGCTATGCTGAATCTAAATACGTGGGTCCTAAATATCGAATGTGACCTTAGACAAAGACCAAACTTCTGCCACTTTGCTCTGAGCCATGGGAGTAGCATTTGGAGCAGAAAAAAATGTTATGAATCGCATTTAGCTTGCATTTGCAGCAAACGGCTGCTTTTATCATAAACAATTGCCAGATGGTATAACATTATCTTTCCTTTCCCCTCCATCCCACCCCACTCCTTCTTTCACAAAAGCAGCATTAATTGCAGAGCGGCCCAGGGCTCCACTCGGCTCATCAGTGTGATAACACTTCATGACCCTGATTAGCCGTCAGTCTACTCAATTAAAAAGATCATTTAGACATTCACCCAATCATTTGCCTTTCGAGCCACCTGGGCCTCAACCAGGGACTCCCCGTTTGTGTGTGTATGTGTGAGTGTATGTGTGTTATTTTGTTTTTGTGAAACATTCTCTTGCCCTCTTGCCTCTCACCCGGGCCTTTTTTTACATATCTCCAAAAGACATAATTGAATTAAATAAAGCGTCTCAGGGGCAGCTGCAACAGCTGCTGTTTGTGGTATGTCAAGCCTTCAGCATTAAAAACAGTTACATATGCTCCAAATTAGCAGGTCGCAGAGATGAAACAGTCGATGATAGTGTTTTTGTGCCAGCATGAGAAGCAGCTCACAGCTGTGTGCAATTTACAATTAAAGGCTTTATCAGAGCTCAATTGTACTAGTGAATCAAGTGGTGAGAGGTCAGTTAGTGAATTAGACCAATTAGAGCTTGTACAGTTAAATTATCTGTCTTATTACCTACTGATACAGAAGATGAGGCTGGATGTACAGTACTTTACTAAGTGACACTGGAAATTCCCCCAACCTCCTCCTCCTCTTCCCCTCCCCTCTCCCTGTCCCCTGATGTAATGGAACTCTCGGCCGACCCACAATGCCAAGGTTCTGGTCGTACAAAGAAATTCCAGGTGATGTTTCCTCAAAGCACATTAAGTACGCATGTGCATGAGTGCCCTTGCAGAGTTCACAGTGGTTCCAGCAAATCTATATGGAGGGTGAGGGCGACATGCATGCCTGATGTACCTCAAGAGGCATTGATTTACTGCAGGAAGCTCACACATGGAAAGTTAACAGTGGAGGGGAAAAGAACTTCGTGGCGCAGTGGTTAAATGCCTGCACTGCAGCTAAAACTGTGCTCACAACATGCGGTTCAATCCCAGGTAGCCGACTCATGGTTGACTCAGCCTTCCATCCTTCCGAGCTTGGTAAAAAGAGTACCCAGCTTGCTGGGTGGGCGGGGGGGGGGGACGACGCAATGTGTAGCCTGCATACTGTAATTAAAACTGTAAACCACCTAGAGACTACTTGAAGTAGTATGGGGCGGTATATAAGCAGACCACTTTGCTTTGCTTCTGTTTCCTATCTAGAAGGCCAACTGCAGACAAGCCACTCCTTTGCCCCCGCACCTGTTGCCTGAGGCAGTTACCTCACTCTGTCTACCGAGAGGGAAGGCCTGACCCATACCATTCAGTGGAAGGGGCCAACCAACATGGTTCCAGAATATGTTATGAAAAGACTCAAAATGAAAAATTGAAGTGGAAAACTGCTTTTAGCCCTAGTTAAGGGTTAAAGTAAAATCAGAGAATGAAATAGAATTAGTCCTTCTACAGATAAGCTATTATTCTTACTAACTTCAGCATGAAATCCTGTCACCCTGGGTAGACTGGCATTGAAAAGTAGTCTGCCCATGCCAGTGTGGGATAATGTTGCTCCCAAATGCTAACAACATGAGAAGCTACTTTAAAGAATTAGATTAGTGGTCCATCTACCTTGGTTTTGTCTACCACAGCTGACAATGGGTTTATGATGGCAAAATTTTCCATTTTTTCCCTCAGGATGACAGGATTGAACGTGGGCCTTTCGCAAACAAAGCATGTGGCCTCTTACGGAGTCATAGCATCTCTCCAACCAGTAACCACAGAGAGTTCTTTCAAGTAAAAAGAAAGCTGAGAACCCCAACAATGATTTTATTTTACTAAAGGGCATACAGATACAGATACAGGAAACAAAGGCTAAGTCCCAAGCATGAGTTTCTGTCATACTCTTAGGTGGAAGTAAGGGACCTCTTAATCATTAGATGTTTTAACTTACATTGCTACTGTCATGCCTTGACATTGGTTATGCTTGTTGGGATTTCTGAAAACTGAAGTCCAGAACATGCACAAGGCCAAGGGAACATGGCTCCTGAAAGCCCAAAGGAAAGCAAGCCCTACTCAAGCTTTCCAAGAAAAAAAATCACATTAGCACTCCCAAGTTTGTTTGACATTGTTCGTTTCCAAAAAAGCAAAGCAAAGTGTTCTGCTTATATACCACCCCATACCACTTCAAGTAGTCTCTGGGCGGTTTGCAGTTTTTAATTACAGTATGAAGGCTACACATTGCCCCCCCACACACAAGCTTCAAGATTTGTTCCTATCATTTTTAAAGCTGTCGCTCAAACAAAACAAAACAAGTCACAGGATTCGGGGCAAATCTTCATAGAATGCAAATGAGGAACCCAAAATGCTGTTCCATTTTGGCACATTCATCTGTGTAGTGACATTGTTAATATAAAGTGTTCTGATTATATACCACCCCATACCACTTCAAGTAGTCTCTGGGCGGTTTACAGCTTAATTATGCAGGCTACACATTAACCCCCCCCCAGCAAGCTGGATATTCATTTTACCAACCTCAAAAGGATGGAAGGCTGAGTGAACCTTGAAACTGCTACCTGGGATTGAACCCCAAGTCGTGAGCACAGTTCTAGCTGCAGTACAGGCATTTAACCACTGTGCCACGAGGCTCAGTGGAAAGTTTGTGTAGTGTGGATCCCATGTGAAGCCTTTGGTGGCCTTCTCCTCCTGTGTATAGCAGTGTAAAGTTAAAGCAATATGGGAAGCAAACAACATATGTGCCTCATAAAGATGCCATGAATATAGTGCCAAGTTATGAGTAGGACAAGCAGGTGTAAGGGATGAGGTGTTTCAAACTCCCAGCCTCTGTCTCTGCATTCAGATACCTAGACCACTGAGTTATCCCCTTTATGGCCCCTTTACCTATCTTACTTTTGATATCACAGGTGAAACATAATGTATTTATATGGTTCCTTTAAGAAAGTCGTTCACTATTTCCTAAAGGCGTCTACACTGATAAAACTGAAGCTCAGGGCCCGTTCGGACAGACCTTCATGAAAGCCTGTCAGAAAGTCAGTTGAGAACGAGCAGCATTGCTCAGAACCCAGTGACAACACCTACGAGAGTTATCTGCACCGAAATTCCAGTCTGTGTGTCTGTAGCAGACTGAAAGAGAGAAAAACCCATCCGTAGAGTTAATGTCACATTTAAAGCATGCTGGGATGATGCTATGTTGTTTTTTCTTTTCATCTGATTTGCTAAGGGTGCTGTTCTCTTTTTATGTGTCTTTACTAATTTACATAAATGCAGTTGTTTGTTTGTGGTAGGCACATTTTCAGAGCTCCACGAGGCTCATGAAAATTTAATCCTAGATCCATTATTATTTGCGCACCCTGTTAATAATGGATTAGCTGTACATACAGCATTGGTGTGGATGGAATAGGTGGGCACACTTTGGTTAGACCAGTCAAAGGTGTTGCTGAGGCTACTCTTATATCATGTAAGATTCTAATGCTTATTGGTTTGTTCTTTTAAGACTTGGCGCATCAAGCTGTTTTTTAATGACTTGATGCATAAAACCATTGTACTCAACAGATACCTATCAAATGTGTTAGTGGGAATATATTTTGAGTATTGATCAAAACACTCTCCCTTGGTGCATGGATGATTAATTCACTATTAACTCCAAAGCTATGACTAAACCAAAGAATACATTTTAATAAGTGCCAGTACTTCCTCCAAAGTGCAGGCTGTAATATAATGCTCAATATCAGTCAAGCTGCTGTAGCTTCACAAAGTTATGGGATCTATATGCACAGACAGGAAGTTTATCCTAAATATTTAGGCCAGTTTCCAGCTTCTCCATTTATGACCACTTATTTTGTTTCTGATCCTACTAAATAAAATGACTACATTCCATAACTTTTAAGTGCTTGATATATATGCATGGTAAACTAATCCTGGCTGCATAGGCCAATGTGGCATCTACAGTGGAGGTGGGCAGCCACGTCTCATGAGCCACATGCACCCTTTGGCCTTGTGTATGCCACTAGCCCCACAATTCTTGTATTTCCCCACACACACCTTCTGTATTTTGGAAGTGTCACATACATCTTCTATGTTAACTTCCCCATTATTTCCTGCATTATCTCCTATTGCATGCTGCATTGTCACCAATCACATTTTGCCTCATTATCAGGGGGCGCAGAGGACTGATTAGCAGGAAAGAGAAGGAGAAAGAGAAGGAAGAGGCCATAGAAGCAAGGCAGAAGGTACGTGAGAGCTTCTTTATGACATGTCTGGTTATGTAATTTTGATAAACATTTTTAAGTGAGCTGATCTAATTTGAACCTCCTCAATTAAAATGTAGATTGGAACAGGATTATCCTTCAGTTTCCTCTCTTTTCTGTATTTTACAAGGCAGTTTTCTGCTCAAAAATTACATATCAAATGGATATCTTGGGGACCGTTGTGTATAAAAAGGTTTTGTGCATTTGAATCACTCAAAATATTTAAAATATTTTAATATAGAGAATAGCTTAATGCTCAACACAGAATAATCCGTCAAAGAAATTAATTAAAACCAACCAATTTGTGACTTGATCTCTCATTATGTTCATTAAAGTACACACTTCTTTTCAGCTAATGGGTCATCAAGTGGCCTGCATAATTTGTGCTCTAATGTTTCCCAATGCACTCTACTTTAAAAATGAAAACTAATATGTTACCAAGAAGTCTGAGTGATGTGAATTTGGGGATGAAATGCCACCAGAATGTACAGTATGTGCGTTTCTAGAGGTGGAGTAAGATAACACTTGTTATTTACCTTTCCATTAATTAAATGTATTAATTAGATCATATCAATCCAACCACCACTCAGACCTTTTTGTTGTGATTTTATTTATTTATTTATTTATTTATTTATTTATTTATTTATTTATTATGCTTGTTAACCATCTGATTTTCCCACGGGAACTCTGGGCGGTGTACAACACATTGCAGAAAACAACTGCCCAAACATACAAAACCTCAAACATACCCAATCAAGGTACAAATAATAAAGACAATGGTAATAATAAAAATAAAATGTAACAAATGCTATGAGTAATAAAAATAAAAAATAGACATCACATCAAACAACCATATGACGTAATCAGAATTTGGCAAGAGAGGGCTGGTGCTAGAAGTCAAACAGACTAAACAAAGCCACTATACTCAGAGGTCACCCAAAGCATTCCCTGAAGAGCTCGGTCTTTAATGCCCTTCTAAAGTCTGGTAGTGAGTCCACCAGCCTAATCACCACCGGCAGTTTGTTCCAATGTGCTGGGGCAGCCACTGAGAAGGCCCAGTTCTGGGTAGAAGCCTTTCGGGCCTCTCTAGGTGTGGCCACCTGGCGTGAGAGGGATAACAAAGCTCTGATTGGTTGGGACAAGGTAGCTCTCTGGGAAATCAGCTCCACTAGATAGACAGGTCCCAAGCCATGGAGGGTGTTGTAAACCAAAGCCATTACCTTGAACCTTATTCAGGATGCAATGGGCAACCAATGCAGATGAGCCAGGATGGCTGTGATACGGTCATGCCTGCCTGCACCAACGACCAGCTTGGCCACTGCATTCTGCACCCGCTGCAGGCTCCAAACAAGGGTCAAGGGAAGCCCCATGTAGAGGGTGTGACAGTAATCAATTATCGAGATCACCAGTGCCTTCACAGCCGTCCTAAGGGACTGGCGAATCTGGGTGATTAGCCTAAGCTGATAAAAGGCTACCCTGGACACAGCTGCCACCTGGGCTTCCAGGGACAAAGCTGGGTACAGGACAACGCCCAGACTCCTCACTCGGTCTGCCAATGATAAAGATCTCTGTACATATCGGTGACTTTTCCCTGCATGCCTGAACATTTTAATGGGGGAGGGAGTGTAAATTATCCCCTCGTTGAACACTAACATCCCAGTCATTTCATGATGTTACGAAATGATGAAACAGTGTGTGCCATTTTTCATTTTGTGCCCATCTCTACTGGAACAGCACAGTAATTCTCTGAGACTTCAGCCAGTGGTGTGTACTGATAGCCCTATTGCAGAGATCTACAGTATATACTGTGTCACTTTTCTACCATTCACTGAAACTGAGAGCTCAACTACAGTAGGTGAAAAGATAGGAGATAATTTTGGCAGCTCTGGGTGTGGAGAGGAGTTCAGGTAAGGGATGTTAGTGTTCTGCGAGGGGATAATTAACCCTACCCCCCATTAAAATGTTCAGTCATGCAGGGAAGAATCACCGATATGTATGGAGATCCTCTGCTCTTCATACATGTGTGTCCGTGTGTCGGGGTGTCCTACCAAAATAATAGGGAAGGGGATCTCTGGCACTGAACTGAGAAAGATTCCTAACTATAAAGATCACTGCTGTTAGTCCCTACCATCTTTTTAAAAAGCCTTGAAAACCTAGCTGTTCAAAGATGCATTCAGCGATCGGTAGTTGTTTACTGTTGTTGTTCCCCTGATTCTCTGCTGTTTTTGTTTGGTTCTTTTTTCTGCCTTTGTGCCTCTTATCCTGGTTTTTTGCATTGTTATTGTTATGGTGTTTTATTATTTTTCATGAAGTTTGATTTTTGTTTTAATTGTATTCTACCTATTTCTTTGGCATTTGTTGACCACCCTGAGTTCCTGTGGGGAAGTTCGCACGGTCTAAAAATTGCATAAATAAATAAATAAATAAATAAATAAATAAATAAATAAATAAATAAATAAATAAATAAATAAATAGTGTAATGCTGGGGAACTGAGCACATGTGGGTGTCCTAGCACACTTCAGCTCCTACACCTCCATAAATACCAAAATATATATTTTTTTAAAATGGGGATTCAAAAATCCCCCTATGAACTATGAAGAGCCATTTTGCCCAGCAATTCCGGGGCTCCCGCTGATTCTCATTTCTCTTTAGAAGGGCAGAAGAAAGTATAACAAGGCTTCCTTAACACTCTTAAGGAAGTCGATTTATGCACATGTACACAATTGTACGAGATCACAGCAAAGCAGAAATCCTTGCTTAGACGACCATAGAAGTATTTGTGCAAGCCATGGCAGGACCCATTATGTAAACTGATTGCGCTAGAAAATGTGCATTGGATGCCACCTTTGCACTAACTCTGAAAAATGCACACTGGAGTCACCTGAATACAACAGGTTTTCTTTTTAGAAAGGCTGTAGAACAACTTTCTTAGTTGAAACAAGCGATGACACTGTTAAGGACCAATGACCTTGACCTTGCTTTTATTTCTGCAAATTAAAGCTCTGTTTCTTCTTTGCCTTGCCCTCTGCACTAGTCAGACATTTGGCAATTGATCCTTACCACCCTCTAACCACATTTTGCACAAGGGCCTTTCAAGAAGTGGGTTCTGAGGAGGATGAGTCACAACTTCACAAGCTCATTGGGCAATCTCTAAAAATGCAATGAGGGCTCAATTTTCTGAAGGGAAAAAGTGCAAATGTCTAAATTAGGTTCTTAAGGTCCAGATGTTTACTGTGAAGCCATATTGCCCGCTTACCTTATTTGTAAAGGAAAATGAAAAACACTTGTTTCGGACCCCTTTAGAAGGGTTGAGCTCATTTCCAGATATAACAGCGAAGGGCAGCAAATGTTGGATTTTTAGATAAATCTTTCCTATCTTTGCGACTGAGACTGACTTCAGAAAATGAAGCAAAAGAATTAGATTCAGCTGCTGTAGGGAAAGTTCCTGGAGAGGTGGAGTGAATCAGTATGTGTGTGTGTGTCAGAAACACAACAGTGGACCCAATGAAAGATCTTTTATCTCCATTCCCCTTCCAGCTGCAAAACCAGAAGTGTTGTGTTTCATCACCTAGTACAGGCATGTCTAAACTTTGGCCCTCCTGATGTTTTGGACCACAACTCCCAGAATTCTAAGCTTAGACTGCCAATGACAAAGGACTGTGGGAGGTGTGGTCCAAAACATCTGGAGGGCCAAAGTTTGGACATGCCTGACCTAGTAGAAGACTTCTAGCTAGCATCAAGGCAGGAACGTCCATGGAATGTGGCCTTCCGCAGTAGGCCTCTTCCCCAAGTGCAGCACATTCAGGCATTTTGTAAGGTGTCTGGAGAATTGTGGTATTTGTGGCCCAGAAATGTCCCAAAATCCCATCCCAAGTCAGGTCCACTGTCTTGTGCTTTGCCCTGGGGAGAACATTTTGGTCTGCCCCTCTTTGCATTATAATCACTTTAACATTGTTTAGATGCAAATGAATTCTTAATGTTTGCGAAGCCTCGTGGTATTTTCACGTCACCATGGTTGAGGCCTGATGTATGAGATTGCTTTTCAAAAGTTATTTCTCCCTACTTTCCTCACTCCTCCCCATTGCTCCACTAAAAAAATAAAAAAAAAAATAAAAATCTGAGGGCAATAGTCAAACCATGACAAACCCAACATCTATCATGTTTGTAGCTTCTAATGGGTTAGAAGGACACATAGAAACCCTCATCTGCTTTTATGGATATGACTATGTAATTGCAATGTAATTATGGCGAACAACAGCTCCAGAAAATTGTCTTTGCAGCAAACAGCTGGTTCTTTTAACAAAATGAGATGAAATCTTGTCACCTAAAATAAAATAAAATTTTAAAAGAGAACAAAATACTGAAATATAAGTGTGTGTGTGTGTGTGTGTGTGTGTGTTGTTTTACTAAAAGTTTCCTGCATTGCTAGGACATATTGCTCCAGTTTCACTTATGAGTCTTCAAGCCAAAAAGCTGAAGTTCTGAGCCAATACTCTATATGTAATTCATTGTCCAAAACCAATGTCCTATTCTATCACTTAACCACTGCCTGAAAATATTAAATAACACCTGCCCGGAAATACATATTTATAAGTATTTGCATGTTGTATTTACCAGAACTGCCTACTAGAGGTGGCAGAGACCACACTATGTATAAGGTTCACTTTTATCCATGGTTTTCAGCATCTGCAGGGTGTGTGTGATTGGAACTAATCCTCCAAAGATTCAGCAAATTCAATAACAAACCACTTGTCACCTTTCACTATGATGTAATCTGTTGCTTGAAGTGGCCAGCTCATTCTGTCTAACATGTTTAACCCCACTTATATTTCCCCAATTATATTATATAACCCCCACAGTATTTGCCTTGCTCCCTCTCCCCGGGTGCTGTGGGTGCTGGAAACCCATGGTACGCAATGGCCCACATAAAATGGTCTTGAGATGTGTTGGATTATAACTTCCAGCATACCCTTACCAGCTGTGGAGGTGGGCTATTGGTTTTGGGGAGTTATAATCCAAAATATCTCAAAGGTACCAGGTTGCGGAGGGCTTGTTTGGAAAGGGTCATGTTTCCTTCTTCCATCATCCTGAAATAGCTGAGGTGGCCAAAAGCCTATAAAGAAAAGTGTGAAATCAGCCTGAGAGATTATGATTCTGCAGAATGGTTTACTTTCACCCACCCAAATTCCCTTCCCCCCACTCCTGTAAGAAAGAAGCATTGAGTAGATGCAATGCTGTCTTCTCTGCAGTGATGAGAATGTCAACAATTGTACAGCTTGTTGTCAGTAGCTCAACTTCTTCTACTCTCACAATCTTTAATTTTCAGTTAGAGCTTGTAAGAGAGTGTTCTTCCCTCAGCCTCCTGTTTTATTTCTGCTTGTCTGTAGTAACCTGTCAGCTGTATAACTGTTCCTTCATCCGTACACACTTCAAGGTCAAACATTTCACGAGGTGCATCAAACAACAAGAAACATCAAGACATAGAATGGACAGCGCTTTCAAGTTTAGATTCAGATAAATATTTAGTGGACCTTCATAAAAGGTCAAACTGGTCAGCTTTTTGGCATAAAATTATGTGCCATACCCATGCTGATTTTGAAGCTCAAATATATATATATATATATACAGATGTGAATTTTAAAAACTTCCATTCTGTTTTCAGATTGTGATTTGTTTCTTCAAGTTCCAATGTTATTTTTCTCTTGGCCACTGGGAAAACCATAGATCTTCAAGACATCTTCCTGATTAATGACCAATTAAGCTGGCAAAATTTAAGCAACAGTCCTGTGATGGGTGGGGCCAGCAGTGACCTTATTATGGTTTTTAAGGGTCCTAACTAATCTGCTTTTATGCCATGCCCACCGTATTTTGAAGAATACTGATCTAAATTATGCTTTTCTGGAAAAGCTCCCTCCAAAGAATACCATCAAGGGAGCGTCCCCTCATTGATTCTTTCTGTGTGGGGCTGTCGTAGTTGCTGGTACGGTATTTTCTAAGGCAGAGGAAGATAATCTAGAAACAAAAATCAGGCATGCAAACAAACAAACTGTGGATGCAACTTCACACACCATCAGTTCATAGGTGGTTATCAGTACTACTCATGAAAGATATTACCACCACATAGTTGTGCACAGAGTGATTGCCTTTGCCGTTTGGTCTTTTCAATGAGGCCTAATGAGGACCTCAGAGGTCATGGATGACTCATTCAATGAAGTCATTTTCCAATTAGCCGTCCGACAAATGCATTATATGTAGAAGAAATTAAGGATATGTCTGTCCGAAGCATGAATAAATTGGACTCCCAGCTGGTGAAGAAACCTGATAACGATTTCTACCCAGATACTATGATGTGGTAGGGCAATTAGGTCCTGCAGAGTCAGTGCACCGTATCCAGTGTAAAACATATGTTTATGCACTGAAAAATATATGGTTCCACATATATATACACATTATCCACTTTACAGCCTGACTTTCCCATTTGGGTCTAGGTTGATTGTACCTCCTAAAATTTTATACTAGAGCCTTTTATTCAAGCTGGTTTCCTTCATATGTATTAGAAGCACAGTTCGTTTCATCCTCTGCAAGGAGAGTCACAGGCCTATTGGCAGGGATGATGGAAGTTCCAGGTTGGTTGAGCTGCTATAGATCTCTAGATTTCCTCGTACTTTGGTCTGCTGTGTTTCAGAATTGGACATCTTTGTCGATCGCAGTCATTTAAGTTTGCCCTTCAAAAATAGCTATGGCTGGTAAAGATGCTCTCACAGACACTTCAAAATTCTCCCTTTCCTGTTGACCTTTTAAAATTTTTCTTCTCTGCAAATGTTTCTGTGAATATTCTTTACTGCACAGATTAAATCACTGAGTTCCTTACTGTTCAGCCGGACTTATTCCTTAACAAGTCTGCAATTCCATACACATTTGGGAGGCATCTTCACAGCGCTCCTCTTTCAGGAGTATATTTTAATTAGGAGCAAAGAAACTGATACTGTGACTATAATGAAAAGGGGTGTTTGCAGAAAAAGGAACTATAATCACAGCCTCCCCAACCGGTCACATGCTAAATGGTTTGTACCAAACACATTCAATCAAGATACAAGAGTTTGCACAAAGATTTCATAAACAAAGATAAATGAATTCATTTGGGGCTAGGGATAATTTATTCGTTATGAATTATTCACCCACCTCTAATTGCACGGATGCTGCATAAAAATTAAGCATTATTCTGAGATGCTCACACTAGCGCAACCATGTGCAATCTGCAAAGCTGTGTAAAACAAGAGAAACTGTTCCACAATGAAAAGGATTTAGGAAGGAGTTTGTTACACTTTATGAGTGAGATGTTTGTTTGTTTGTTTGTTTGTTTGTTTAGAGTATTTTTACTCTGCCTTTCTTCTTGGACCCAAGGCAGTTACAGTAATGAGGGATAATATACAGTTCAGTACAAGTAAGACATGTTCAAGTATTGAGAAAAGGGAATTGAGGAACATCTTACAGCATTAAAAGACAACATTACATTAAATTTACAAGAGAACATGTGTGGAGAGCAGGAGAGCCAGGTAAAACTGCTCACGACCTGGGGTTCAGTCCCAGGTAGCAGGCTCATGGTTGACTCAGCCTTCCATCCTACCAAGGTCGGTAAAATGAGTATCCAGCTTACTGGGGAGGGGGGGCAATGTGTAGCCTGCATACTGTAAATAAACTGTAAACTGCCCAGAGACTACTTGAAGTGGTATGGGGTAGTATAGAAGCAGAACACATTGCTTTATGAGCAGAACACTTTTTATCAAAGAAAAAATTCTCATAAGAAATGATGGAAACACAGATTATTCATTCTGCGGTCCCCTAGACCACATAATATGCACACAAAATGTCAAAACTCACAAAAGAAGTTGGCTAGAAGTCCATGTCCACACCATGGTTTAGGTACCTAGCTGTAGAATTTGCTCTGCTTGAGACTAACAACTGGATTTTACTCTGTATTTTTAATGTGACAATAATAAATTGCAGCTTGTAGCCCTATACACACTTGACTAGCTGCCCCATGACTAGAAATGGTTTGGAAAAAAATAAGAAAGGATGTTTAAAATAAATTAAATAAAAATATAAATGTAAAGAAAAATAAAATCCTAACCTGCAACTCTCCTTTGAAAATGTTCCCTACTGGTGCAAGGGAGATCTCTATTACTCTCTCCTCCCTCTGCTTTGGAGGCTGTCTCAGAGAGAATGTTCCAGACAATTACCCACAATCCTGCAGGGAGGGAGGGGGGGAGAGAGAGCCACCATTGACTTACTTGTGATCATGTGACCTGCTCCAGTGCTTGTATATCAAGACTTTGCTTGATAATCAAAGCAAAATGTAGAAGAAATGTTTGCTTGTTTTGGAAAATGCTCTTGAACCAAGTTACTCTTCAACCAAGGTATTACTGTACCTCTGTTCGATCATCAAACCAGGTGGAGACTGTAGCCAAGAAATCAGAATATGACTGAGATAGATAGGATGGAAGGAAGTAAAGAACATCAAGTGTAAGGATATGTCATAGAGACCAAGGCCAAGTTATACAGCTGTATTTTCAGTAACTATGTATGGATGTGAATGCTGCTAGGGAAAAAGACTTATTCTTTCAACACATAGAGCTATGGAAAAGATTTTTTTGCCATGCCAGAATGATGAGCAAGTGGGTTCTAGATCAAATAAAGCTCTCTGGAACTCTCTCTAGAGGGAAAATGATGAAATTGAGCTTCTCAAGAGAAGACTTACTAGAAAAGACAATCATGTTGGGGGGGGGATGAAGGCAGCAAGAAAAGAGTGATGTATTTATTTAAAATATTTTTACCTCACCTTTCTCCTTAAAAGGGCCCAAGGCAAGGACCAAATAGGAGGTGTATCAAACCCATAAAGGAAGCAAGAGGCACGAGTTTGCAAGAGCTGAGCAGGGCTGTGAATGATATAACATTTTGGAGGTGAATAAACCTCCCCTGGGTCTACAGGGATGGCAAACACCACCACTAAGGTTAGAATACTATACTGGAGCTGCTGCGTTGTATCTTCACACATGGAGCTCATGGTGTGATCCTAGACGTGTTCCTACCCTCTTTGGCAGACCCACTTGACATGGGCTGGTGTGATGAAATGGGAACAATATATGTACTGTATCTTCTACCATGGCCTTCCTTCAGGGTGGGAGGTGGGAGAGATATGCCACTCATAGGTAACAGGGGTATATTGTAGGTCATGTGGTGATTTGTATCCAAATAGCAGTCCTTGGTTCATTTTCTTGCTAGCTAGCAAATGAAGCCTTGCCATATTACAAGCTTTCCCTTTTCTGGAATGAATATTCAAAATGTATCCTCTATAATAGCCTTTGGGATTGAACACCATGATACCTAAAATACTGCTAACATATCCAAATAAATGTCTGAGACGGATACAGGAACCTACTAGAGACAATGAGTTGGTCAGAATAATGAGCTGGAACATTGTTATATAGTGGAATGTGTGTTAGACTATTTTAAAAGGGACATGATATTCAATGATCTCATCCTGAAGGTTACTAAATAAATGAGTGTAAATGGCTGCTTGGTTCCCTTTATTTCAGCATGCGGTGTAGACACTTCCTTCCTATTCCACTATCCAGTATATTGCATCACATTAAGCTTGACAGTAAGGATTGACTTAGAGGCTTTCAGCTCTGTGTAGTAATTTTAATCCTTTCATTCAGTGCTTAAGTGATTAATTTAGGGTGCAATACTCCATACACTTTCCTGGGAGTAAGTTCTGTTGCATTGAGTTTAATTCTGAGTAGGCATTTAGATAGGATTGCCACGTTCAGTCTTGCTAGCTTTAGTTTCACACCTGGCATTAACAAATATTAATATCTTAATTTTTTGGCTATGATTGCTGGATTTTTCAAAAAAAAAACAATTAAATTAAACACTAATTTTGTCCTTTATTTTTTAGCCCAAATCATCCCAAAGATTGCATAGCTTTTTTGAAGGAGCAATGCAGTTCTTAACGCCTGCATCGAAGAAAGGATGGGCTTTTGAATTGTCTGCTGGACTTGAAGCAGGCATGCAACAGTGCACGAGTTCTACAAATGCTCCCCCGTGTAAAATAAAAAGGAGATGAAAGGAAATGAACATGAAGTGCTATTTCAACAGCTCACAATCAATGCTTATAAGGATGCTGGCGAGGGTTTGTTTAGAATTTGTGAAGACAGTTGCACAGCGTTATTGATCAGTTGGCCTGACCTATGAAGTGCAGCCAAGGCCTTGGTTGGGTTCTGTACAAGCTTCAGAATTAGGGCCACTTCAGTCGACAATGCTATTGCTGCATTTGGTGTGCACCTGATCATTTCCACAGCTCTGCTAAAAATCCATTTTTAAATTTATAAATCAATATAAATTTAAAACAGTTTGATTTAAATCAAATCCATTCTGACTGACAGTCATTCAAATGAAGATATGATCTCCCTGAATAGGGAAATACACAGTAGGACCCCGGGATCCGCTGAGGATTGGTTCCAGGCCTTCCCGTGGATAATGAAAGCCATGGATAAGAGAGAACGCCTGCCCACCCACCCCCAAACTGCTGTTTCCTGACAGTAGCTTGCTTTATGACTGCTGTTTTGAGACAGTAGCTTGCTTTATGGCCGCTGCTTGTGACAGTAGCTTGCTTTTTACAGATGCTATTTGTGACAATAGCTTGCTTTACAGCTACTTTTTGTGACAACAGCTTGCTTTACAGCTTGCTTTGTGGCTGCTGAATTATTTAATTTTTTCCTCTGCCAACTGTGGATCACTGAATCAGTGGATAACAGAATCAGTGGATACAGGGGTCCTACTGTACTTTTCCAAATGGTTAGGAATGGGGCAGAGGGAGGGACCAAAAAGAGGCAGGGACCAGGAAATCTCAGGAGGTCTTGGATTCCGACCATGCAAAGGTTCTGATTCTCCCTTTCTCCCCTCCAACATAAGCAGTGGTTAGGACTGGGGGACCTGTGAATGAGATCAATGTAGATGAATCGAGACCTTCACAACTAGAAGCAGAACAGACTTCAGTGCTGAAATCGCCTTGATAGTATCTCTCACTGCAGCAGAAGGTGCAAATTAGCTTGCTTGCTTTGGCAATGGACTGTTGGGAAGGCACCACCTGGTTTTCACAAGGGCTGTGCATTCATGGCAAGCTTGGAAATGCTTTCATAGAGGGGATGTGCTATATCACAGTTGTCCAGTCAGTATTTTCCACCCTGAGGTGGCACAGTTCTGAAGCCAGAGCTCTGAATCTCTATTGGACTTCTCTTGGAAATGGAGATCTGACCTATCCGGTGGTCTCTAAAGGTCATTCCAAGGTGCCAGCCAGAGGACGACTTCATTGACAAACTTTTGCGTTCAGCCACCCTTACCAGTTTGACTGACAGGTGAACTGAGGATATAAAATCAACAAGTAAAGACAATTTTTTCATCCTTACTTGTATTATTGATTTCCTTACTGTTCGGTTGTAAACTGCCCCGAGTTCCTTTTGGAAGACAGGCAGTAAATGCATAAATAAATAAATAAATTTGCATACAACCCTGCAGGTTAGTTAGTTTCTCTTCTTGACATTCTTCATGTGGGATAAAGATGAGTTGGACCGTGGTCATACCTGGGTTTCCTTCGTATTTAAATTTCCTGTGTATTTTTTTCAAGAGCGGTCACATGGTTTTTAATGTCCTCTCCTCTGCATTGTACCTTCCTATTCTGGTTTTAATGTCCTCTCCTCTGTGTCGTACCTTCCTATTCTGGTTCTGTCCTAACCTGTGTACTACGCATTTTGTCCTACTTTCCTGCTCTAGTTTCCAAAGCTCCGTCTTTTAAGCCAGGTAGAAAGGGGAGAAACTGATTTTACTGCGTATTTTCAGTGTCCTGTCGTTGCAACAGAAGCAAACAAGTAAGCATTTTCGAGCGAAGTTTCTAAATCCAGCCCCTGGTGGTGGTTTAGGAAACTTCGGTGAAACTGCTGTTTGAGGGGCTTGGTCGGCTGGGAGCAGAATTTGCTTCTCTTCCTGGTTAGCACACAATCTTTTACTGCGTAGTTTGCCAACGGGAAACTATGCAGAAAAGGCAGGTCTTAGGGAGATGCTTGATGCCTGGATAGTGGATTAAGTTACGATGGGGCGGGACAGCTAGATGCAATTTGTTTAAACAATATAAAAATATTAGTACACTAATAAAAGACTCTGAAAGAGATAACAAGACTGAGATGACACATTGTTTGATCAGACCTCTCATAACCATCATTACAATGCACTTCCCACCTTTTATTATTTTATGACTCCGATTGTCCTCCAAATCTTATTAATGATAGAACATGCACTTCTAAAAATTGGTTGACCTAAGCGGGGTTTAGCTATTTCTTCAAACATATCTTTTCACGTGCTTCCGATTTAATTAAAAGGTTGCTACATTTTAAGAAAAATCATTAGATCCTGACTTTTTTTAAAACATTACAATTTTTAATGGGAAAGAGAATCAATTGGGGGTTTATATTATTCATATTGATTTCACTTCAGTATTCGAAAATATCAATGAGGAGAACAATGCAAAAGTGTTAGTACGAGTTTAAAGATATTTTAATCTTATTCAGAAATGTTTCTGCTGAAGTAGACTGATAATCGATAAAGTGATAACAAGAAGGGGCTGTCCTTTGTGAATGCAGAACAGAAACTCAATCCTTGTTCTTCAAAGTCTCTGAAGACAGCATCCCTTTAGCTCCCTTCATATTGTTCATTTGATCCAGTCAAAATCCATGCCACATTTTTAAAAACTGCTTACACAGTATGCAGAATTTAGTCTACTTTTAATGATACGTGCATCCATATATTCTATTTGTCCTCTCTTGAATGCATTATCCTATGTTTTAACAGTTTGGGTGACAAGCAATGCTAGCACTTGTAAAGAATTGTGAGTAATTTTTCCTTGATGAGGGCATAGACAAATAACAATGAATGTAGCATGCGGGAATGAAATTACTAATTTTGTGTTACAAATGTTATTTCATAGTTACCTATATAAAGGGTCATTTAGAAGCATGAAGATTTTTTAAAAAGTTTATTGCCATTCTCCCCTTAATTCTATACATAGCCCATGTCACACACACACACACACACACACAAACCCCTAAGCAACAAGTTACTTTGCCTGGCGCTGCCTTTCTGGCTTGGCCCTGGTCTTCATCTCGTTGTGTCAGCTGCCTGCACACAGGTTTGCACCACCTCTCTGCTTGGGTCACTTTCACTCCTTCCTCATGAGCGCCGTCCCCTGGACTGGTCACTTTCACTTCAGGAGGTGCCCACCCGCACACAGGAGGGAGAAAGCCCAGCGAGAAGGAATACGGATCCTGCAAATCAGTCCAGGGATCTCATCTCTCTCTCTCTCTCTCTCTCTCTCTCTCTCTCTTACACACACACACACACACACACACACACACACACACACACACACACA
>JAHTLZ010003542.1:57402875-57423899 GCA_023846285.1 Phrynocephalus versicolor | reverse complement strand
ACACACACACACACACACACACACACACACACACACACACACACACACACACAGAGCACCCGGCTCCTCGGGTGCAGACATACACACGTGATCCCCATGTTACAGGAGCCTTGCCTTGGGTGCCAAACCACGCCTGTCCCAGTGTGAGTAGGCAGGAACCATCTCAGGGAGAGAAGTGCTGGGCTTCAGGAAGGGATTACTCAGCAGTAAAGGAGGATCCACCGCATCCCTAGCAAGTTCAAAATAATCTTTGCAGCTGTTTTATCACTTGCCTCATTAGTTCCCGGTCTTACCCCTGCTGGCCTCCAGTCAGCCTTGTTGGAAGTGGTGGGGGTGGGGCGTACTCGGGAGTAGACAAGGTTGTGACACTTTCAGATTTCAGTTAGACTACAGTTATGAAGTAGCAACAAAAATAATTTTCTGGTTGGGGGGTCAGCACAACAAGAGGAACTGTATAAAAGGGTTGCAGCATTAGGGAGGTTGAGGACCACTGCACTGCACCATTGTGCAGCTCTTATTGATAGGAAATTTTTTTCTAATGTTAATTAAAATCCTCTTTCTTTTAATTTGAATCCATTCAACTTGGGCCATTCCTTCTGGAGCTGCGTGCTTGCCACATTTCTATGTGACAGCTTTTCAAATATTTGAAGGTGGCTATATCATCTCACAATCTTCTCTTTTCCTGGCTCAGCATTGCCCACCTCTCTCAAATTTCCCCCGACAACTTGGCATTCTGACCTTTTACAATCCTGGTTGTCCTCTGGATAGTTTCTAGCTATTTTGCTATTCTAAATGTTGCTACAGTCACCCCCTGCCATTTCGCGGTTCAGGTACTGCGGTCCCACTATATTGCAGGTTCGCAGTACCTGCCCTGGCTCCAGCTGAGTAGTGCTGGTTTTGGGGAGAAAAACCTTTATTTCCCCACCCCAGTGCCAATGAGCTGGAGACCAGGATTTGGGGAAGGGGGAGGTTTAAAAGCCCAGGCTTTAAAAACCTTCCCCCATTCCCCAAGCCCCGGATCCGATTCCCCATCACTTCCGTCCTGCGCGGGCGGGTGGCAGCGGGCAATCGCATCGCCCCACGCCGCCAGCCCTTGCTCCTCCGAGAAGCCTTGGGGCAGCACAGGCAGGTGGCGGCGGGGCGATCGCATCGCCCCCGCCCCTGCCAATGCTGCACCAGGCTTCTCAGAGGAGCTACCCTGCAATTTCCATTGAAATTTATTGGCTCAATGCATTTCAATGGAGAAATTTTTCCCCATTGGAATGCATCGAGCCAATGTATTCCAATGGGGAAAATTTTCTCCATTGAAATGCATTGAGCCAATGCATTTTAATGGAGATGGCCCCGGATGAGAAGTGAAGTCTTGGGGCTGCATGGGCAGGCAGCGGCGGGAGGTCAGATCCTGCAACGCCACCAGCGCGCACCACTCCAAGACTTCTCAGACCGGCACGAAGCAGCAGCAGCGGAGGCAGGGGGATCTGATCGCACACCGCCCCCCAGGCCCCACCCGACCCGCATCCGCATATCACGGATTTTCAGTCATCGCGGGTCGGGTGGGTCCCTAACCCCCAGGATAGGCGGGGGGTTACTGTATTCTAAAGCATCATTCTCAGCAAGGAACAACACCATGCATGTTTTGTAGCAGCTCTGGATCCCTGTATGGAGGAAGGTGGCTAGCTTTCACCATCAGTAGGATGAGGCAGTTGCTTTAGGCTGCAGATACTGGAAGCAACCAGGAGACAATGGAGAAGAGAGTGGTGTGCCATGGAAACCTGTTGTGTCACATAAGCCAGCCTGCTATCTTTAGACTCAGTAGCAAATCCTGACCCAACACAAGGGTTGGAGAGAAATTCAGCTGCCATTTTATTTGGCCTCCATTCAGTAGTTCTAATTGTAATGCATGTAATTGTTTTTCATATTGCAATTTATTATGTTGCAGCTTTAATTTTTTTCTCTGTTGTGTACTGCAAGTCACCTGTGGTTCTTTTGCAAAGAGAAAGGCAGGGTGTAAAAGACACACACACCATTTATAGGTCAGTTTGGGTGAGATACCATCTTGTCCTTCACTTGAAAGAACCACTCCACCCTAAGGAGCTTCCAATTAACTGAAAATTATGCATTGCATTATGTCCAACTGTGGAACCATGGTCTTGCAGTCATGGTTCCATGAAGTTCCCTTCACCTTCAGTCAGAGGTCTGTTGAGTGTCTCCGATGTTTGCTGGAGTCTTCTATGGTCAGTTGCTTTATCCCTTTCCCCAAAGATTAGGCCATTTTTCCATAGGCATAGCAAGGGTTTTCAACGCCCAGGGACAAAGTCAGTTTCCATGCCCCCCCAGGACAGGGAGGGGCTGAGATGCCATGTAGAAGGCAGTGGCCAGGGAGCCCTCCACGCTGACCCTGGCAAGCCCCCCACGACATCCTGTGGTTCCTGGGTGGGGAGCCCTTTGGTACCCAATTTGGTGCCCCCAAATGCTGCGCTCAGGGACAGATGTCCCCCCTTGCCCCTCCATAGCTACGACACTGCCTTTCTCTCCCTCTTGCCCCTCTTGGAGAATGAGTATGGATTGTGTGCCATCAAGTCAATTCGACCTTATGACAACTCTTTTTGAAGTTTTCTAACTGCCCTGGGACTGTGCAGCTAGCGCAATGCCACACAGGTTGGTTCTTCTCCCTGAAGACACAGTGGGGAACTGAACTGCTAAAGTTTGGCTCTGCAACCAGGTCTCTAAACCACTCTCCAGCCAGATTTCCTGGAGAATAAGGGGAGGGAAGCAACAAGGAATGCAGGGAAGTAAAGAAGCAGAAGTGTAAACTAGTTCAAGGCAAGAAAATTTGCCTTGAACTTGGCTGTGGTGTGTGCTTGCTTTGCATTGAGATCAGCATAATTCAAGCCAATTCTATCATTGCTTGTTTGATTCATTCCTCCCACCTTTATACTAAACTCACTGCAACACAAAGCCTATAAGTCATTTTCGGGAGCTTTGATTTGAAAGAAGGCTTACAAGCCATTAAAAACATGCCTGCATTATTATAAACTTTCCTTTCTCTCAAGAATAGAGCTATCACTGGACCCTGTTATCTCACCACCCCAAGGTACGATATGATAATGATACCACTTAACATTGGCACATACAGAGAGAAAACACTGGAGATGCTGCAAGCATCTCAACTATAAAGAAAATCAAATTAAAATATTAATTTGCTGATTAATATAACATTAGGTGACCCATTTCTCCAGCTTGTTAAACAACAAAGACTTGTGAAGCTAAATAACTGCCTCAGAGATAAGTGTTTTTAGAATTCCCATGGAGATGTTTAGCTCCTTTTTAAACATCATTAAAGATACACTGTGCATGTAACAGGCAGCTTTATTTTCTGCTGCACTGACAAGTCCTGTTTGTGTTTATTAATACACATTTTAAAAGGGGGTCACAGAGAGTTAGTTTTTCAATTACAGAGTTTGAGCAAGTAGGGTGACTTTTGAAGTGCTGGAAATCCAGCGCTGACTGCACAAGTAGCAGGAGCAGTATGTGTCACGGTAAGAAAAGTTTGCCACCGACGGCATACAATTGTGACAGAAAACATTCTAATTTAGGCCTTCTTCCAGACAGAGAAATGATGAATGTAAAACTCATTGAAATCTCTGTGTCTGGGCTTGAGTCCCTATGTAACAGGCTTATTACTATTGGGTTGGGACCCTTCCTTCCTTCCTTCCTTCCTTCCTTCCTTCCTTCCTTCCTTCCTTCCTTCCTTCCTTCCTTCTGTCCTTCCTCTTAGATGGTTACTTCACGTCCACTCTCATCCCGGGAGGAAGTTTGTTGCATGTTGATGTCGGTCATGGTCCACATGGTCTTCTTGCAGTTCTGTCCCTGTTCCCGTGTACGCACGGGTGTGATGGATGATACCGGCATGACTGTTACCGCACGTCCTCATTCCGTGATGAGATGTGAAATTCCATGCCTTTGTTCTCTCCCCCTTTTTTTTGGCCCAACCTTCTGTTTTTCAATGTTTCGATTCTCCGAAGCCTTGCCTTCAATGCATTACTGAGCTGAGTTTGAGGCATTTGTCTTTTAATCTCTCTGCACTGAGTTGCTGACTCCATAGGTATGACCGCATCACCCCCATTCTGGCTCATCTGCACTGGTTGTCCGTTGCCTCCCGAATAAGGTTCAAGGTACTGGTTTTGGTTTACACAACCCTCCATGGCCTGGGTCCTGATTATCTGGCAGAGCGTATCTCCCTACGATCAGAGCTGTCCTGACCAACCTGATCCTCTGTGGCTCTCTCGCTTCAGGTGGCCATGCCTAGAGAGGCCCGTAGGGTAGCTACCCGCAAGCGGGCCTTCTCAATGGCTGGCCCAGAACTATGGAACAAACTCCCCAGCGAGATTCGCCAGGCTCCCTCATTGGCAGCTTTTAAGAAATCGCTTAAGACCTGGCTGTTCAGGGATGCCTTTAGCGATTGATAGGATGTACCAAAGTGTTTTCCTCTGCTAATTTCTGTTCATTTTTTTAAAAATTGTCATTTTTACCATTTTTATTGTCAATTTTTACACCTCTTGCCTAATATCTCCTCTCATTGATGTACATGTTTTTAACTTGTTTTTTATGTGAACCGCCCAGAGTTCCCTCAGGGAAATGGGAGCGGTATAAAATTGTAAAAAATAAATGAATGAATAAATAAATAAATAAATAAATAAATACATAAATAGGGAATGTACTGATGAATGGCACTTCGCACTCCTGCTACTAGATGGAGAATGGCACGTTGTGTGAGGAGCCTTACCTCACGGGCACTTGTATCGGAATGAGAAGCGAGATGAGGAGATTCCCGAGGCCAGGGAGGGGAATCTCTCATCCCGCTTAGATTGCAGTTCAGGGGGCGTGGTCGGGATGAACTCCCCTCATCCCGCAATGGATGTGTGGTTAGATTTATTTATACCGCTCCCCAGCGGGACCACTAACAGCGATGACATGGAAATGAAGTATCAGCCTTAGAGGCTCCTCATTTTAAAACTAAATGGCTGACCGAGCTGCAGCTAGCAATGCTAGCATCCAAGGCAAGCAATACTGCCTGCTACCCATTCCAGCCTGAGGCATTGGTGTGATTCTCCCTGTGAAAAAAGAAGCTGAAGAGAATGTGCTGTTCCCCCAAAGGCGGGAGTGAACAGGGCCAGAAGGTGTTGACATTTAGCTTCTTAATACTCACTGGTAGATTCAGTTCTAAATTTTTGTCCTTTTGACTACACCCTAACTGTTAGCTACAATGGCAGATCATTACAACACATTCCTCCCCATGCTGAGATGTGCCAGTTGAACTGGGCTGGGGCAAATCTGAGAGCATTTAATTTTTGTTCTGTTTTGAAGAATTCACCAGAATTGGCAGAGTCCATCTTCTCTGTAATACAATGAAGGTGATATTCTGAAACTTAAAATGCAGGACTGTGGGAAACTATCAGAGATTCTACTCCTTTTTGTAGCTGTTATCACATCTCTGAGAATTTTTGCCTGATAGGGGGAAAGATATGCTGGAAGATCTAGTGGAATCAAGGCTTGCAGGGACAAAGGCTCAGGACTTTCTGAGTAGGAAAGAGGAGGGCATCACTTGCCATCACCCCCAGTCTTTCCTGTTTTCTCCGAGCTTAATTCTATTTCTCAGAGTTGCTGGGCATAAATAAATCAAAATGTTGTCTATTTTAAAATTGCATAATATTCCCTCTACCATAGTGACTTCAAAAAAGCAAAGCAAAGTGTTCTGCTTATGTATCCTCCTCACTGTAGTGCTTAAAGTACTGTCTGGACAGTTTACAATCTAATTATACAGGCTACATATTGCCTCCACTCCCCCTGCCAGTGAGCTGGGTACTCATTTTACCAACCTCAGACAGAGCGATAACTAGAGTTTGGAGTGCCCGGGGACAAAATCAGTTTTTGCACCCTCTTCCCCCCCCCATACACACAACCATGTCTCACCCAACCAGCATGTTCCCTGCACTCTCGCTTGGTCGCTTGGTTGCTCTCCAGGGGCCAAGGGTGCACACCAGGCTCCCTGGTGGGATAGGTGCTGCCTTCGCTCCACCTGCAGTGGGAGATGGGTACCGGACAGGTGGGTGGGTGGGTGGATGGAGGTGGAGCAGCCCCAGTCGTCACATCCAGGGAGACCCCATGCACCGAGGGCCAGCCTGCCTCTCTCTGCCAAAATCAGGCAGAGTCCGATGGCACACGCTGCTGCCAGACCCTGAAAAGCCCCAGACCCAAGCCTGCTTGACTGCTGTTCCCCCGCAACCCCAGCCAAGGGGCACGGGCCCACCGGATAGCGCCTCTCCTTATTTCCCCTGACTAAGAACTGCTAAACCTTACCCAGGAGAAAAGAGGACTGCTGGCGGGAGGGCAAAGAGCTCCCTCTTCCTCCCCCCTCCAGAAGCCCCCAGATTGCTGCAACCGGGGCAAATGCACCCTTCCACCACCACCCTAGATACGCCCCTGACCTCAGAAGGGTGGAAGGCTGAATAAACCTTATGCCGGCGACCTGGAATTGAACCCCAGGTAGTGAGCACAGTTTTGGCTGCAGTTCAGCAGTTTATCCACTGTACCACAAGGCTCCTTTCAGTACTAATCAAAGTAGTAACTGTTATCCAGTTCATGAGAATCAAACAGGCTGTGGGTGCAATCAGATGAGTGTTTGTCTTAAAATAGCACCGTGGCTTTTGCACAATATTAAGAAATTAAACTCTTCCTGAAAGTAGGAGGAAACCCTCCTCCTGAAAGTAGAAGGAGACAAGAGGGGACAAGGAGAGGGAATTGTCTCTACTATTGTTTTTGTGTTTTCATAAGGGAGGTGGACCCAGTAGGGTTGCTTGATGTGCACATTCCATTTGGATGCATCAAATGAGACAGCAGACCTCTGTACAACTTTAAGTGACCCTATTTAGCCCACACCAGTTCACGACATCTGAGCCTGTGTAAGCCAGCATTTTCTATTAAGATGGCCATATAACTAATGACATTGATTAACTCCTTCATATATTTGATGCAATGAACTTGTATTTATTGATCTTTAATTGAACATCAGAAAGAAAATCTGACACAGTTGCTTATTTTGAGAAGAGAGATTAATACAAATAGGTATATCTCTGGGTCACACGCCTTTTACATGTGTTGTATTCAGTTGGAAGTCTGTTATTTTAACATCATTATCACTACATTATTTTTCTATAAAACCCTAAAGCAATTTATTTTCATGTGTAGCTTACCTGCACATTTCTATGTATTCTGATTTATTTTTCCACAGTACAGTATTTGCCTTTTTTTGTCTACTTTTACAACATACATATTTTATAATCAACATTCTGTAATATACACATTTTGCATTTGTCACCCCCAAAATGACAAGTGCATTGCAAAATTTAGAGAAAAGTGCAACAAAAGCATCACTGCGGTCTGGTCTACATATGAGTCCAGGAAGTGAAAATTAGGATGATTGGCTAATAAATGCAGAACAAATAACCCTGGACCTTTCTGCATCTTAAAACAGAAGCAAGATGAAATCACACCAGAAAGGGGAAATGCTGGTCTACATTTGATCTCGTTTCTTCTTCCTGACTTCAGCAGTGTCCACTTTACCAGGTGTCCGTATACAATCCCAGCAAAGATGTGGGCCTACCTGTGAAGTGAAGGCTATCTATCAAATCTAACTGGCTGTAGTGCATAATTTATCAGTGTTAATAGCCTTTGGGGCATTTCTGAAGGAATTAATCTAGATAGTCCAACAGAGTATCACATCATAATATCTAAGATGCACTTTTAATTAATAAATGGAAACTCTATGGCTTTTACAGCTGCAGCAGATCAATCCTCTTTTTTTAAAAAAAAAAATTCTGACTATAGTTTAGGTTTCTTTAATGGGTTTTAATGGGTTCTGTTCCCTGATCTAAGCTCCTGGTGCTTTCTTCCTGGAAGACTTTCTGTACTTTGTGGCATAAAATATCACAGCCTCTTTGGAAAGGAGCCACCTAAATGTTGCCACACAAACAATCACCCTCTTTATTACTGTAAAGCATCATTTGCTACTCTTGAGTTGACCTCTCTGTCCCAACTCTATAGAGTAATAATATTACTGTAATCTAGAGAAGTTCAATAGATGAAAGTATGGGCTGTTTTAGTTAAAACCGGTCAACTCGTTAACGTAACTTAAGTCTGTCATGTAGTGTTGCACTGACTCTTAAATAGTGTTGATGTCCATCAATTCAAAAGCATTCTACAGTGTGCAACAGGTTTCAATGCCTTATTTACCTTATCCATTTGTGATGGAGAGGCATTATACATTAATACTGTATAATATACTGCCATACTATTACATTGGGTAATGTTTTATTAGCTGATACCTGGAGATCTTTTTTTCCAAAATGGTTGCTTGCTTTAATATCTTATCAATATAAGCAGTAGAAATAGCATTGCTTAACTCCTTTCAAAATAGAACCAGTGTTTAACTGGAAAGTGGGTGCTCTATAGATTTTCAGTATAGATTTCCATTTATTTCTTGTATCTATTTATCCTGACATCAATGTAATTGACTTAAAACAAGCCTACTACAAATCTACGATGCCGTTGTACAAACACTGAGACAGAAGCAAGCACTGCTGAATTCAAAAGTATTTTTTTAAAAAACATAGTTGAGTGGATTTCCCTCCCCACTGGATTCTACTGAAGACCTGTAATTTACTTGGGATTTTTAAAACAACCCACTGCATGTGACAGCGAAACTGTTGCAGGCCTAACTGCTAAGCAGTAAGAACTATAGCATTGGCAATGCATAAAAAGTGTGGTACAGCAAGCAACTCATTTCTTTCATTATATGGTGGTACCTTGTATAAAGGAATTAATTCATTTCAAATGATATTATGTTAAGCCAATTTTCCTTTATACAAATTTCCCATAGGAATGCATTGAAAGCAGAGCAATTTCTAATCGCGACCATTTTTATGTTGTACAGACTCGCCTCATAGACGATTCTGTTAAGCAAATTTCCCCTATCTCTGGAATTGTCTATGTTGTACAGATTTTATGTTATACAAACCGTTTGTTATACAAGGAAGGATCCACGGTACTGCTACAGTGCAACAGTAACTGATCCAAATGTTCTTGGACGTCTGGCTTTGATGATGACCCCCGCGTACACACACAACTCTTCAAGCTTTATCATTGGTAGCAATAAACAGAGCTAAATATTTCCTGCTCTCTCTGTCCTCTGTCTTTATCATCATAATCATTGTAGAACTACAGAGCTGAAAGGGACCCTGTGGATCAATGAATCTGGCCCCTCTCAAGGAGGCAAGGTGGGGAACCAAACTCCCAACCTCTGGCTCCATAGCAAGATACCTAAAACGACGAGCTGTTATTCTCCTCCCTTTATTCTTCACACATTTTCTGATTATCTGTGTTCCCAACCATTGGATAGCCACAGTCTTTTCCCCATTGATATCTATATTGCACATCCCTCAGTATGTCTTTTTCTTCCTTCTTTTCTACAGGATAGTTAGTCTTCCTCCACTCATCCAGATCCTCTTAGAACCCATATAAACTCAGTAGAGTGAACTGAAACCAGCGCTATATTTTATATGAATCTATGGGTTCACATAGGCTTTATGTTTATGACTATTTATAACTGTGTTGCTTTAATGTAATGTTGTCTATTACTGCTGTAAGATGTCCCTCAATTCTTTTTCTCAAACACTTGAACATGTCTTAACTGTACTGGATTATCCCTCTTTACTATAAGCCCCTTGAGTCCTTTTCCAAGGAGAAAGGCGGGGTAAAAATACTCTAAAATAAATAAATAAATAACATCTTGTGTTTGGGATCTCTGGCCTTCCATTATGTCTTATTTAACACTACATTAGTCCCAGGCTACACCCAGTACAAGGGAATGGTAAACTACTTCTGAATATTCTACTTCTGGAAGACCCTCAAAATATTCTACTTCTGGAAGACCCTAAAAAAGTGTCACCATAAGTTAGAATTGGCAGTACATCATTGTTATTATTTTTTATTTAACATTGCATACTAGCAATGGCCGTGGGCGGGTGACATCCAGAAGTGTCAGTCAAAACCTGGCCATGCCATTGGGGGAATAGTTCAAAAAAATTGCATTGTCCCATCCCATGCCCAGCCCACATGGGCAGGTCTAAAAAATAAAAAAATAAAATAAAATAAAATAAAATCAGTGCGATCTTTTACTGCTATAAAAAACCCACTGCTGCTACTATAAAAATTCAGGCATTTAAAATACCTAATTTTCACATGTTTCTGTTGTGCTTTGGTGGGTTTTTGGACCACGATTTAAAAATAAATATTGCAGTCGCCATTTTGGATCCCCCTCCACCGCATGGCATGGACTCTGAAGACGACGAGGATGACCCCCCCCCCAGCCTGGTGCAAGAAGCCCAGGACAGGAGAGGGGGGGAAGGCCGGGGACCCCCCCAGAAACCACCCCTCAGGTAGGTGTCCTCAGGCAGGCATATTTTCGCCTGCTTTTTTGGCTGTGAGTCGGGGTTTGTTTTTTTTACTTTTTAAAACTTTTTCTGTGCTGCTTGCTAATGGCATTGCGCGATTGCCGCGATGCCATGAACAACAACAAAAACCCCGATCAAATTTTTCTTTTGTCGGTTCGAGTTCGAGTTCTGATGGCTTAATTATCTTTACCGTTTCCGTTACGTAACGGAAACGACAACCGAAAACGGAAACGACAATTTCGCCGAGTCGTGCCCATGTCTATTCCCCACCACATGAATGGGAGGCCCACTCACTTTTGTTGTCATGCTGCTGGGGTCCTCCTTCACTGGCAGCATACTCATTGGACAAAGAATGGACAAGATTGAATTCCAAAGTAGCCATTCTTTAGGTGGGGGTGTTTGTTCCCCCTGGAATTTTGGCATAGTCCCATCACGCCGTATTCCATCATATTTGTCGTCCTTCTCTTCAATATCCCATCATCTTGTGTTTACTAGTGCAAGGTTTAACAGTTTTCCTTCAAATGTGCAGAGACATAGATTTTCTAAGGGTTCAGTGTCCCCCTTATGTGAGTGTGATAAGAAGTCTGTATAATCCCTTTCGCATATAATATTTTATTGTCCTTTGCATAGCACAGCTAGGGAATTTTTTTTAAGTCTTATTATACAGAAGCTAGCTGATCAGCCCGTTGAGCACCACGTGGCCTTATTATTACAGGACATTGATTTACACACAACCTTGCACGTGGCAAGATTTCTCAATGCGTTTTTTTCTAAAAAAAACCCCAAAAAACAAACAAACGGGCAGGACAGCTATAATAGGGAGTAGAAGATTCACTTTGGGCAACCCACTCATTGCTGTGTACTCCCGGTATCCCAATGTACATGCAATGAGCTCTGATGTATGAACACTGTTTACCCTTATATTACGGCTTATGTATTTTATGTGTCTCTTTTAACAATTAATGGGCTTATAGCTGTAATAAACTTGACTTGACTTGACTAATCTGGGAAACAGCTGAGGCTGCCCTTTTCCTGTTCCCCAGGCAGCAACGAAGAGCTTCATGCCCATTTCTAGTCCTGACTAACAAGTCTCGTTTATTTCCTTGGGTCTAACATTAGGATTAAAACTGGATGTACCTCTTAACAGTTCAAAACTAAAAGCAATCCATATTCTTCCCATTCCTTCTACACATATACTAACACCATTAGATGAACTATTCTGTGTAAATCATTATTAATTAAAAAAAAATTATGACTGGGAACTAAACAAAAGATTTGTAATATAAAACAAAAGGGTATGCCCCAGTGACAGATCTTTGTAACAACCTCTTGTACCATTGGGTGATATTTACCATATGTCCCATGATTGATAGTAGGATTTAATGAGTTCTTACAAGCAATTAAATAATCAAGGGTTCCTGCTGTTATATGGTAGAGCATGATAGAACAATGACAAATGAGAGAAAATCTACAACCTAATCAAAGGGACATATTTCCTTGGGAACAAAATAATATTATCTACCAGTGCAATCAAAGGACAAAAGGATCCAGAGAGGACACAACAGAGCATGATAACTTTGGTGTCGTTTTCATTAACTGGCTCTACTGTTTCCATTTAATGGGTCCTATTAAATCTGAAAGGGAGTTAAGCAAGTTAAATTTCCTTAAATTTTCATGACCCTACTGATTTATATCTAGTAGGTTTTGAGAATTGGCTTGTATTAGATAGCTGCTCATGTTAACTCTTGCTTATCTCTGGATAGTTGAACTTCTTTGCTCTTAGTGGTTTTTTAACTTTGTTGGCTCAGTGTTTGATACTGGCCTGTCCGTTTTTAACTCTTCCGTGTTAACAGGTACCATTGGCTCTGTAACTCAGTGGCAGCCCTACTGAAATCGATTTTTGATTAAACAAGGTCACATGTTCCCCTGTTTTATTGTGAGCTCCTTGAACAGATGCAAAACCTATTAAGCAGATCATAATATTTATTAAACACTTCAACCAGGGCTAAGACTTACATTGATAAGGGGGAGGACTATTCGTGACTGGCAAATATATGTCTGTGGAATGCCCTCCCTTAGTAGTCATACCTAACTCCAATACTCTTTGATTTTAAGACCCAGACAAAGCCCTCTTTTAAACAAAGTTCACATGTTCTATGCAGCTCTTGTCAAAAATATTCAGCACTGACTTTAAGGAGGCTTACTTCCAAGTCAATGAAATGAAGACTACAATTCTATAAACACATCGCTGGGGGGCGGGGGTAAGTCAATGGAATGAGGTTTATCTCAGAGTAGGTGTATATAGAAGAGGAGTACACATATTTTAAACTTCCAGGCAGTAACTCATCCTTTTTTTACTTGTTTTATTCTACTGTCTGCCATCACTTTGTTGGCATTTTAAATTTTTCTTAACCCCCTTTAAATTCTGAGACAAGGCAGAGCAGAAACGTTTTAGATATATAATAAATCATGAAAACATCTACTGGCACTTCCATCCTATAACCAACTGTACATTCATTAAGCCTGCATACACTACCTTGCACTCCATAATGAGGGTTTTGAGAATATTATGAAGAAAGTAGTTCTATAAGAGGTCTTCTAGACACTGAATTTCTTACACCTTAAGGACCAATTTCTTCACTGATCTTTTTGGAGACTTCCCCAGCATAGAGATTGTGTTCTTATGCTGCATATTATGTTTTAATGAGATAACAAATGATCTTGTCTTTTCCAAAATGAAGGTTTTTATTTTGTATCAGAAAGAGGGATTTAGCGTGATACCACTTCCCATATTAAAGCAGGTTTCCCCCCAGAATTTATGGACTACAGACCCCAGAACTCTTCATGAACTCTCCCTCCCAGAAACTCTTGACTTTGTTACTATGTCCATGGCAGAAGAATCCTAGTCCACAACCTTTCTCAGATCACTCTGAAAACCCTTCAGAACTGCAGAAATATGAAGTGAAGTGAAGGCATCTCGAAATGGACAGAGCACTGAGTGGGGGAAGAAGAGGGTGGGGGAGAAGTCTACCTGGTGGTTTCATGGCCAAATGGGGAGTAGAGTCTGGATAGTCCAGTGTTCCTCAATCTACGGCCGTGGGCCAGATCCGTCCCAGCAGGATCCTGAATCTGGTCTGCCAGCCATTGCAGAACCCCCATTTCCCCCTTAACTGACTGTGGGGAGACTGAAGGAGCCATGGCAGCAGCAAAGGACCCTCCAACCCCCACACCCAGTACCATGCCCTCTTCCCCAAAAGGCACACTGGAGATGGAAAGCAAGAGGGAGCTTCCCTGCATGCCCCAGTGAGCACCGAGTGCCCCATGTCCTGCGATTGCATGGTCTTCCCTCAGCCCCTCCCCCCCTACAAATGTCCCCATTCCCTCCTCCTATAGTCCAGCTCCCAACAGTGTCTGAGGGACAGTGAACTGGCCCCCTTTTTAAAGCATTTGAGGACCCCTGGGATAGTCTTAAGTTTTTGTTCCATGTTCTAACAAGCACAACACAGAAACTCTCATTCTGGTTGCCTTATCCCTCAACCAGGAAAAACACCAAATAAACAATGGGTTTGAATCAAGAACCATGCAATGATCTGTAAGTATACAGAAAGGCTTCAGCATATTGATGCATCAACAGTAGTAATACCTCAGTGTTGTATCTTCATAATACAGTCCTTAAGTACACAATATACTTGAAGAGGCAATAGTGATTGTTCATACTTTTCAAAGCCTCTCCTTGATCCTTTGAGTTTGTTTAATAAAACTAATACAAAAGGGGAAATAATTTAATTCCTTGTATGGTGGCAAAACTCAACAGTCGATGAGGAAAGACTTCACTTTTAAAGAACTAACAGGTGAGAATAGTGCTCACAAACTGTCAGCATTAAATTCTTGCTCCTATTCACAATCAATAAATTCACAAAAATTACACACCTCATTAGGTTCCTCACAGATTGCAAAGCTAGCTATAATGTAAAAACAGGCAGACAGTCTGTCTCAATATTATTACAGGAAGAGTTGGTTAAATTAATAGCCTCTCATTGATTAAAAAAATCCTGCATTTTGCATGCCCTTCAGTTGGTTCCCACCATTACCTCTCAATAACAGAATGTGCGTCTGTGGAGAAATGTGGTTATATCGAACCTGCTGAATTGAAATTCAAAGGTAGGCAAAATAAGTTGTTTGCATTAGTGTACTATGGCTTCCTGTCATAAACTTCTGTTTACCTGAGAGGGAAGAACAGGCCCTCTCAGAGATCTGCTCCACACTGTCAAAGGAGTAATCATCTGAAAAACAGCCATGAAGCATAAGTAATCGAAGTCAATGCAATCTTTGCTATAAGCAAGAAATCACTATGTCTCTCTTAGCATCTCCTGCATTTCGGAAGGGTCTTTCTGCTGGAGATGGGCATGAACGGCTTCATGCCCGATTGTCCTACCTAAGACATTGGTACAATACCACAGGTGACCTTCCTCCATTCCCCAGCCGACTCCCCTACTCATAAACTAGCACGCTGCTCATTCCCTCCTCATTGCTTAATCTTCAATTCCCAGCAGGAGCATGGACTAGGGGTTATCAAAAGGGGGGTTGAAAATAAAACAGCCAACATTATAATGCCATTGTACAAAACAATAGTAACGCCACACTTGGAGTACTGTGTACAATTCTGGTCAACACATCTCAAGAAAGACATAGTGGAACTGGAAAAGGTGCAGAAGATCTAAAATGATTACTGGGATGGGTGACCTCCCTTATGAGGAAAGGCTAAAACATTTGGGGCTCCTTAGTCTAGAAAAAAGGCACCTGAAGGGCGATATGATTGTGACGTACAAAATAATGCAGGGCATGAGTCAAGTGGATAGAGGGACGCTCTTCTCCCTCTCACAAAATACCAGGACTAGGGGACATACACTTAAATTGAGGGCTGGGAGAGTGAGAACATTCAAAAGAATTTTTTTTAACCCAGCATGTTGTTAGTCTGTGGAACTCCCTGCCACATGATGTGGTGATGGCATCTAGCCTGGATACCTTCAAAAGGGGATTGGACAGATTCCTGGAGGAACAGTCCATGACAGGTTACAAACCATAATGGAGGCTACCATTTAAATTAAATTTTATCAATTTATTCTAATTGGTGTGGAGTTCAGTGCCTGTGCTCTTGTTATATGAAGAGCATTATAACTGCCTGGGTGAAGGGGTAAATACACAGACATGGGGTCAACCTAAGATTGGTGGCAGCAAAGGAGAAGGAAGAGAAAAAAGTGAAAATTATTGAAGAAAGCATGCTCATTTTCTGTGGTTATTTAAAGATTCCATCACATGAGAGGGTAGGACAGTAGTTTATAGCACTAAGAAAATTAAAAGTGCTCCAGAATGAGATATGCATGCATGTTTCTAACCATGGAAGTACTCCAATGATTTGAGTGAACGCAAAGTAATCCATACAGTATGTGCTGTGTCTTCTCATCTTGCAGTCTTCCTCTTTATGATGGTATGGATGCATCTGGACTGGTATCGCTCCCAGCATTCTCAGCCTTGCGGTCTCAACCTTGCAGTGGTGCCTTTCGACAGCAAGAGGAGAAATGGGCCTGAAGTGCCAGCTACCTCTGCTGATTCTCTCCATCCTCACCTGTAAAGCAGTGTGAAACGATAAGAGTTTTCTTTGCCCCAAAATATATCAATGGCAATGGGCCTGTGCTGAACATCCTCTCCTCTGTCTCTTTTATTGATGACTGTAAGGTCCCTGCTGTTCACTGAAAAGCTACTGCCTGCCTCTCAGTGATCTCTCTTTCAAGACCAAAATGAAAGAGTAATCTTCTCCCCTTGCAAAAATGATAGTAAATCTAACCTATTAATAGTAAGACTTTTGGGAAGAGGTTGTAATTTATCCACAGCAAAGAGCAATAGGAAAGATTGGCGTGATAAACAGCGTAACTATAACAAGGGTCCTTGTGACGCTTATTGCCAAGAGTTGTGTTGTGTGGCCTTAAGGGAAATGCAGCTATGTATGTCAACAAAATGGCACCATTCACACACAACAGAGAAATAGAAGTTAAGTCTGGCAGGACCCCAATATTTGTAGAAATAAAAGGTAGAGAATCCCAAGACAGAAAACATATTGTGATCATATGAAGCACATCGTCTTGGGACTATAGGATCAATCTCTCTTGCATTTCTTTCAATGTTAATATATGTAAAATCTGGTAACCAAAAAGCTTTTGTCTCCAGGTGGAAAGGTAATGGGCTCAATTGTTTTACAGAGAATGTTTTTGTTTGTGGTTACATTCTGGAAACATATGAGATCTGATGCCAACTCAGGCATCTAGTTGAAATGTGCCTTAATACTTGTTTCTGCTTGCACATTTGCTGTTGATTTGTGACTCATGACACTTAAAACCTCTTGTCTGCTTAACCAAGCATTTTAATAGTCGAATGGGAGACCATTGGGGATTTCTAAGTAGGGCTGGGAGGGGGAGACCTTCCTTGACACATCCAGAAAACTGCTGGTGGTCAGTGTTGGCAATAATGAGTTAGATAGAGCAGTAAGATGTTCTCCTGAGTACCTGTGCTCAGTAGAGATGCATAATCACAACAAAAGTGCATAAGAGACACATTTGGTTAAGTTTATTTTTCAGAATGAAACTCCAGTCCAGCAAGGATGGAGTTGCAGGACACAAAAGGACCATCACGTGGCCACTGGTGGTTCATGGCATGGTCCTCCTGAACATTTTTGTGCATCATGCTTTGGGATGCTACTTTGTACCAGTCATCAAACTCCACCAGCCATTGCATACAGCAGACATTGGTGGCTAATTCTGTGCTCCTGAATCTGATTTCATTCAGCTCTCATCCCAGTTTCAAAGTCCCTCTGAGTTTGGAGCTCTGCCCCTTCAGGTCTAGATGGAGGGGATAGTGAAATGGAAAAAGAGGGACAGGAAGCATTATGTATCCGAAAGGAAAGGCCAAGGTGGCGCTCTAACTTGGGCAGGGCAACTAGGGCTTTGCCTTCTGGTCCTGAGCAGGAGAAGGTGCAAAGACTTGTTTCTGAAAGGGGCATGAACTTGCCTCCTGCAGACAGGCTTACCACCTTTTCGCCCCTCCCTCAGCAAAAGGAAACATAAAACATTAGTGTAAGTGTGCAATGCTTAGTCCTAGGTGTTCATCCCCTTTCTTCCATCCTCTCTCCAAGTAGGTCAACCATGTGTAACCCAAACCCATCAGGGCAATGAAGCCCTGGGCAATAAAGCTACTGGGGAAAATGGCATGACACTGGCTGCTTGGCCTGTCAAAAGAAAAAAAGAAAAAGGATTCCCCCAGCCATATCATTAATTTTAGGTTAGAAAATGTGAAGCTAAACTTAAGAAGCAAATTTGGACAGTCCTGGACAATTCTGGTCCATTTCAGAGTACTGATACCTGCAGCATAAATTATATCCTTCCAGATAAGGAAGTTCAAGCAAATTTCCCCTCCTCCTCCCAATATATAAATATTATACCAATTCTGAAAGACTTCATTTCTATTTATTTTTATCTCAAACTCTTTATAATGTACCTGTCTCAGCCAAAAAAAAATCTGTCATAACAGCTTCATATCTCATGCAGTTTAAGTACAGGTTTGAAATATACACAACAGTGTTTTATTTATCACTTCTAAGCATATATTTGCTCTGATAATTCAGCTTGTTTACTGGCTTCAACTCCCATCAACTTCCTGCATCTTCCAGAGTTGACATTTTCAAATAAACAAAACTTGATTGTATACTCCGTCTTCATCAGACAGGGAGTAGCTCATCAGGGAGTGGTGAAAAAAGGAGACAGCAGTACAGAGCTGCATAGACAGAGGCAGCTGCAGTCTTTTTCAGACATGCACTCCCAATATCTGTAGAGGTTTCACACTGTTGTTGGTTTAATTGTGGAGTGGGCAAAGTGTGGGTCTCCAGATGTTGTTCAGCTTCTTCATTTCCCACCATGGGCTCTTCTTGCTTGCAGCAACAGAAGTTGCAGTCCAATAAGATCTGGATGGCTCTATTTTATCTATCCCTTGCTCAAGTGTTCTTGTGGCCCTACCCAATGTTGTTGGTGAAGGCAAGCTCGGAAGTATTTAAAAGGTGGGAGGAATGGCAAATGGTGCCCAATCTGTTAGGCCAGTTGTTTAGTGAGAGACAAAGAATAAGCAGTACCAAAGGAAAGGAATCCGTCCATAGAGTCTTCATTGTGCCCAACATGTAACAAGGAGACAGAGGTGTAAGAAAGGATGGTCGCTTGTCCATCACCAAAAGGGAGGACGCATCTCAGCAGAAAAGACTAAAAGAAGACATTAATTTCCATGAAACAGTGTATGCTGATTTGACACAGATTGTATGTTTCCTGATGATGAGTTAGAAATGATTTTTATAATCGGAATAGAATTGCAATGCCTCTTTGGGCCTTTTCACACGACCCCTAAACTCCGTGGCAAATGGCTCCCAGCTCCGGAGCTTAAAATTGTTTCCCCACCAGCTCCGGAGTTTACAGAAAATTAAGTGCGACCACGCCCACTTAAGCGTGTCACAGCCCACTTTTCTGGTACCTGCTTTCCGGGGGTGAAAATCCCTGATGCGGATTTAAAGGAGTGAGTGCCGGGCTCTCCTTGCTTCTGTTTGTTGGGTTTTTTTGCCCCCCGCCCCTTTAAGAGACAGGAATCAGGACGACGACGATGACAGGGCTCGGGGCGGCTTCCACCGGCAGACGAAGGTGAGCCTGCAATTTTTCCTCTCTTTTTTCTCCCTCCCCTCACGCAGACAGGAGCAAGGAAGTGTGGAGGGGGTGGGAATGCAGGAAGAGCAACAAACCCCCAAGATCTCTGGTCCGAATTTAAGTGGCCAGCAGATCTTAGGGGTCGTGTGGAAAGGCTTTTCCTCAAGGAAAGAATGCTGAATCCCAGTGAGTCATGTGCTTGTTGATCCTGCTGGTCAGATGCTGCTTCACGGAAATGGGCAACACCTCAAGGCCTTTGGCCTCCCTCTTTCTGGTTCTTTATTTTTATTTATTCTTTTAAGACGTGAATTAGACCGCTGTTCCAATGAAGAATGGCTTCCAAAAGATAATTCTCTTTTGAGTGTCCTTCAGGTAAGAAACTCTCATCCTTAAAACAAGACCTATGGCTTCTTTAGCACCCACCAAGATCAACAGCAGTTTAAAAGCCACTTCTCCAACATCTGGTAGATGTAGCCTGTTTGCTAGGGTTCCAGACACTAGCAAGTAGGTTTTGTGTAGAAGGGTGTGCGATGAGCAGCCTCATAGCAAGAAAAACCATTTGCTCAAATTTCTTTTACATTTTGCATCTCATGCAAAGCAACAGCTTCAGGAAGTTGAGAGATTATGAGTCACCTTATGCAGCAGAGCTGAGCCAACCAGGTCCTGCTTTATTTGCATGTCAGAAGTTGTGTTTTCTTGTGCACAGGCATATACATATACTTCAACAAACCAGCCTGTCAGTTCACCCAGTACTCCTCCCTACTGTTAAGCAGTGGTGTCTGTTTCTAGTTGCGAATTTTTCTTCCCCCATATCCCCCACCTTTCCAAGTAAGAGTACAAAGTCCTAAATTGTCTGGGATCCCAGTACCTGGCTGGACATCTGCTTTCAACTAGTTCCGCCTGTCCTTCTCATATATCCCAAGCACAACAGCTGAGCTTGCTGACCACAAAGGAGGTCCAGAGGAAGAAAACAAGTCTTCTCAGCAGTAACACCTCCTCAGCTATGGAACCAACTATGGTTTGCTATCCCTCTGGCCTCTTTTCTGGTGACTTTTAAGAACCCACCTTGTGTCCTTTTCCAAGGAGAAAGGCAGGGTAAAAATACACTAAAATAAATAAATTAATAATAATAAAAACCTAGCTATTTCTGCGGGCTTTTCAAATGGCTTCAACTACAGAACCGTCTGAAAGCCACTAACCATTAATGTGATAGACTTTCAACATTTTAAAGTGTTATATGTAACTTATAATATTTGATGTGTTTTAATTTCATAATTATTTGCCATTTTATATTGTTCTTAGTTAAGCCTTGTGATGTTTTTAATGTAGTTTTCAAGTTGTAAACCTCCCAGAGTGGTTTTTAGCCTAGGTGGGAGGTATAAAAACCAAACAAACAAACAAATGTAAAAGAATATTATGAAAATAGCTCTTTACAATTGTTAAAACATGGTTTAATCAATGTGTAAACTGCCCTTATAAATCCAGACACAGTTTAAATTCATACAAAAGGCATGCTCTTTGTTGAACATGTGTGTGTGTGGGGGGGGGGAATCACACCAGTTCACTTGTAATAAGGAGAAAAAAGGTTCAAACAGGACAAGATAAGGGTAGAGTTTGGAGCAATGAATTTGAGATGGAGATTTCCACAGCCCTGTTCTTCTTTTCCAAGGAGAAAGGTGGGGTAAAAATACTCTAAAACAAAACAAAACCACACAAACAAACACACACACACACACACACACACACGGCTCTCTCTCTCTCTCTCTCTCTCTCTCTCTCTC
>JAHTLZ010003542.1:57355714-57380213 GCA_023846285.1 Phrynocephalus versicolor | reverse complement strand
AATCAATCAATCAATCAATCAATCAATCAATCAATCAATCAATCAATCAATCAATCAATCAATCAGCTAGCAAGCAACCATTATTATTATTATTATGGAGTGTCCCTGTCCCATTGCTTTGTAGCCCTCAACATCACTTAAAAACCTGTTCTGGAAGGCTTTCCATTGCTCTAAAGCAGGATTTGGGAGTGCACTGAAAGGCAGGGAGATTATGCTTTCCCAGCTCTCTTAATGGAAGCACTTGCATCAAAACAAAATCCATTAGCATCCTGGCTGTTGGATGGACAGTATGCAGTTTCTGCCATCATGGCACAAAGAAATAATGGCTGTCAATTCCACTACACAAGTAGTTTGGAGACATGCCATACTCACATAGTATTGTCACTTTCATTTGCATCCAAAAACAACAACCTTGTTGAGTTACGATGACAGGGAAAATGCAGCCTGCTCCTATTTGCAGCTGTAACTTTGGGACTCAACCCACGGGAAACTGAAATTTGAGTTTGATTCAGATGGACAATGCACCATCTAAGATTATTTGCATAGTACCTTCCAAAACTGGGATCTACTTCTGACTGAGGCCGGTAGGCTGTACTGCAGTACAGATAATAAATAACCTGAGTGCTTTGGCACCATGCCCTTCATAATAAAATTAAGTTCCATCAAAGAAAAGCTGAGCTACACTCAAACTTCAGTTGTGTTTCTGAGCTTCTGGTTAGAAGACATAATATATTAATGCCCTGCAACTTGCACTGGGCTTACTTTAAAATTTATATTAAGTAGATTGTTGCATTATGGTAATGTACTAAATTACCTAAAGCAAAGTAACACAATGATTAACTGACCATAAACATTGGTTTATGGTCAGTTTATAAAGTATTGCAGAGATTAACATTATGCATTTTCATAACAGAGAAAATTTGTGGGAATGAAATATCTATGGACCAACTCACTGCTCTTACGAATAATAAAACAGTGGTATCACTCCCAGTGGTCTCAGGTTGCAGCTTGCAAGTAAACTTTGTTTTAAATCATCTTTGAAAATGTCAGAGATATTCATCATTTAAAAAAATGCCCAGCACTTCCAAGCATAGAATAATGATTTCCAGTATATGTTTCTAATATATAATGTATAACAAAATGGTTTTTTTTGTCTCTTCACTAAAGTTAGCCACCCAGCAAGTTGAGAGTTGACTCAACTAAAATGAAAGTAACAAAGTCACACCACAACACAGACACTCGTAATGCTTGGATCCAAACTAAGTTTGTTTTTTTCTTGGATGTCGCTGAAATCAATGAGGAATGATAACAAGGTCTAGGTAAAATCCCAACAATTTCAGTTGGGTTACTTATGAGGCCTCAATCCAACCTATTGTTTTTCTTAACAATAATAATGTGCTGTCCTGACTTATGGTGACCCTTTGCGGGGTTTTCCAGATTGAAAATACACATAAGTAGTTTATTATTCTGAGGGCACCATGGATTGGGCAACTATCCCAAGGTTATACAGGCTGGCTTTTCTCTTGGGTTGCCCAGTGGGGAATAGAAATCCCGACCTTTGACTTTGTAGCCATATCTCTAAACCACTAAACTATCCACCCAGCACCTTATTTTTTCCTTAAATTGTTAAAAATATGTTCTTAGCCAACATTTTCTCAGAGCTGTATGTTTACTCACTGTAGGATATGGTAGCTTTTAGAGGTGGACACAAAACATTTTTTAATTCATTTCATTATTCATTATTCATTTAATTAGCTAACAAAATGAATAACCCATCGAAGGAAAACAAATGAAACAAACAAAAATTTCTGTTTTGCTTCATTTCGTTTTTCATTCCCCCATCTCCTACCTTGTTGCTGCCAGCCTCCTCACCTGGAACTCCAGCAGTGGGCCAGGAGGGGGGGAACCCGCATTGAGTACTTAATAATAATAATAATAATAATAATAATAATAATAATAATAATAATAATAATAATAATAATAATAATAATAATAAGAATAAGAATAATAATAATAAGAATAAGAATAATAATAATAATAATAATAATACATCCCTCCAGCCCATGGGCTAGCTGGGCCAGCCCGTGGGCCAAGAAAAAAAATATTTTAAAAAAACTGGGCACACGGCAGCTAGCACCTCTCAGCTGTGGGGGGGGGGAGCTGTAAAAAAAAAATTTAAAAAAAAATTAAAAGCACCGACCCAGCCCCCGGGGCCACGTGGTTGACACTGTAAAAAAAAAAGATTTAAGTGCCAACCCAGCCCCTGGGGCCGTGTGGTGGGAGCCCTAAAATGAAGGGGGGGAAATAAAAATTTAAAAAGAGCCAACCTGGCCCCTGTGGCCGCATGGTTGGTGCTCTAAAATGAAGCAAATAATAATAATAAATTAAAAGCACCAACCCCACTCCTGGGGCCGCGTGGTCAGTGGTGGCATTGGCGGCAGCGGCAGTTCCCTGGTGGCGACAGCAGTGGTCCAGTTAAGCCGAACCAGTTTGTTTTGGTTCAGTTTGTACGAATTTTTGTTTTAAGAATTCGTACAAAATGAAACAAAACGAACTGAGGCGGGCGAACAGTTTTCTGTTTCATGCCCACCTCTAATAGCTTTAATTAAAGTTTTCAAGAGACAAGCGTCAATCATGTACCTTTGGTTCAAGATTTGTGCAAGCAAATAATACTATTGGAACCATTATAAAGAGGAAAACTGGAGAGGAAACGACCATGAATATGCTGCAGGGAACTGAAAACAAACTAGGCCTTTGCTTTCATAAAATTCTAAGCTTTAATATAGATCTACAGAAGACATTCTTAAAATGGTGTGAAGTAGGCACTATATAACCCCTGCAAGGAAGCATGGACAATATTTCAAGCAGAAGTTCTGAAGCAATAAGTGAGAAATCACAGCACACCCATACATTTAAGAACAAAGATACCAATCAAGATAGCTCTGCAGGTAATTTCCTTTACAGAATTGTTGGGGCCTCTTTCCTTTAACACTAGTTTTCAGAAGTGTTCGCGGATGGCAACCTGCAGCTATGAAACAAAGCACCGTGTCTGCCTTTTCCCTGTTTTGATTTGAGCAGGATCTGCACAGACTGAAAATTCTATCTAAGCATCATTACGGTCAGGATGCACAATAAGAGTGCTGTGGATGATACACTGAAAAAAAGGCAGTTGGCTTGTTTGAATTAAACAAGAGTTTGTAAAGACGTTGGCTGGTGGGGGAAGAGAAAGAACAAGTCTAGTGATCTCAAAAGTTTATCCATTTGTGATGGTTTTTTGTACCGGCTGTGAGCAATATCATACTGAGAGATTTTGGAACATCCTAATAGGATATTTGAAATCAAGTTGATTTACTGCACCTCATTCTATGCCTACACATTTTTGCTTTGAAGCAAGTTTTTTGGTGTCCATGGAGGATTATGACGCAGCACATGATCTTTAGAATGTATCATTAGATAAGAAATAGTTTTGATATGGTTGATACATTTGCCAGCGCCTTCCAGGTGCTAGTTCTGCAAAATATATCTTAACATAGGTTGTTTCCTTCATCTCTTCTTTCTTCTCCATCATCAGCAATCTTCTTCATTCGGAAGGTCAGGCTGTTCTCATGGCCGTCAAGGACATCTGGGAGTCCATGCTTTCATTGTTATTGTAACAAAGATTTTAAAAAATTGGGGAATTACCATGAGTCAGTGGATTGGGTCAGCATAAGAGATACAGCAGTATGCAGTGGAACAAATTTCATTAAGAGCTGCAAATGTAAACAAAAGGATGATAAAGGAAACAAAGCAAGAAGAATAACTCACTGATTAAAGAAATATGTTTTTGTAGCCCTGTCAAATACGGTTATTGTAGACTTGGCCTTTAGTAGGTATATAGAAAGAGTTACCCATGGTACCCACAAAATCTTCCCTGCCAAAAGTTTCTGCCATATTTGCCCCACCTTCTAAATGTTTCTGATGGCCTCACATCTAGGGACAAGGTCTAAAGCAGTGGTTCTCAACCTGGGGTCCCCAGACAGTCCTGGACTGCAACTCCCAGAAATCCTGGCCAGCTCAGCTAGTGATTAAGACTTCTGGGAATTGCAGTCCAGGAGCACCTAGGGACCCAAGGTTGAGAACCACTGGTCTAATGAAATGTTCTAGTTGGGGTCACTTAAACAAGGACAGAGGTACACCTCTCCATAATTCCCTCTTCAGTGAGGTACCTTAAGAACTCAAGGGGTAGTAGGGATACAAAACCCTGCCAACATATCCACTTGGACCACTCAAGCATTCAAGCCAACATTTGAACAGGCCTTTTGTGTTGCTGGCACACACACCCAATTGAGGCCACAGACTCCTCAAAACAGATCTGGCACACAAACACTTTCAAAATCATTGGAATCAGCCAGTTTACATAATGAAGGGAGAAAATGTGACCTGGACGAAAAATCTTTGATTCTATATATTGCCTCCACACATTTCAAAACACGAGGACAAGCAAATGCAAGGAAATCATCCCAGAGATCAACAGAAATGAAAATGAAGAGAACTAGCTGAGTTAATTTTTGAGGAGGGAAAATAACTCAATTTAAACTCAGAGGGTACATTAACTGTTAGAAATAAGCTGGAATTTAAACAGGTTTGTAGTGAAATTGGAAGTTTCCTTGTCACACTGAAGAAGGATCTGAGGAGCAACACTGGCTACAAAATTCCTCCTGTAGCATTTTCCAATGAGTTCCCATTCCACCTCATCCATCCCTTTTCTAAAAGCAGCAAATTTGAGAACTGGTTCTAAACTAATTCATACTTTAGATGTGCTTGGAGGGCACGAATTGCCTAGATCAGGCTGCACCATGGGATAGAAAGGGCATTAATTGCCCTGCAAGATGATCTCCTGACAAAGGCAGGCCAGGGGAGCATAACCCTGCCAGTTCTCTTGGATCTTTCTGCAGCCTTTGATACAATCACCCATAATGTATCTCTGAGATGGCTATCGAGTTTAGGACTTGGCGGCTCCATTCGTCATTAGTTCCAGTCCTTCCTTGAAGGCCAATATCAGATGGTATACCTTGAGCTGGCAATGCCCACCTCTTGAATCCTCTGATTGGGGGAGGCGTGTCCCTCGGGGATTGGCCATTCCTCCAATGCTGTTCAATATCTATATGAGGCAGTTGGGGGAAGTTATACAGATATTTGGAGTTTGTTGCCATCCGTATGTGGATAATACACATCCGTATCTCTCTTTTTCCTCATCTTCAGGTGGTGCTGCGCAGACCCCAACCTATCACCAATAATGGACTGGGTAAGAGCCAATAAACTCAAAATCAATCCAAATAAGAGGAAGATCATACTGTTGGAAGGGGCATCAGATCAATTAGGGGGCAATTTAGGCTACATAGAATAAGACCCCCCCATTAAGGATTGGGTTTGTAGCTTGGAAGTATTCTTGGACCCAGCTCTCTCTATGGACGTGCAAACATCAGCTGTGGCCAAGAGTGCGTTTCATCAGCTTCCGCTGATTGCCCAGCTATATCCCTACTTGGTTAAGAAATGCCTAACAGCAGTGGTTCAATCTATCTCTAAAATATGCATTACTCCTATACTGCTCTCTTCATAAGGCTGTTGTTGAAGCCAGCACAGAAGTGTCAACAGGTCTAAAATATGGCTTCCAGACTGAACCCAGGTACCAATAGATATGAACTCATACCCCTAGGCTTAGCTTGCCTTCTTTGGCTCCTAGTTAGTTTCCATGCCAAATGTGTTTGAGTGCCCACCACCCACCACCCACCACTGTTAGCTAGTTATGTGGATGCAGGATAGCCCTTGTGTCACAAGCATCTTTCTCCTCATGCAGAGAACAGTGGGCAGTAGGGCTTTAGAAGAATAGCTAGGGTGGTTTCACTGTTGCCTTTAGCATCTTCTGCCTGAGTTGGCTGAAGGATGTTGGAGACTACCCTGATAATTGTACAAGTTATGGTGGGATCTTACCCTCTGCTCTGCATCTCCCAGTGGCTTGAGGCATTCAAATACTGGAGAAAATTCTACCAATGAGACTCCTCCCCCACCCATCTCACAGAGATGGTGATCAGAATTTTCAGATTGTTTCAAATTCTCAGAAGTCTTCAGAAACTCATGAAAAGACTTTCTTTCAAGTAGTTCCAGCTGCTAAATAGCTCTATGGTTTAGGCATCTAGCTGTGGAAACTGAGTGACAACAGCTGGACTGGATGATCCATAGAGTCCATACCAGCTCTGCAGTTGTTGTAATTTTTGTGGTCTGTGAACATCATCAGTTATGTGTGGAATAAGCACGGAAGAAGATTCTGTTGCCATAGGGCAGTGTTGGCGAACCTATGGCACGGGTGCCAAAGGTGGCACTCGGAGCCCTTTCTGTGGGCACCCGACATCGCCCCTTCATAGCCACCTGTATTCAGGTTAAATGGGTGTATTGGCACTTCACGAAAAAGTAGCGGGTTTTGAATCGCGGTTTGGGCAATTGGTCTCTAAACGGTTCACCATCACTGCCATAGGGAAAGACCTGAGCCAACCATATGTTGCCCAAGGGTCTACCTGTCTTGTGGGCAAAACAGTACATGAAGGAATGGTGTATCATTTATGCCATGTATGCCAGTCTGCAAGAGTTGCACTTCTATAAGTGAGGACTGAATCTCATCAACAGCAAAAGGAGTTAGTTGAGGACTTATTCCTTGTGGACTGTGGCTGACGTTCTTGTTGTGAATGTAATTCTGCTTTAGAAGTGTAAATAGCTCTCATGTGGTGACTCTTAAGCTTCCAACTAATCCATAATTGAACTGACAGACGCAAGAGAGAATAAAAGAATATTCCTAGATATAGACATTCATTCTCATGGAAAGAGGTTTATTTAATGTAAATGTAAACAATTACTTTTTCCTTTGACTATTGGGGAAGCACAGAGAGTACTTTGTGAAAACAAATAGACACGGCAATTGAGCAGTGAGGAGAGTACAAATCTATATGTAGATAACAGAGATGGATTTGATTTTAAAAAGAACACCTATAAATAAGCATGCAAGACATCTGCCCTAGTTTCTAGCTCCTTGCCTTCTTGATATGCGTTTATTCTTTCTTCCTCCTCACATTATGATTCTGTCATTTGATTATTCTGCGTGCAACAAAGCAGACAAACCATGAAAACAATAGACAGGGTCTGTTTTAAGAGGATTTTATCAAACCTTCTGGACCATATCAAACTTATGTCTATGAGGCAAAAGACAGAAGCCTCTGAATCATGGGCTCAATGTACCTATGAATTATCTTGAAACGGAGGCAAGTTTCCCTTCTGGTCTCTGATCAATGGCTAGTATTAATAAAATACCTAAGCACCCTTCATAGAACTGATATGTGCTTTTTTCAGGCTTAAAGGATTCAACAGCAAAACATACTGTGTAAACTTACTTTTTCTTGTCTTTTCCCATGTGGTCTTCAACTCCATCACAGTTGTCTCCCTGAGACAGTAATACAGCAACTACTGTAATTCCCAACCAAAGCCTGTTTTTTTTGGGGGGAGGTGTTGTTGTGGAATTGTTTGAGTGTAACTGTGCCACTAGAAATTTTAGTAATGAAGAAACAAAAGGAAACATCAGGATTGCATGCAAAACTGTGATAAGGTATCAAGTGACAATAATCTATCTATAAACCATGATGGAGATGTGTAATCTCCAGGTTTAAAACTGGGGTACTTCAAGGACCAGATGCAGGGGAGTGGTACCAGGAGACAGATATCTAGTCTCGTGCGCTCCCAGATGCACCTGGTGGGGCCACTCTGAGGTACAGGAAGCTGGACTAGATAGGCCTTTGGCCTGATCCAACATGGCTCTTCTTATGTTCTTATCAGTATTATGTATTATAATGCACATAAATCTACCTACCCACTGGCCAAAAGAGATATAAAAAAACAAAGTTACATGACAAGACACCACAGACATTTGAAGCAAATAGGTTTTCCCATGCTTCAGGCCTGGAAAAGATGTTTAATGGAAACTGGGAATTTTAGTCATGTACCCTGACTGCTCAGGGGATGAAAATGATAACAGGTTTCCCCTCCCAACTTTAGAATGCAACTAATTTACAATTAGGGTCCACATTTTCTATCCTGCCACGTTGCTTGGAGATACCAAAGACCAATAATTGTTATTTTATCTGAATTACACATGTCTTGCTGGGCCTTTTCATCGAGCTATTTAAGCTGGTCTCTTTGCTTGTCAGTTTTGGCTGACGAGAACTCCTGGGACATAAATGAAATAATGCTCAAGAAGTTTTCCCTTTGAATCAGAGAAGCTCAGACTATTAAGCCATTCAAATTACTCTTTAAAATGAAAATAAACACATTCCTCAACAAAAATAATTTTTCTATTAAAAATAATAAAGTAGGGCTAGAAGAAGAACCAATTTGGATTATTTTCTTTTTCTTTTCTTTTTTCTCTTTTGCATAATGAAAGGGCTAATAAAACATAACAAACTCGAAATGGTTTTTGGATAGAGGGGGAAAAGATGGTGTCAAACCTTGCTCTGCCTTGTTTCCTTCTGCTCACAATGTATCTATCTAAAACAAATGGTGTTCTTGCTCTTTCTGTCTATTGTTCAATCTGTTTGGAAAGTATCCATCAATCTACAGCCAACCATAATATTTGACACTTCCTGACATCATGAAAGCCACCATCTGTCTATCACCGAAGCCCAGCACTCCTTAAAAAACAGCTTGGCCTGATCTTTAAACAAGGTTGTATGCAGAGAGCACTTTAGAAGAAGCATTTGAGGAGACCTGACAGCGAGAATCTGCGTAAGAAAAATAATAGTCATGTTTTATTTAGGCTTAAGCTGAACACTGAAGGAAACATGCAGTCCCGTTTGGAAAGGCTTAGGTTTCTCTTTCAATTAGACCAAATCTCACACTTCTCCCTGCAAGTTTAGCTAATGAACTTAGACTCCTCGTAAACTAATCGGAACTCCAGTCAAACTCAAAGCATTCCATTAACTAGGTGCACTTTTCCAGATTAATCAAATATTAAAAACCAGAAGTGCTTGCAAAATAAACAATATAAAGAGGATAACATGCGGGGGAAGAAGGTGAATAAATCAAGAGTTGGCAAAGCCAACTGGCAAAGCCAATTTGCAGTCATCTTGTTTGGTCTTCCCAAAACAGGACAGCAGTCAAAACTCTACGTACAGCATTTGTCTTTTCCAGTCCACAAACAGTTTGGTAGAGCTTCACAGCCAAATACAACATACCACTGTCAGCAATTTTCCAGTTGGTACTTAGCCTTTCCTGTGCTCCTCTAAGCAACAGCTCTTCCTTTCCCAGGCTTGGCCTCTCCTGTCATCCTGGAGTCATCTTACAAACGTCCCGTTGCCTAGGTGCAACTTTCATATATGGAACTGCCAGGTCAGCCAATGTCTCAGAGATTGCTCTGTTTTCCAGGTCTCCAGACAGGGAGAGACATCTTGAAGTGAATGGTGCCAGAGGAGGAGGAAGTTTTAATTTTATTGCGTATGTTGGCTTCAATGCCTCTTTCCCAGTTCTTACTTTATGAGAATAAAGGTACATGAGCTGAGCAGAGAATATTTGTTTATTGACAGGATCCCTGGACTGAAAACTTTGCTGGTAAATGCAAGATCAATGGATGGGAAATCAACAATCATTCAGGACCTGATCCTGCAAGAACTTGCTGACCTCATTTGCATCACAGAGACTTGGCTAGATGATCCTGGGGATGTCAACTTCTCTCAGCTCTGTCTTGCAGGTTTTTCTATGGAACAACAGGCAAGACTAGGGGACGAGGTGGCAGAGTGGCAATAGTCTACCACAACTCCATCCCTCTTGCTAGATGCCATGTTCCCCAATTTCCTGGTTTTGAATGTATGTTTTTAAAAGTAGGAGCAAGGGGTAAAATAGGAATTCTCTTGGTGTATCTTCCTCCCTGTGACACAACTTTTCTACCTCAGTTTACTGAACTGATAACAGGGCTGACGTTGGAGTCCCCTCGGCTCGACGTTGGGGGACATTAACATCCATGCTGAGTCAGCTTTGTAAGGGGTTTCTAAAGACTTCATGACCTCCATGTCAACAATGAGTCTGGCCCAAATGCTATCTGCCCCAACCCATCCTGCAGGCCACACCTTAGACCTGGTCTTCTCCCCTAATATGGACAGTATGGACATTAAGGTAAAGGAATTTTCTGTCATCCCATTGTCCTAGACAGAGCACTATATGGTGTGCTTTAGGCTCGCTGTAACTCAGAGCCTGGCCAGAGGAGGAAGTCAGACTAAAGCAATATGTCCCAGAAGGTTGATGACTCCAGATGATTTTTAACCTCAAAATAGACCCAAATTGGCTGCTTAGTTTACTGCGGAGCTGGCAGAATTGAAACGGGTGGCCCATAGAGCTGAAAGGCATTGGCAGAAAGCACAGAGTGAAATAGACAAAGAAACAGTGAAAAGCCTTTGAAAGGTTTACTCCAAGGCAGTGGAGGCAGCAAAGAAATCATTTTTCTCTACCACTATTGATTTGGCACAAAATCATCCAGTGCAGCTTTTCAGAATAGTCAAACATCTGCTACATGCTGACCCATGAGTGGATAGCACAGACCACTCTGTATCGCGCTGCGAAGAATTTGCACAACACTTTGCAGGTAAAATTGAACTGATCCGGGTTACCTTGGATGTTGCTATTGATCCTGAGCCTGTAAATAAAACGCCCTACCTGCTTGTCCTGTATTACTGGATAACTTTCAGCTCCTACAGCTGGATGATGTGGTCAGGACCTTTGGGGAGATGAGGGCCACCACATGTGTGTTGGATCCTTGCCCCTCATGGATCATAAAAGCTGCCAGAGGAGGTACGGCAGACCGGTTTAGACATGTAGTGAATGCCTCCTTACAACAGGGAAGGATTCTGGCATGCTTAAAGGAAGCAATAGTAAAACCACTTTAAAAAAGCCCTCCTTACACCCAACAATATTGAACAATTACCGACCAGTATCGAATATCTCATTCTTCAGGAAGATCCTAAAGTGGGTTGTGGCCTTGCAGCTCCAGAGGTTTCTGGATGAGATAAACTACTTGGATCCATTTCAGTCTGGCTTCAGGCCTGGCTATGGGACTGAGACAGCACTGGTTGCATTGACAGATGACATATGCAGGGAAATGGATAGGGGATCGGGTCCCTTTTAGTTTTACTAGACCTCTCAGCTGCTTTTGACACTATAGACCATGGCATCCTCCAGACTTGTCTCTATGAAATGGGAAATGGGTCCTTCCTGGATAGAATGCAGAAAGTGGTATTATGTGATTCATGTTCGACACCACGGCCACTGACTTGTGAAGTCCCCCAGTGTTCGGTTCTGTCTCCTATGTTATTTGACATCTATATGAAACCACTGGGGGAGATTATCAGGACTTTCAGGGGTCAGTGCCACCAGTATGCTGATGATACTCAGCTCCACCTCTCATCACATCTGGATTCTAAGGGAGCTACTATCTCAACTTTACATGAGTATTTAGCTGCAGTAATCAACTGGATGAGGATGAACAAAATGAAACTAAATCCAGACAAGGCAGAGGTGCTTCTGATCAGTCAAAAGGGAGAACAAGGGATAAGGATACAACCTGTACTGGATGGGATCACCCTCCAAATGAAAAAAAAGGAGGTACACAGCTTGGGGATGCATTTGGACTCATCCTTAAGGTTGGATGCACAGGTCACAGCTGTGGCCAGGAGTGCATTTGCACAATTAAGGATAGTACACAGGTTACACCCATTTCTTGAGAAACCAGCTCTGGCCATGGTGACACATGCCCTAGTGACGTCCCGGCTAAACTACTGTAATGCACTCTATGTGGGGCTACTGACAAAAAGTCTCAGGAAACTTCAATGGGTCCATAATGCAGCAACCAGATTGATGACTGGGGCGGGATACAGAGATCACATTACAGCCCTATTAAAGCAGCTCCACTGGCTGCCAATCAGCTATCTTGCATAATTCAAGGTATTGACCTTGACCTACAAAGCACTGTACGACCTGGGTCCAAGCTATCTCAAAGATCGAATCTTTGAACTGACTCAGGTGCTAGGATAGGCCTTCTCTCCATCCCGCCACCCTCACAGGTACGTCATGTGGGAACACATGAAAGACCCTTCTTGGCTGTGGTGCCCAGACTCTGGAACTCCCTTCCACTAGAGGCCAGGACTGCACCATCTCTGATGTCTTTCTGGAAACAAGCAAAGACCTTTCTCTTCGTGTAAGCTTTCCCTGAATGATGGGCTACCTATTATGTGTCTTTCATATGAATCTATAGGATCATATAGACTTTGTGTTTGTAACCACTTATAATTTTGTGTGATTACATTGACGCTATGTTTTCAATGTTAGTTTCCATCACTCATAACTTTACATGGAATTTTACTCTCCTTTTAACTGGTCATGTTCTCTTGTATCTTCAATGTAATGTTGTCTTTTAATGCTGTAAGATGTTCCTTAATTCTCTGTTCTCAGTACTTGAACATGTTTTAATTGTACTGAAGTGTATATTTTCCCTGATTACTGTAAGCCACCTTGGATCCTTTTCCAAGGAGAAAGGCAGGGTAAAAATACTCAAAAATAAAATAAAATAAAATAAAATAAAATGACATCAGTTGCTGGATTCCTATTCCCATCCTGTAAATCTTTTGAGGCTCCAGTTCCCATCACTTTATATGATTGCCACGAAGAACCCCAAAGACTGTTATTATGCTTAACATTACATGTGGTAAGCTGAAGCTAAGAAACCTATTGCTTCACCAATATTTACTTCTTATGAGATCAACATGACACTCAGCCCCTTCTAAATTACCATTTTACAACACAAAAACAACCCTTAAGACTGTAGAAGAAAGATGAAGCCACAAGCATCTGTTGGAAACATTGGTTAAGGGCAGAATATTGACATTCTCATAAGGAAGAGATCCATGTGGAAGAACTCTAACCTTGTTTCCTGTTGGGTGTTTTCATAACAGGAAACCACCATGCAGAATTGCTTCAGTTTATGGGAAAATGAAATGTGAAAGGCTTCTTACCTTCACCTTTTGTTTTGATGGTTAACCTTCTCACCTACCTCTTGGGCTCAACACAATAGCACAAAATCATAGACTTCAAGAGAAGACAATATCAGAAATGCACACATTCATGGATGCGCACACACATATTTTTCCCCATACCAAAAGCATCATACTGTCCAGGTAAAGATCATGCCCCTACTTCCTGATGTCCTGTCTGAGCAAGGGAACTGGACTGCTGAATATGGATGCCATGGAAGGTAACAGATGGTCTGGCCGATGATCCTGTTGACACCTTGGTGGATAGATAGCATGTGGATGCCACCCAGGTTGTTGACTGGATCACCCCCACACGCCTCATCCGATGCTGAGCCCGCACTTCACCATGGTTTACGGCAGAGCTGCAGGTGACGAAGCAAGAATTCAGGAGGCTTGAGGGCAGATGGAGAACAGACTGGATGGAAAATCATTGGGCTGCAGTTAAAATGCTGACCAGACGCTATGTCCTGGCAATCAGGGAGGCTAAAAGATCCTACGCCTCCCTGAAAATTGGTGAGGCCTCGATCGCCAGGCGGAATTGTTCCAGGTTGTTCGAGGCCTCACCAATCCTGGTCAGCAGTGGCCTCCTCCTAGTGATTTCACTAGTGAGTCTTTCATAGCCTTTTTTAGTACCAAGATAGCGGTCATTCATGCTGCTCTGGACTCTGGTTTCACTAGTCCCTCCACACTGTACCCCCTCAGTCTCCTCAGTTTGTTGAGTTTGAGCCTGTAACTCCAGCTGACACCTGCAGGGAGCTGGCAAATCACCAGCTGGTGGCTTCTCCGTTTGACCCCTGCCCATCATGGGTGATCAAGATTGCGGGGGCGGGGAGCATGCTGGAATGGACTTCTATGATTGTGCTTGCCTCTTTCAGAAATGGGATTTTTCCCAATTGCCTGAAGGAGACCATTATCAGGCCCATTCTTAAAAGACCTGGCTTGGCTGTGGACGATCAATCCAACTATTGTCCGATAGCCAATGTTCTCTTTCTGGACAAAGTGGATGAGCGGGTTGCTACTGAGCACCTCCAGTTGTTCCTGGAGGAAGACTGTGTCCTGGATCCAGTCCAGTCCAGGTTCATGCCATGGCGTGGGATCAAGACAGCCCTGGTTGCATTGCTTGATGACCTCCTGAGGGGGGTCAACAGGTGGTGCTCCTCCTCTTTAGTCCTCCTTGATTTGTCTGTGGCCTTTGATATTGTTGACCATGGTATCCTCCTGGGCTGGATTGGTGAGGCAGGAGATGGGGACCTTGCTTTGTGCTGGCTCCGCTCCTTTCTTGGTGGCCATGCCCAGTGAGTAGAACTAGGGGGATTTGTCAGCCCCAATGGACACTCTCTTGTGGGATGCCCCAGGGGCCTGCACTCCCCCCATGTTCTTTAACATCTATATGAGGCCACTGGCAGAAGTCATCCAGAGTTATGGGGTCTGCTGTCATCAGTACACTGATGACACACTGCTCTCTCTCTCCTTTTCTACCTTGTCAACAGACCCCACCCTTGACCGCTGCCTGGATGTGTTCTTGGAATGGACCAGGACTAACAGGCTCAGACTCAACCCTGAAAAGACCGAGGTTCAGTTCCTTGGGGGGGGGTGTCCCCCGATGGGATGGTGGTCCTCTTCCCAGCTTGGGGGATACTGCCCTCCAGCTGGCTGATAGAGTGAGGAATCTAGGTATTGTCTTGGATCCAGTTTTGTCCCTGAAGGCCCACGTGGCAGCTGTTTCCAGGGCAGCCTTTTACCAATGCAGGCTTATTGCCCAGATTTGCCCATACGAGGACTTCCTGTGGACAGTTGTGCAAGCTCTGGTGATCTCCAGGTTAGATTACTGTAACACTCTTTACATGGGTCTTCCCTTGACTCTTGTTCAGCGATTGCAGTAGGTGCAGAATGCGGGGGCCAGGTTGGTGTTTGGTGCAGGCAGGTTTGACCACATCACCCCTATTCTGGCTTGCTTGCATTGGCTACCCATTGCCTCCCAGATAAGGTTCAAGGTATTGATTTTGGTTTACAAAACCCTGCATGGCTTGGGACCTGAGTATCTGATGGAGCGTATCTCCCAAAGGCTAGCTTCATCCCATCCCACCAGAGCATTGCTAGCCCTCTCGCTCTGGGTGGCCACCCCTAGAGAGGCCTGCAGGGTTTCTACCCATAGTCGGGCCTTCTCGGTGGCCACTCCACTGCTTTGGAATAAATTACCAACTGAGATTTGGCTAGCAAAGTCACTGCTAGCTTTTAGGAGATCATTAAAAACGGCTATTTAAGGAACATGATTGTATGTTTGTTTCATTTTTTTGCCCATCCTCTTGCCTTGTTGGAGGTATTTATAGTGTTTTATTTATATCTATTTGTTTTGGTATTTCTTTTTTGTGTACTTTGTATTTATTTACTAGTCTCTTCAGCACCCAGAGTTCCCACTGGGAAAGTTGCTGTGGTTATTAAGTATAAATATAAATAAATAATATAATAAAAAAAGCCCCAGCTGGGAGGCAGGGGGAGGGGTGAAAGGCAGAACGGAGCATGTAGGGGAAAACCTTTCACCCCTCCTCCCACGTCCCAGCTGGGAATTTTTAACAGGTTGGGGTGTGGGGGACGGGTGTCCCTCTCTCCAAACCCCGACCTGTCAAAAAGTCCAGCTGGTAGGTGGGGATTGCAAGGAAGAAGGAAGGAAATAGTGGTAAATTGAAGCTCTGTTAGAATTTACATCTGCCTCCTTCCTTCTCTCACGCTCCCCCTCCTCCCAGGGTGGTTTTCTGGAGGGGGGCTGTGGGCACTGGGGGCTAGCCCCACTGTCCACAGCAGTCCCTGTTCAAAACACACCAGAGAGAATGAGGGGGTGGCAGGTGAGAAAGGAGCAGTTAAGGAGGGAATTTACTTCTGTCTGGCTGCTGCTTTCCTCCTACCCCCCCCCCCGCCTCCCAGCTGGGACTGAGCTGTCAAAATCAAAAGGGAAGTGGTGGGGAGGAGGCTTTTGAATCCCCCGCTGCACCAGCTAGAGCACTGTTGCCATGGAGGATTAATTTTGTTTTGTTTTGTTTGGTAAGTAATGATTTTTTAAAAAACAAAATCATTACGATACGAAACAAAACATGGCGGGGGGAGGAGAAATGGAATTAAATGAAACACAGTTTTTCCATTTTGTGCCCATCACTAGTTCAGGACATGGCCTTTGGTCAACTAATTGTCTCAGCCCAATTTTACTCTTGCTTACTTGTGAGTAAATCCCACTTGCTCGGTAGAATGTTCTTTGCAGCAGCATGTGTGCATAGGATAGGTTTCCTTTGCAAGTGTCTGGTCCAGGATGGGGCAAGTGGGGAGGGAGAAGAGAAAAGGAGATGGAACATCAACTTTGTGTGAGGCACAAAATAAGTCATCCAAACCACCACATTCTAATAAGCTTCTTTATCTTCTGGGTGGGGGGAGACTTCTTAAAACAGAGGTAGGGAAAATACCCTCCACCATGTATTTTCCACAAACAGAACAGAAATGTGATTTTATAAAGTTGTTGCATTTACTCTAGCATTATGACTAATTCATTTACACATGGGCAGTGAAGGTTTTAGAACACTAAACCTCTTGGAAAATAAAAGCAGATTGGTTAAATAAGGATAAATTATTCTGAACATCTGTCTTGTTTTCGGAGAGAGCTATTTCAATATTGATTAAGCTTCTTTTTTTACGAAGGTGTATGTGTGGGCAGGAGAGAGAGAGAGAGAGAGAGAGAGAGAGAGAGATTCATCCTGAATCTGTGTTGGTCATTTATTGCTGTTTCTGTCAGACCCTTTTTCACCTGAGACACAAAAAGAATGGGTGAAACATTACCAAGTTTTGCCACACATGATCATTGTTATCAAAGAAAAAAACAGGCTTTCAGGGACTTTCCCATGTTACCTGACAAAAAGTTATGCATGACTTATAAACCTCCTCCATCTTTAAAATGTTTCTCACTCACCTTGCTGATTTAGCCCATATTAGTAGACTCACTAATTTATGTTGGGCACATATACTGGTAAATATCAAAGCTTTCACCACTCTTCTATACAGACAATCACTGTGAAAAAGAGATCCACAATGTGGAGGCATTACTCTAGATCAGTGGTGGCGAACCATCTGCACTCCACATCTTTTGGACCACAGCTCCCACTGCCCCTTGTCATTGGCAATCTAGGCTCGGAATTCTGGGAGTTGTGGTCCAAAGCATCTGGACTGCTGAAGGTTCGCCACCACTGCTCTAAGGGATTATAAATCCTGGAATCTCCCCAACATCAGGGTAATGGGGAAAAATCATAAAGCATGAGCATTTGCTCTCCCTTAAAAGGGTTACAGTTTCTGTAACTGGGTTCCTACCTGCCATCAATTCACTTTCAACTTACGATCATTCAATGAAATTGGTGACCTCCAAAAAGTCACTAAACAGTCCCGCTCACGTCCTGAAAACTGAAGGCCACACCTTTCTTTATCAAGTAAATCCATTTCAAGTTCAGTCCTCTTTTCTTGCCGCTCTCATCACAATTATTGTCTTTACCAATGAGTTTTGTCTCCTCGGGTGAGGCCAAAGTATGATAGTTTCAGTCCAGTAATTTTCTCTTTCAAAGAGACTTGAGACTGGATTTTGTCTAAGTTGCCATAGCACATTTTCCTAGATCCAGATGGTTTAATTAGCAAATTATTTGCTAAATATGCAAATCATGCAGGAGTTGGTAAGGGTTCCCAAAAGACACCTCTGATGGTTTCCTACTCTAGTGCACTCCTAGGGAGGCTATACTGTATATAAAAGAGGACATAACTTTTTAACCCTTAACAGATGCATAGCATGGTCTCACTGGTTAAGTTGTTTACAATTATTTTGAGTTGTTTCAAAATATATCAGTTATTTCGATCTGTTTCAAATATATTTTTATTAATTGAACCTCCCATTTCTGCATGTAAAAGCAGAGAAGAGAAACATTGCTTTTCTAAATTTTTGGTTGGTGGGTGGGTGGGTTGGTGGGTTGGGTTTACTGCAGATGCAAGAAATCTATATAGATATGACATTTTGGGAATTGTACTACAATTTCTGTGCAAAAACTAGTATGCTGAATTTTCAAGTGGTGGAGTTGTTTTTATTCTATTTAAAAAGAAATTATTCATTTTACCCCTTGCTCTTCCACTGTTTCACAGACCACTTGTATAGGTGTCCACATCTATTGCTTCCCTTCTAATACTTTTCAGCATGGAGATGGATGCTTTTTCTATTAATGTGGCCAGGTGAGGCTCCACATCAACAGCCAGCATTCTCACATGGTTTTCTACCCCAATTCCCCTGCATAACCCACTGGTGATGGCACCTGGTGTAGGCGCTCCGGTGCATCCTTGTCTGTAGGACCCATGAAGAGGCAGTGGTCAGCTAGAAGCCAGTGCTGTAATTTAAATGGCATGCCAGTGTAATTATTGATGGTGCTTCAGAATGACACTAGGCTTCCTCTTATTGGGAACCACAACCAAAGGTACAGCTGAATAAAAGGAATGTAATTGCAGAACGATCGAGCCCACATCGAGTGACTCTTCTGTCCCTCTAAATTGGGGCCAGAAACAGATAAGAGATCAGTTTTAGAAAGAAGAACATGATAAAATATAATTCCTCCAAAAAAGATATTTTCCGCCAAGCTTTCATGTTTCTACAGCAAATGTGTTCCATGCTTATCTCTCAGTGATAGTCACTGAACCAAAGCCAGCTAATATGTAACTTGCAGACCTATGAAACTTTATACCAAGAAAAAACAAAGGTCTTCTGGTTCCTATGGGAGCTCCATTCCTAATTGTGAAGCTGGTGTCTCCTCAACACCTGCCCTTTAGCTTTTTCAAGAAAATTAGAGAGAGGGAGGAAATTGTTCTGAAAACTTTCGCAGTAGTACCATAGTTCTTCTTCCACTGGTACTGAGAAAAATTTCACACCTTTTCAACAAGGAATACAAAGAGAGGCATTGTTCCCCAGAAGTCAAAAGAAACTGCAAAAGGCCTTTTCTGTTAGGCAAAGCTAGGTCAGTAGACAACTGAACATGTGTTCTGTTAGATTACCATTGAAGGAAACTAGAGCATACAGTTTGCCACCTGACTCTACAACAGAGAGGGTTCCAAATACGAGTATGCTTAATAGACAACCCATGGCCCATGTGTGAGCTGACTGGACCCTGTTTGCAGCCTCACTGCCTTTATTGACTGCCAAGCTCTGGCAGTGAAGATTGGAAGCAGAGCTACAGAAATCTGAGCACATGCATGCTCTATGGGGAGGAAGAACACAAAGACACCTTCCTGCACCCAAGATAATTAATGGCCATCACTAAATTTCTCATGGAGTTGAGATAGTAGTTCCCTTAGAATCCGAAGGTGACAAGAGGTAGAGCTGGGTATCATTGACATACTGGTGGCACTTAACTCCTAGACCTGATAATCTCCCCCAGTGGTTTCAGTATGTCATTATATAGGTATAATTTATGCATTACATTGGGAATTTTCAGTAATTAAAGAGCTCCTGCTTCAGTCCCATGGCTTGGCTAACTCATGTGTAACTGTGATCATTGAGCAGAAGCCATATGAGCTCTGGATCAAAACCAGGGATTATTTAATTATTGAATTGCACCCTCTTCTTGTGACACCATTGCCCTTCCAAAGGTACAATTTATGGAGCAAGATTTTAGCCTCTGCATCACAGCAGCAGTCGAACGCATTCGTTTCTCTGAGCCCGTTGTAAAAACTCAGACCTGTGTATGCCCTTAACATTGTGACATCTGAAATAGGAACATTCAGGATCAGTCGGTATGGGCCTATACTAGCACAAAACATTGGCATCAAAGCTGGGATCAAGTCCAAGCCTAGAAGTGCAGACAGGAGACCTGGCCACATATGCCCTGGCATGACAGATGCAGTTCTGGCAACAGCCTACGTTCCTCATCCAATTCAGAGTCATCAGTCAACCTCTTTCTTGACCCTACTCCCATCAGCATATCCTCTTTTGCCAAGCTTTTCTTTCAAGGCCTCTCAACTTTTGACCCGCTCCTGACTTCCCGTTCTTTGTATCAAGTCTCCTAATCTCAGGCTTTAACCTGTCTGGTGAATAGCCTTCTATCTGCTTCTATTGCCTACCTGCCCTATACGACACATAGTAGACTAGAAGTTTAACACACATGGTGCCCAGTTGTTAGTAAACTACAGCATTCATCATCCTTAACCAGTATGCATGATGGAAATCAGGGCCCAAGAATACCTAGAAGGACACACACTCCTTACCCTTGAGGGAGATGATATGTTTAATCTGCTGATTAATCTGTTGCCCTTTTATTCCCCCCCCCATCTCCAACACAACTGGAGGCTTGCCTCTGTAAATATAGTTTACTTGTTTTTTTGGCACTGTCCTCCCCACTTGGAAGATTATACCTTTCAATCCACCTAGATCTTTGTTCAAACTCTTATTCTTGCATGACTGGCTGCACCGACAGTAGAATCATTGTTCTATTGTTCGTTGTTTATCTGCAAAACACACAGCAGTGCAGAGCTCTTTGGCCTTGTGCCTACGGAGACAGTCAACTTTTTGAGCAAAAGTGTTTTGTTCAATTAAGACATGATTCCTCCCCCACTTCCATATTTTGGAAAGAATCAGCTTTATAATAGACATTTGTCTTCATCTCACTCTTCGGAGCTGCAATATAAGCCAATAAATAGTCCATTTCATGGATAAAACTATTTAGCTGGTTTCAGGGAAAAGTTCCAATGGAATCTTGTGACCCCTGGGCCATGTTTGTCTCTGAAGGTTGCCCGGCAAAAGGAACCAATGTACAATATTTGCATCTTGTGTGTGTTGTGTCGTTAGAGTCATGACCGACTCTTCATGACTCCATATCCATGGAGTTTTCTTGGCAGGAATACTGGAGTGGTTTGCCAGTTCCTACTCCAGGCGCCTACAGCACCTGGTATTCCCTGGTGGTCTCCCATCCAAGTACTAACCAGGGCCGACCCTGCTTAGCTTCCGAAATCAGGCGAGATTGGATATGCTTAGGGCATCTTATTATTCATTATTTCAGGCACTTTATTCCAAAATGCATTTCTTCATTCCAAGAAAGCTGCTCTATATCCCAGCCCATTTATCCACTCTTTCAGCCTTTTCACTCTGTAAAATGAGCAATTTTCTAACAGATCAGTGGTTCTCAACCTTGGGTTCTGGACTAAACATCCCAAACACCTTCAGAACTAGCTATGCTAGCTATGCTAGGAGTTGTGGTCCAAGAATATCCGGGGACGCAAGTTTAGGCATCATGATACAGATAGAGTTGGAAAGGGTAATAGTAATCCTGCAGATGTTGTTAGACTACAGCACCCATCATTCCTAGCCAGCATAGTCAGTGCTACAGGATGATGGGAGTTGCAGTGCAACATCTGTATAGCTACAGTTGGCCACCCCTGATTTAGAGCATATACCTTTTAAATCAAACAAATCATGCTTGTTTCATATATATAGTAGTTCAGTGTCATACACAGTGATTCAGTCCTAGAACAATCTAGATTGTTCTAGAACTGAACACTCTTACTAAACAATCTGAACTGAACATTCAAACATTCCTAAGGCAACAGTCGACATTTAATTAGGAGAAATGCAAAACAAATGTAAGTACAAATTTGAACCATACAGAAACACATAAAAAAAAGAATATCAGTAACGGTAGTTTATGAAGCATACAGTCTCTGGGTTTATAACCCTAGTTGGTAGCAGAGCAGAATAGGGCTCAGAAAAAAAAATCTCCATGCATATCTTTTTATTTAGCCTTACTGATGTGTGGCTCTGTGTTGCTGAGACCAAGCTGATAGCGTTTTCATCAGCACCTACTGCATTCATTCACTTTGTGCTATGTTTCATCAAAGGTCATCATCTTTCTTTTCCCTCCCTCAAGAACAGTAGCTTCTAATATCAAATACCTGTTCAAAGAAAAGGCAGATAATTAGTGGATGGAGTGAGCACAGGATTTTTATCTCTGGAGATTCCACTCCTCACAGATCTCTAATTAAACCAGGAGAAGTTGCATGATGTGAGTATGCTGCTAGGCATTAAAAACTCACACAGAGCTTGAAGTGGGCTGGTACAAAGTTGAGTATATTGGCAGGGCTGCGCTTACTTCTTTTTTTCATCAGATTTGACTGAAGCAGGCGTGTAGGCTCTCTCTTCTGCACCCTTCTTATTTTTGTCTCCGATATGCGATATGTTGTGGCGACTTATCTTGCAGTATCGTATTTGCCCTCTTTTTATAATGGGGGAGCTTGTAGTTCAAACAGCATGCATTTTTAAAATAAAAAGAATACAGTAGGACCCTGGTATCTGCTGGAGATTGGTTTCAGGCCTACCTGTGGATAATGAAAACCATGGATAAGAGAGAATGCCTGCCCACCCACCACCAAACTGCTGTTTCCTGACAGTAGCTTGCTTTATGACTGCTGTTTTGAGACAGTAGCTTGCTTTAGGGCTGCTGTTTGTGATAGTAGCTTGCTTTACAGCTGTTGTTTGTGACAACAGCTTGCTTTACAGCTTGCTCTGTGGCTGCTGAATTATTTAATTTTATTCCTCTGCCAACCATGGATAACTGAATCAGTGGATAATGAATCAGTGGATATGGAGGTCCTACTGTACTAGTATCAATCCAAAAGGTTGCTTGAGATCTGAAGTTCATCACCTTGGATTGTGCGGGTGTGATCAGATGGTGAGAAGGTACTGCATCTGATCACACCAAAAAGGGTTGCTTTACTGGGCGTGACTTCCCTTCAACTGGCCTTTCCATCCTTGTTGGAATTGCTGCAGCTCACCCCTGCAAAATAGCCGTCTTGCTTCTTGACAAAAAAAGGTCCCCTGGGGGCACAGACTGGAATTGGGCTGTGCGACTAATGCCTGTACGTTTTGTGATTGCCAGGAAATAGCATGCATTGGACCTCCCCACAGGCCATGCAAAATGCAAGCTATTTCTCCATTTGATCATACTCTGAATCTCCCCACTACAGAGAAGCCGATCAATCCATTTTCATTTCTCCCAGTTTCTCATTTTCACAGTCTGTCCCCAAATCCTGAAGTTTGTTCTGAAGTGCACAAATGTGGATTTGTGATACATACAACATACTTGACTTATACAGTCTTTTCTTAAAAAGCAGTTTTTTGTCATATAATACAAGTCAATACTATTTTTACCAGTGCTGTTCCTCTACATATGCCCTTGTATAGGGATTTTTTAAAAGGTGGTGAATTCCAGGACACAATTTAAGGAAGTGTGAATATGAAAGAAGAGTGAAACTCTGACACACCTACTGATTTCAAAGCACAAGAGCAGGTGTGTTTGCATAATACTGCAAACTGAATGAATTTCTCTGAATTCACTTCCCCCACCACCCCTGGCCGAAGTTCATCTCTTTCCAAATCATCATGAGCTATCAAGTGTTGTTTAAGGATTGGGGAGAGAAGAAATGTCACCACTAACTTTAGGTGTCATGGAACTCGGAACAGAGGTGTTATGTAGTGGCTCAGATGGAACCATGCGACGCCCAAGTGAATTTCAGCTCTATTCATAGCAAAGGCACATGTTGCAAAGGATAAAAGCACTGCTAAAAAGGCCTGTTTATATACACACCCCGTGGCAGGCCATTGGATGGTTTAAACAGCCTGCTGGCCCCCAATTGGGCAAGCCAGAATCCTGCCCATTCAGTTATTCCCCAGCCTCCAGCTCCCACATCCCACACCTGTCTCCCATTGGGACCCGGCTAGAGCTTGGCTGGAGCTAAGGTAAGTTTAGAGTCTTCCTTTCTATTTATTAATATACTCCAAACTCAGGCAGTTCACGGGTTACACTAAGAACACAACAAGAGGTAAAGAACAGCATCTGCAAAGTCAGCTGTAAGACTTGAAAAAGAACTTTCATGTTGGGGTGAGAAAGGACAAGACAACGTTCCTAGACATCCATGGCCTGATACACAACACCCCTTTGCTCCACAAGCTGCTGGTCATGTGCTGAGTCATGCAATCTCTGTTTGGGATGTGTTGAGCCTGTTTTGTGAATTGTTAACAGTTTCACTGCTGCTGCTGCTCTGGAAGGTGCCAAGAGAAGGCTGTCAGTTTTGACAATGTTCATATATGCCACAGAGTGAAGCGGATAGACAATCCTAAAGGAAGTTGTTGCAAATAAGTTTTGAATGCTCGCTTATCAATCTGGGGGTATATCTTAATATATGCAGCACAAGCTGCCCTATTAGTCAGAGGCCGTTCCAGTTTTTTCATACATCAGCATGCAGAGATGGTTTGGACCTTTTTTTGCCCAGATAGTGCTTTGCTTTCCTGTTTACTCCTTTTCTATCTATCTATCTATCTATCTATCTATCTATCTATCTATCTATCTATCTATCTA
>JAHTLZ010003542.1:57300558-57355236 GCA_023846285.1 Phrynocephalus versicolor | reverse complement strand
TGGATGGATGGATGGATGGATGGATGGATGGATGGATGGATGGATGGGGAAAAGTGCATTAAAATGAAGCTATATAATAAGAATAATAATTTTAGATCTGCCAGGCTGGAAAGGATACTATGGATCATTGCATTCCTATGGGTCATTTTAGTTCAACCCTTGTCAAGAGGTCCAGTGAGGAATCAAACTCCCAACCTCTGGCTCCATATACTTAAACCACAGCTCACAAATTAGGAAAGCTACCATTTTGGGCTACACCTTCCCGAATTCCCTATTCAGCCGGGGATGGGTGGGTTCTGTGAGATGTCATTTTTCAAAGAACATCGGCACCTTTCCCAAGTTCTGTTTTGAGCGGTATTTTGTATAGGTGCAACAACAGCTTAACAGCAAACCCAACTCTTATGTATGCTCTACCCCAGGGGTGCCCAAACTTTTTGTAAGGAGGGCCAGATTTGGTGGCCGAGAATGTGTCAGGGGCCGGTTGCTCCCCAACCCTGCCACCCCACTGCAAGCCCCACCCACTTTCTTTTTTAAAAAATGGGGTGAAGGAGGGGGAGGGAGGGGTGGGCCAGCCAGCCGCGGGCCACTCAGAATGGCCTGGCGGGCCGGAGTTGGCCCCCGGGCCAGACTTTGGACAGGCCTGCTCTACCCTATTGGGCGCTCACCTTGCTTCTTTTAAAAAAATCTGTCTTCCGGGCCGGCACATGAAATGCACCCTAGCCCGGCTGCATGGAAGGGAGAGAAGTTGCACCACTTCACTTGGTGAAATGGTGCTTTCTTTATTGACATGGACAGCAAACAAGGACACAAGCAGAGAAAGAAAATGGCCAGTGATTGTTGGGTGCCATCTTTTCCCGCTCATTTTCTGGCAGTACACTTTCTTTTCCTTTTGGCTCAGCTGCTGCCAAAGCTGGCGTCTCATGCTGGGACAGGCCTTGACAACATGGCTCTCTCTCTTTTTGACTAGCACCAGCAAAATCCTGCTCCCACCCCCCAGCCAAAAGAGCCATGGTGGCCAGGTGATCCGAGGACTTCACCGTCCAATCTGTACAACTACCCTGTACTTCTTTCAGTTCAGGAAAGTGGTGAGCACTTAGTGTAAAGTAGCCACATTTACAAACTCAGGAATTGCATGTTTGAAATAATCAGACACATTTTAAGTATATCGTATTAAAGCTTGGTTGTGTGTGATTTCCGAGCTGTGAAAATGGCTAATGAATCGTGACGCACACTCTTAACTCCTTTTCTGCAGAAAACCTGAGGATATTAAAGGGATAGATGTGGATCAAAGATGGATTCACAGTTCATAAATCATCTTCCTGGAAACACACCAGTGTTCACAAAACTGTTCCATCAGACCAGCTTGTTGAATCACTAACCTCAGTGCTCAGGTGCAAATGTATTTATTTCCCTCCCCCTTTCCTGATCAGAAACATATTTATTGCCACATCAAAGCAATTTGCACATATGATCTTGGTGGTTAAGCATTGTACAGACTAGACTTGCCAAAAGGCAGTCGGGTAATTGTCACTGATAAGACATACTCGGTTGGCTCTCTGGGCTATTTTCCATGCTGTTATGTGGCGGGTGAAGAACAAGCTTTAACTGTCTGCTTTCCTTTAAAGAGAAATAATGCAGATGGTATACAGTAGTAACTTCGAAACCTCTCATTCCTTATTATGTTACACAGGTTCTGTCATGAGTTAAGACAGCTTCTGTTGTTGTGGGAACTTACTTTGGAAGCTGCATCTCTAGAGAACTAAATGGCTAGAATTGTTATTTGTTCACCTAGTGGAGAGATAAGAACATAAGAACATAAGAAGAGCCATGCTGGATCAGGCAAGAGGCCCATCTAGTCCAGCTTCCTGTATCTCACAGTGGCCCCACCAAATGCATCCGGGAGCTCATGAGACTAGATACCTGTCTCCTGATACCACTCCCCTGCATCTGGCCCTTTGATCTATCCTGGTTTTAAGCCTGGAGATTACACATCTCCATCATAGTTTGTAACCTGTGATGGACTTTTCCTCCATGAATCTGTCCAATCCCCTTTTGAAGGCATCCAGGCCAGATGCCATCACCACATCCTATAGCAGGGAGTTCCACAGACTAACAGCATGTTATTTTGTACGTCTCAAATGTTTTAGAAAAGAATTCCAAGAGAGCCCCAAATGTTTTAGCCTTTCCTCATAAGGGAGGTCCCCCAGCCCAGTAATCATTTTAGTCCTCTCTTCTGCACCTTTTCCAGTTCCACTATGTCTTTTTTGAGATGCGGTGACCAGAATTGTACACAGTACTCCAGGTGCAGCCTTACTCTTGTTTTGTACAATGGCATTATAATTTCTGATATCTGATTTGTTGTAACAATGTGCAGAGTGTAGGAAATACTTTATAGTAGAACTCCCACACTGAATACATGTTTCCAGAAAAGATACAGTGGACCCTTGTATAATAAACAGTTTGTATAACATAAAATCTGTACAACATAAAAAATTCCGGAAATAGGGGAAATTTGCTTAACTGAATCACCTATGGGGCGAATCCGTACAACATAAAACTGGTCGCGATTAGGGATTACTCCATTTTCAATGCATTCCTATGGGAAATTTGTATAAAGTAAAATTTGCTTAACAGAATTTTATTTGGAACAAATTTATTCCTTTATAGAAGGTTGGTATACCATAAGGGGTCAGGTCCATGCTACCTAATTAACATGGTATATTGTTTGAGGTGACTGAACATTCTCTTGTATTTTTGTAGAAAGTCATTATGTATCAAGAAGACCTTAAAGTGGAATTCTTGTAAATGAAACAAACAAGTCAGACAGAATACTCTGCAGATCCACAGGTGCCTATTTAGATACCATCATGTACTGTAGATGGAAATCTACAATGTCACAAGCTGTGGTTCCCACTCCAGCCCTGAGTCCCCAGATCTTCTTAGATGAAAATACCCAGAAGCCTTCACCCACCAGCTGTGCTGGCCAGGATTTCTGAGAGTTGTAGTTCAACAACATCTGGGGGGGTCCAAGTTTGGGAACCACTGGTCTAGAGTGAAGCAAAATATAAAACTCTGTTCACTGCTCTTCTGCAGTACAAGTAAAACATCCACACAGTAGGTTTTTAAGGTTGTAGTAAGTTCAAAGCAACTGTGTGGTGATGTTCTGCTCTGGAAGGGTGAGACCAGCAGCCTGAATTTCCACCTTGCTACAAATGGCAGCTTTATCAAACCAGCAATATTGAATAAAGGAACACTTGCCATGCTGTGTATATTATTTTGACTCGAAATTCTCATTACGCCTCTTTAGTCATATTCCCATCAGCTTTCTTTAGCACCATTACCCTAATCCCCCGCTGATTAAGTAAACATGCAATAGATTAGACGGTTGTAATGATTCCTGAGATCAGGGTTCCTGCTGCGACAATCCAATGACACGTTCATCTTGCGCTCAAGTTTGGCGTGTTCTGCTGCGTTCCTTCCTTATTCCCCAAGAAACAATGTTGGCAATTCCCTGTTCAGTGCTGACAATCTAACCAGCAAAAGTCAGGATTTGACGCGGTGATTCTCAACATCAGCTCTGATCCCTGCAGCTCAGGAGCTTTCTAAGTCTCCTTGTTGGTAGATATTTCCATTTCGGAGTTATTACTGTGAGAACATGAAATGGTGGTTGGTTAAAATATGTCATCCCTGATCAACCTGGGCTACAGAATCTGTCATTTGTACTCAAGCTATCTGACTGAAGTCTGTGGGTATGACATGCAGAACAATACTACCGTATCTTGGAATCCAGACTTTCTGAATTATTTTATTTTCAAGTATCATAGATTCAGAAAGCTTTCACATAATTGCAGCCACTGAAGTTTTATTAAATGATTCATCTCTCAGGCTTTTGAGAGTTCTGGCTACATGTAGTGATAGACAAATGTTTAAATAACCAACAATATATGCATTGTATATCAATGTTTGTAAGACATAACATTGTCATTTTAGCAGATGTTGAGAGATGTGACTTTTGGAATTTTTGGATTACAAGTCCCATCATTCTCCATTCTATGCCTTCTCATAGCTATGCTTAGTTCAGCCCAACCTCCTGGTTCAGGTCCCCAGCTCATACTGGGGCAGCTCCCTCCGTGAACAGGACATTTGTGTGGAGACAGGCCTATCTTGCACTGCCTAGATGCCCTAAGCACATCCGATCTCGCCTGATTTTGGAAGCTAAGCAGGGTCAGCCCTGGTTAGTAATTGGATGGGCGACCACCAGGGAATACCAGGTGCTGTAGGCGCCTGGAGTAGGACCTGGCAAGACACTCCAGTATTCCTGCCAAGAAAATTCCATGGACATGGGGTCACAAAGAGTCGGTTACGACTGTAACGCCACAACACACACACAGGCCTATCTTGGTTGCAAAGTACTCAAGCGTAGGTCTATTTTCACATGTGAACCATATGTAGGTATCTGTAGGTGCCTCTGTGTCTTGTGGAATGGTCAGAATGGAGAATGATGGGATTTGTAGTTTTCAAAAACAAAATCAGAATGACATATCCCTTCATATGATTCCATGCCAAGTAAGTCAGTGTAGTTTTGGACACTCCTGGCTTACCATTGGCACATGAGCTCACAAAAGTTAACAATAGTGTTGTGTTGCCCCCAAACCTTTCTTCCGGAGGTAAAGAATAAGGTACAGTGGTAGAAGAACATTACTTTAGTACTGGGAGTGGGTTATCTGGTTCTGCTTAGGTAGCTTGCATAGAGCTGGTTCCCCTTCAGTTACATTGTGCTCTTGGTGCTTGCCACAATTTTAGCCTTAAGAGGCATGGAAGGTAAGGTTAATTTATTGTAGTCATGATCCGTTCTACCCCATTAACACTCCACTCATTCTCTTTCCTTCAAAATGAAATTGGATCACAGGTTGGAAATGATGACTGATCTAAACTTTTCCGAACATCCACCTCCACTGTTGTTTTCCGCCTCATGCCAGATAGCTCATATGATTGCTGTTATTTGGGAATTTCACAACTGTGCATGCCTTGGCTTGCCGCTGCTCTTTTGTGACAATGAGATGTTACAACTCAAAACAGATTGAATAAATATGTTTTTACAATTGACTCTCTCTTGGCTGCTCTTCTCTTCAAGTAGGAACACAGAGCTCCTGTCTGAAAATCACTCATGACTGTAGGTACAGATAGACTGTAGCAGCTGTTTCATGGCAAACAAAAATGAACACTGTAGGTATTTCCATAGGTACTAGGGAGAATTGGATCTCTGCAATCATGCATCCGCAGTTATTTTTCTACTATTATGGGGTTATGCTTCCAGGGGATTCTTGACCCATTGCAACCTGAAGCCCTATAAGAGATGGTATTCTAAAGAGAAACAGGCACACTTCAATGCATTTCCTGGTTCCTTTTATAAAGAAAAAAATCCACTTGGAATTCTTTTCTAAAATTCCCCTAAATTCTCTTAATATGCCAATGTTCTGTCTTCAGTTGGCTACAGAATGCTCAGATAAACAACACCCTTACCTTTACCTTCTGGAAAGGGGGAAGATGCTGGTTCAAATTTCACAGGTCGCACTGAAGTCAAAATATTTCATCAAAGCTGTGTAGAAAGGAGTTTGTTGTGCAGTATTTCAGTGCATTGTAGAGCATATGATGTCAAAATGGTACCTTTTCAGACTACAGCCCCCAGAATGCACCAGCCAACATACCTGTTCTCCATTGGAGCTAGAGGAATCTGGGAATTTTCTTATTTAAAAACCCCTATTTTTATTACATTCATATATCATAGAATAATATATCATGTATCAGCTAAAACAGGGGATAGTCAGCAATCATCAGAAAAAAATAAATAACTCTGAGTGTAAAAAAAAAAATCTATTCCCTAGTAATAATGCCCACTCATAGAAATGCAGTACAAGAGATTCCTTTCCATACATAAGACATGGATAAAACATGAAATATTCCAATGTCTCCCTTGAAGGACTCTCAAATACCCATAGGTAGCATACAAGGATTCCTATGGGTATTTGAAGGACTCTCAAATACCCATAGGTAGCATACAAGCCAGCATACATTCAAAGTGGCACCAGGTGTGCTTGGCAGTTCCAGTTCTCCCACCATGATCGAGTACATGCAAGAACCAGGAACCAGACTGTGTCAGGGTCTGCTGATGCCATTTGATCTTTTACTCACCTCACTTCTTGCAATGATATTTCTGAGAGACAGAAGTTACAAACAGATTTATACAGGGGAATTGTAAATGTGAGAGCAACTTATCCAAACTCTTGCTTCATCACAGTTTTTAGTAACTCATATAGATCACTTCCATGTCTGCATGGCAATATTGAACTACAGTAGATTTGCAGTGTTGGTGTTAGCCCTTAGACCAGTGGTGTCCAAACTCTGGCCCTCCAGATGTTTTGGACCACAACTCCCACAGTCCTTTGTCTTTGGCAATCTAAGGCTTGGAATTCTGGAAGTTGTAGGCCAAATCATCTGGAGGGCCAGAGTTTGGACACCCCTGCCTTAGATGGAAATACGGCTCCTGTTGTATCAAATCCCCCCCAAAAAACACATTTTACAGGTTCTGTTGACTCCCAACACTGAGTCCAAGGCAACAGAAATAAATTAAGCATTAGAACAAGAGTAAGAGGCATTTTCCCATCACACAAGCCACATTGCCTTACAGCAGGGCAGTGAATTGTGGATCTGAGCCACATTTTTCATTTATAAAAATTTGGACCAAATGGCCCCTTAGACCCTCTAAGGACCATGAGAGGCAAAGTGCTGCTTTTCAACCCACCCGCATCCCCACAACAACCCTTCCGCACCATCTCAATTATTTTGAAAATTATAATTGCCAATAGAGATGGGCATGACCAGGAAAAATGACGTTTTCGAGTTGTCGTGTGTCGGAGCTGGCCTGTTTCTGCTCGTTTCCGTTTTTTGCGAAATTTTTCAAAAATTTGTCGTTTCGTTTGTCGTTTTTTCATCTGTCATTAGTACTGGTTTAGGGGGGGTAGTGGGCTCCTGGAGGCACCTCTCTGGGGTGGGTGCCTCCTCTGGCCCACTACAAAATGGCATGCATAGCCAATTGGATATGCATACCAAGTTGCAGTAGCACTGGCAGAGGCACCTCTCTTTTGGGTGCTTCTTTGACCACAGGCCCACTGCTGGTATAGTGCAGTCACAGTGCACACTGGGGGAAGGCTCCCTCAGTCTGGGTGCTCTGTGGCTCACTAAGAAGGGAATCGTACTTGCGTGTGTAGTGCAATGCAAGTACACAGATCTGGCTTAGGGTTAGGGTTAGCGCAAGGGCTAGGCTTAGGGTTACAGGTAAGGTTAGGGTGAGTTAGTGGGGTGCACCTCTGGGTGCCTCTCTGACCCACTTAGAAGGACAGTGTACTGGCGTATGGGTTAGGGTTAGGGTTAGGGTTAGGGCTAGGGTTAGTGGGCTTTTTATGCCCAACTGGCACATCCCAGAATCCTCAGTCAAAACCTGGCCAAGTGGCCATGCAATTGGTGGAATGGCTCCAAAAATTTGCATGGTCCCTCCCATGGTCAGCCAACATTGCACAGGTGTAAAATAAAATAAAATAAAATAAAATAAAATAAAATAAAATCAATGGAGAGAAGACATTTTGTTGCAAGAAAAACCCACTGCTGCTAGTGCTACTGTAAAAATTCTGGCAGTTTTAAAATAGCAATTTCCGCGTGTTTCTGTGGTGCTTTGGTGTGTTTTTGGACCACGACGATTTCAAAATAAATATTGCGGTCACCCCATTTTGGATCCCCCGCCTGCACCGCATGGCATGGTGAGTTGGCGAGATGACGAGGATGCCCTGAGCAGCCCAGGACAGGAGGGGGGGAGGCCAGGGACCCCCCCCCGAAACCACCCCTCGGGTAGGTGCGCACTCTGCTTTTTTGGCCGGGGGTGGGTTTTTATATTTTAAAACTTTTTTCCTGTGCCGCTTGAATGGCGGCCGGCGAGTTGCGACTTGCGAAGTTGCGAGATGACGAGGATGCCCCCCACTGCCCCCAGCCCCCACCAGAGCAGCCCAGGACAGGAGAGGGGGGGAGGCCAGGGACCCCCCCCCCAAAACCACCCCTCGGGTAGGTGCACTCTCAGGCAGGCATATTTTCGCCTGCTTTTTTGGCCGGGAATCGGGTTTTTTTTATAAAAAAAAACTTTTTTTCTGTGCCGCTTGGCATCGCACGATCGCCGTGATGCCAGGAACGACAACGACAAATCAGACCCAATTTTTCTTTTATCGGTTCAAGTTCGAGTTCTGGCGGAGTAAATGTCGTTTCCTTTTCTGTTCCATAATGGAAACGAGGTATGGGAACGGAAACGGGAATTTCGCTAAGTCGTGCCCATGTCTAATTGCCAATCATACTGAAGAGAAGATCTTTGCTGTTGACACCTGCCTTTTCTTCTGCATTACACTGTTTCCCCCCATAAAAACCAAACAAATTGTTACAAGGTAGAGACACATGCTTATCTTTAAAAGAGAGATGATATCCTAATAGAAAATTATAAAGAATGATTTGCAAATAGAAGTCTATGCTCTTCAAGCATTCATTCAAACACAATGGTTTCAGAAGGCTGTCTTTGTCTCAAGAACTTCTGGTACCATTGCATCCAAATGGCAAATGAATGGTGGATAAATGTTAAAGATAGAAATTATTTAATGTAACATCTTCTTTCAAGGCCAATCCTACAAAGCTTCAAGAGGCAATATAAGAAAAATGTGAATTTTGACCATCAAGACAGTTTCCTTAGCTTTAATTTAATTTAACTTTCCTTTTTGTTTATAATTTCTGTTTAAAATTGGGAACATCTACAACCCCAAGCATCAATGCTCTACCAATATCTAATTTCACAGTTTTCTTAACACGTATCTTGTGTTATTTATTATAGTCAATGTCATCTCAACACCTTTGCCTATGCCTGCGACATTTTAAATGGCATTGCTGGCAAGCCATCAATCATAAATCAAGAGATGTATTTTAACTTCAAGTAAGATCAGTTTGGAAAGAAAGCAAATCTTGTAGGGCCTAATTGGATACATTACTCACACCGATAAATGATAAATGCCTTTTCTGGGGATGTTTCGAAAAACTTTTTCACCCATTCTTATGAGGTACAATATAAGCAGAATGAAAAACTCTTCCTGTGATCACCTCTAGCTACTAAGATACATTAATGCCTGTGATGGGACTTCAACTTGCAGATTGAAAATGAGATGTCCATTTTGCCTCAGTGCAATCACAGCTTCTCATTTCCAGGCAGGCAAAGGAGTACCTTTTCGCTTTGATAGCTTCTTCTGAACTACTTTTTGCAGAAATGTCCATTGGAGTGATCAGACATTTGGATGTAACATTGGAATGACTGACAAAAGAGGGTTGTGTATGAATTCCAGTGGTCTTGGACACTCTGTCTTCAGTGGGAGAAGGTTGTGCTTTACTATCAATAAAGCCTATATTAAGAATGCCATGAAATGAATTCTCATGCCCTACGATTAGTGTGCAAGAACAACCGATAGGCAGTCATCTAGTTGCAACTAGCATTCCCTCATTCTGAAACTTCTAACGTATCTAAGCTATCATTGATGTTGCCCTTTTGGTCATGAAAACAGTATTAGTCAATGGGAAATAAACCTTGCCTGTGAAATGTTTATCACATCACTAATTGATATGTTCGTGAAAATCTATCCTTATTTGATCTAAATTGTCTGGGGAACAAACAGATAATTAAAAGAGTGTGCTATTAACAGATCTAGCACTGGGATATATAGGATACAAACTGCTAATTTGTATAAAAAATATGATTCTGCTAAATGAGATTCAGATAATTGGAGCCCTACTGTACATCACATTTTTGTAATTAGATCTGCTCTGAACTTATTTCAGGCCAAATCAATTTAATACTATTATTAGGTTATTAGTAGAGGGAATAAGTATGTGGTATTCCCTGCAAGTCCTGACATATCATCAGCAACATTAATAATACATTAATTAAACTGGTACAAAGGAGGGATGTTAAAAAAAAGGGTGGGTTACAAGAAAATATGAACTTAAAGAGGCTGCCTTTAACACAAGATATGAGTTGCACCCACAATGGCACTGTAATTCAGGAGAAAGGGCTTATGTTTGCATCTTCCATAGAATCAATTACACTAACTACATTTACCAGGCGATGTTAATTTCACTTTACAGGTAATTTATTGTGTCAGAAACATGGACTCCAAGGTGATTCATGCAAATCATTCCCCTTAAACAAACACCATTTGTCGCTAATGACAGGACAAAGCAAACTTTGGGAGCAGTTATGAACAGTCATGCTCTCTTTTGCTGTACCCACTTGCAAACCAATCTTTGTTATTTGCAGATGAATTAGCTATGGCTTGAAGAAAAATCATTAAAGCCATCTGCTCCTAGGAGGAGGACAAGGAGGAGCAATACTTTCCTATGATCCTTTGTCTATATGTGTGAGAGCAACAGACTGCGCTACAGAAACCGGAATCCAGATGAAAAATTATGCCAGCATAACTCTGTTGGTGTAGATCTCAGTTGTGGATTACTGCAAGTTCAGAGGTCAGCATAGGCATTTGGTTTTTGCCCATCAGTCACCAGACCTAGTGTGCTGCAGTAAATATTTATGCTGACTTTTAAACTTGCAGCCGTTCGCAGTTGATATGTGTGCCAATGGAATAACTCCAGCAGATGTAACGAACAGGATTGTGGCAAATAATAATGATGATGATGTATATTTCAGTGACATTGTCTAATTAACGAATGGTACTGGCAGAGCTCAGTAATGGCTACTGGGAAATACATTGACGGAGAAAAAGCAGATTAATACAGATAACTGGAGGTAATTGTCCTGCTGCCCTGTGTCAAAGGAAGAAGCCTAATACAGCTTCAACAATTGAACTCTGTAGTTACCTTAGACAAAAATTGGAGTCTTAATCATCCCTGAAATTATATGATCTAATCAGCATAAAAGTGTATCCTGAGTGTTTCCCCAGATTAATTCCTTAGCTCTACTGGAATACATTTTCAAGGGTGACAAATTTAAACTCAGTGGATTTTTAAAAGGCCCTTGAAAAGCACACCTAATGAAACTGAAACCATAACAGCCACAGCTTTTTAGTAGCTTTGAAAAGTTTCCTGACTGTTTGACTATTTTTGTGTTGAAGGAATTTCTCTACAGTTAACAGAACATTTGTCTTCCATTCAGGTAGCCCATTTTACTTCATCTTCTTATTTTGCTTTGAAGTCTTTGTAGGGACTTCCAGATGGTCCAACTAGAGTCTTTCCCTATTGGGAGATACCACTTCAGCATTGCTTTTGTTCATCATACAATTAGCCTAGCCTCTGCTAATTTAATATTAAGGCTAAAGAAGTTTGTAGAAAGTTTAGCCCTCAATTTTAGCAATTTTCTTTGGGTTTGGTGTTGTACTATGTTATTTCATGTATTATTTGCTAGCGCATCTCAATGTATTTCTGGAGGGACAAAGTGAGTCAAATAGTATACTTTTTCAGTAGGGAAAAGTTTCAGGCATCCAGTAATAATCCACTTGTTTGGCATGCGCTGATTTATACCATATGGCACTAGCATATTTCAGCAGTGGGATAGCACAGATACAAAGCTCGATCTCTTTTTGTGTGGGCGTGCACCACAGTCTGATCCAGCCACTTTCCTAAGTACATAATTTCTGATGGCAACTTTCAGTTTGGTATTTAGACAATGTATTCTGCAGATCAGGATTCGATCCAGAGTGACACTCAAACACTTTGGGATAGGGCAATGTTCCAAATCTTGCCTTTCTAGCTAACTTGGAGTTTTCTCTCTTCGTTGGTTCAAACAAAGGCTTCCAGTTGCACCTGGGCTTAGTGTATTCCAACACCAACATCCCTTGTGCAAGGAATGGAAACAGAGGATCTAACTGTGCCGAGATGATTCTGTGCTCAGTTACTCACAGACAGGATGCTGGCTGCAGTTCAAGAACACAGCTTCTCACAGTTTTCTTTGTTAAGGTTCCTGAGAAGTCTGCTGCCTCTGGAGAAGGCTTGATAGACTGTTCCTATGCCATATTTGCAGCACGGGAGCGTCTGTAGCTCTGTTCTTCTCTTGACCACTTGGGAAACGTAAGATGTTCCTGCAGGGCTTGCCCTTTCCCCTCAGATATGCAGAGGTGGTCACCTCAGAGGACAGTGCCGTAAGGGGTGGCCTGAGTTGATTAGTAGTGCCTCTGCCACCCTCTACCTACCCCAGTGCCCCCTAACACCTACCAAGAAGGGGGAAAGGAAAGGAAAATAAGGTGGCAGCCATGCCTTCCTCCCCAGCACCACCCTCCTATGTCTTCTGTGGGCTTCTTGGATAGCTCTGGCCAAGGTTTTAACCTTAAAGGTGGGAATTAGAGGTGGGCATGAATTGGTTCATCCCAGTTCACAAAAGTGGCAGCACAGGTTCTGCTGCTGCCATTCTCTGGCTCAGTCAGCCACTCACCAGGGCCACCATGCTAGCTTCTCATACCTCCTCAGATGATCTTCCACTCCCAGCCAACAGTTCAGGATTCTCTACCCCATCCTCTTGGTTGATCTCCCACTCAGAGACAAAAGGGTGGGGCAGAAGTGTCTGTCCTCTTGCTCGTGACTGGGAGATTAGCCAAAGGGTGAGGGAAGGAAGCAATCTAGGCCTAGTGAGTAGCTGATCAGCTGAGGAGGATGCGGTTGAGAGCAGCAGCATTTGTGCTGCCACCTTTACAAACTGGCACAAAATGGCTAGTGCCCATCTCTAGCTCAAAACATTATGGAGACAGGTCGCCCAAAAATTCCCCCAGTTCACAGGGGGCGACTTTTCCCTTTATTTCATTGAACCTGATGCTTCAGACTGTTTTAGGAACCCTGAGAGGCATCTCTAACGCACTTAGTCCTTTCTTTCAACACTGATTAGTGGGAGAGTTTGTGAAGAAAAGCAAGGATGGCTTATTTGCTGTCCTTTAGCATCTGCTTCTTCAGGTGGCCACTTAAGTATACCTAATGACAAAGCCGGCCCTGGAGTTGGCTTCAAGCTGGTTGAATGTTCTCGCCCTTGCTCACTCCAAAGAGTACCTCCTGTGCTGGCAGCAGGTGCTAGAGGGCAGCAAAATGTGCTCTAGTTTCTACTCTTGCCTATTGCGATCTAGATTGTATTGGCTGATCATCGGGGTGACAGACCAGATGGCTTCTGGTTCTCTGCAGCTCCATCACTGCATGTTCAGGTTCTCCTTCTGTCTCCTTCTCTCGCCTTCACTCCACTTAGATTTTGTGTTCTGTTTGGTCTTTGACATTCGGTAGGGCAGAGGAAGAGACGTCTTGCATTTTTAAAGCAAGAAAGTCGCCTTGATTTTTCTCTTAAAATATTTATTTCATCTATGTGGCAATTAAAAATAATTGTGCTCATTCTCCTCGTCCTGACTCTCTTTGCAAGTGCTCTTTACTACTATGCAATCAAGTGTCGCCTTTCAAACTCCTGTTTGGACAGGCTGAGTCTTGCATTCCAAAAAAGCAATCAGGCTCTCTTTTCTGTCTCCTGCTCAAAGATGCCAGTCATTGTTTCCATGAGAAAGCTATTACTGTGAAAGGAGAAGAACTGCTTTGTTGCCATCGCTGGGGGATCACCGTGTCCCCCATGTTTATTGCAGCTGGCTATCTGTCTGTCTGTCTGTTCGCCTGCCTGCCTGCCTGCCTGCCTGCCTATCTGTCTAACTGAGCAAAATATTTTTTTCCACATTGCTGGTTCCTGGACATTGACAACAAGAGAAAAGACTTGGGAACATTGGGAAGAGTGAAAACGGATGTGCAAATACAGGGACATATGAATATGCCCTGGTCTTTCTAGTCTAGCAGTGTCAACTCCAATTTACTACAGTATCCAAGATTTCCAGTAGCATTGTTTTCCAGCCTACCTTGAGATCTCTGCCATTCCTGGTGGTTTCCCAACCAAATACTAATGGAGACTGATCCTAGTTAGCTTACGAAATAAATTGAAATCAGAGTATTCACGGTTGTTTAGTTTAAGGTTAGCAAGGGATAAACAGAACTGAAGAATTCAATGAAATAAAAATTACTGACTTGCCTAAACATATGCCAGAAGGTTAAATGATTACAGTGGTACCTAGTATAAAGGAATTAATTCCTTCCAAATGGAACTCTGTTAAGCAAATTTTCCTTTATACAAGTTTCCCATAGGAATGCATTGAAAACGGAGTACTGTAATCCCTAATCGCGACCATTTTTATGTTGTACGGATTTGCCCCATGGGTGATTCTGTTAAGCAAATTTCCCCTATCTCTGGAGTTTTTTATGCCGTACAGATTTTATGTTATACAAATTGTTTGTTATCCGAGGGTCCACTATATATTTATTTTATCTAATTCATTAATGGGATTTTTACAAACATAACATAACAAAACAAAACAGCAGCAGCAGCAGCAGCAACAACATTAAAGAGACTTGAAGACTAGCAAATATATAATCCCATGTGGGAAAATGTTGCTTTGGATAAGTATTGGATCATAAAAATAACATTTAGTCATAAGACTTAGAATGAGGAGTGAAATAAACATTAGAAACAATTAGGAAACCATTAAAAATGTATAGAAGAACGACCTTGGTATCCTGGTACATCAGACAAGCCTCTTTTTATCATTACCCAAAGCTGAGCCCGGAAAGTCTCCACAATCAAAAGTTTAGGCAGTGGAGGCATCTAGGAGAGCTTCTGAAGAAGACCTTAGACTTAGAGAAACCATACAGTCATGTCAATGGCAAATAGACATGGGCACGACTTGGCGGAATTCCCGTTTCCGTTTCCGTTCCTCGTTTCCGTTACGGAACGGAAACGGTAACGGGAATTACTCCGCCAGAACTCGAACTCGAACCGACTAAAGAATAATTGGGTCTGATTTGTCGTGGTCGTTCCTGGCATCGCGGCGATCCCGCGATGCCAAGTGGCACAGAAAAAAAGTTTTTAAAAGTTAAAAGAAAAATCTGATTCCGGGCCAAAAAGCAGGCGAAAATATGCCTGCCTGAGTGAGGGCTCAGGGCACCTACCAGAGGGGTGGTTTCTGGAGGGGGGTCCCCGGCCTCCCCCCTCTCCTCCTCTCCTCTCCTGGGCAGCCGGACTTGAGTCGCCATGCCATGCGGTGCGGGCGGGGGATCCAAAATGGGGTGGCGACCGCAATATTTTTTTTTTTTGAAATCGTGGTCCAAAAACACACAAGCACCACAGAAACATGCGAAAATCGCTAATGCTATTGCTAAAACTGCCAGAATTTTTACAGTAGCAGTGGGTTTTTCTTGCAACAAAATGTCTCCTCCCCTGTCCTCTCTCCATTGATTTTTTTTTTTTACACCTGCGCAATGATGGGCTGGCCAAGTGGCCATGTGGGAGTGGACCATGCAAATTTTTGGAGCCATTCCACCAATTGCATGGCCACTTGGCCACTGAGACTTCTGGGATGTGCCAAAAAGCCCACTAAACCCTGCCCTAGCCCCCTAACCATAACCCTAATCCTTGATTCCTTAGCCATACACAACAGTACACTGTCCTCTTAGTGGGTCAGAGAGGCACCCAGAGGTGCACCCCACTACCCCACCCTAACCTCACCAGTAACTAGCCTAACCCTAGCCCTTGCGCTAAGCTGCTGTCCCCTAAGCCAGATCTACTTGCATTGCACTACGCAAGTACGATTCCCTTCTTAGTGAGACACAGTGGGTGCAGCAGAGAGCCTTGGTGGAGAGAAGGCATCACCCTATGGCTTCTGCCAGTCCACTGCTGCAAAGTCTCACTATAGTCTGGAACTGGTATGCATATCCATATGGCTATGCATGCCCTTTTGCAGCAGCAGGTGAGGAGAGGAGACCCCCATGCCATGAGGGGTCTCCTGGAGCCTGCTTTCCTTTCCTAGCTGGTGAGGATAGGAGGCACCCACCCCCCAAAAAAGAGGTGCCTCCAGGAGCCCGCTTTCCCTTCATAGCGGGCCAGAGGAGGCACCCACCCCACAGAGGTGCCTCCAGGAGCCCGCTACCCCCCTAAACCAGTTTAACGACAGACAAAAAAACGAAAAACAAAATGACTATTTTTTGCGAAGTTTCGCGAAAAACGGAAATGAGCCGACACGGGCCGCCTCTGACACACGACAACTCGAAAACGTCATTTTCCCTAGTCGTGCCCATCTCTAATGGCAAAGAACATGTTCTTTTAGTTACCTGGCTCCTAAGGATATTTACATTGGTAAGCACCAATACAGCAGCAAAGGCCAAAGGTCTCAGTGGGAATTTTTCCAGTACCTGTGCAATGTTTTCCCACTTATAGGTCTTTCTTCTGACCATTCAGCTGCTGTATTAGGAAGTGTTGTCATTTCTAGAGAAGAGAATGAATTAACTTCAATTGATTTGGATCTTTCCAAAACTGTGGGTCGTTGTCTCCATCCAAAAGAGCAGTGGGACAATTTTTTAGTCTGAGCTTTGCAGGTGGTGTTCAACATGCTATCCCTATCCCCTTAAGAGGATACCTTTCAAGTTCTTCTTACTGAAAGCTTGAGCAAATTTATTGTGCCACTGACCTCAGAGCTGTCAGCAACCACAGCAGGAAGGGGACAGGAGGCACTGCAACCTGAATTGCATTAAAGTACTGTCTTAATAAGGTGGGGCTTCCACTGAATTGGACTGAAGTTGGAGGAATCCCAACCACTAAAGGTTGAACACTATCTCTTTGCCTTGGACGGATGAATGGTTTAGTCACACAATCCCCATCTTGGTTGTGAGTAGATTCAATTGATAGAATTGATGCAGCTCATCACTAATTACAGACACCAAGATTCCCAATATTTCACTTGATTCTCAAGTGAAAGCAGGGACGGTGCAAGGTTTTTTTGCACCCTCGGCGAGGGGCGGGGCTGGGGCGGGCAGTGGGCAGGTGGGGGAGGGGGCAGTGGGGGCGGGGGCAGGCGGGGGCAGGCGGGGGCAGCGGGGGTGGCAGCGGGGCGGCAGGGTGGCAGCGGGGACGGGGCGGCGACGGGGGCGGTGGGCGGCAGCGGGGGGCAGCAGGCTGGCCAGCGCCCTCTCTCCATTTTGGCGCTCTAGGCAAATGCCTAGTTCGCCTTAATGGAAGCGCTGGCCCTGAGTGAAAGAGAATTTGAGTCAGGTGTTCTGAAAGAATACTTCACCCCCAAATGCTTGGGTGACTTCACCATTTCCCCCTGCAATTTTTAAAAAAGCATGAGGGATAAATAAGAATTTTGAAGGACCCTCTAAACTCAAATGCTGTGGACAAAAGCCATGGTTGATGAAAAATTGGTCTGAACACTCATATATCTTGTTTCTTGCACTTGTCCTTTATACCCTGAGCTGAGATTATAAGATCCTTCAGAAAAGCCTCTTTCAGTACCATGTAAACAATGCAGATAGAGAATATGCTACCTGAGGGCTACCTTCAGCTATAAGGAGCTCTTATGAGAGAATAAAATTATACCCCTATTGGATTTAGACAGGCAGCAGTTTCAGTTGATAAACCTGATCTATCTGACTTCCTTCTTCCCCTGTGGGCTCTCCTTTAAAGACATTATACCCTTTCCATGTTACAGAGGCGCAAGTAATCTTTCAGTGACTACATCTTTTGAGCTGTTTGTGTATTTAATTTGTAGCCTGGCCTCTTAATATTTTTTAAAAACACTTAACATGAAGGATAACCTGGTCCTCATATCATTCCATGTAAAAGACAGCTAATCACAGTTAGCATCCCTTCCAAAAACCTCAGTTCTCAGAAGAACTAATATTCCTTTATTAGGGGTATAGATACCTTGTGTTCAATCTGTCTTGGCAGACAAATGATGGACTTAACTGGGGTGGGTTTTTATGGCTTTCCACCAGTAGAGGGTCTAAGTGGGGAAAGGTGATCCACCCCAAAATTTCAAAGGAAGTGTCACGGTGTTTCAGTAGTAACCAGACAATGATTGTGTGTTATGTTCTGTTAAGGCAGTGGTTCCCGACCTTCCTTATGCTGTGACCCTTTAATACATTTCCTCATGTTGTGGTGACCCCTTGCCCTGCTCGGAAGAGGCCACAAGCCCCTTTGGCAGGCCACTGCCACAGTTGCCATAGAGAACTTCCCTATACAAGCACCCTCAGCCAATCACAGTCTCCGGTGCCATTGACTGTCATCCCCTCTAACTTATCAAGATGTAACTCATTCTTTCCCCTCCTTCCTCCCTCGCTCCTCCAGACCCAGGCGGTTTGTGCCTTTTTCTTCACTGGATCATGGTGACCCCCTGTGAAATGGTTGTTCGACCCCCAAAGGGATCCCAACCCCCAGGTTGGGAAACACTGTGTTAAGGCACAATTGCCTTATACCAACCTGCAAGACAGTGAATGTCCATGGCCAAGCAGGGATTTGAACTCCTAGTCCATCCCTCTATGCACTTCACCACACTGATTCCTAATGGTTAGCATTTTCCAAAGCTGAATGTCTGTAAAATGGAGAAGGGGATCGATCCAGTATCCTTATTGCCACTGCAGGGTCATGTAGCAACAGAAACATGGAAGCTTCCATTTCATCTTCCATTTCATCTCACTAGTACATGGCTACTGAGTGAGCATGAGAAACCGTGGGTTGTCTGATGCTGCCTGTTGAGCAGTGACATACCTGCACAGCAATGAAGTATAAATCTTGGGCTTCTGCTGCTATCTTGTGATGGAGGATTTAAACCCCCTTTCTCCAGGCAGAGGCTCAAGCTGGAAACATAGCAGGAAGCTACCACAGGAACTCGATATTGGATATAGCCCAAGCATTTTTAAGGCACATTTTGGGATTTTTAGATGAGCATGTTGAAATGAAAAGGTAACTGGAAGCCAGTGTGTATGGTGGAGAAGATGTAAAGGAAACTGCTGTGATATAGTGCTACACACCATGGGTGTTTGCCATAAGGATCTCTTGGTCTCCAAGACATCTGCAAATGCAGGATGATTCTTCAAATCTTCATTGGTTTAGAGAGAAGGAGAGAGAGAGCGCAGGGCTTCATAATTTTTTTGGTGTGGATTTACCCACGTAGTTCCTTTTTCACTAGCAGCTGGATTCAGAAAGCCAAGTAATTTGGTTGTCACAAAACCTGTCATCTTTTGAGGAGGGGATTAAGTTCCAACGTCCTCATTTACAATTCATACCTGAGCATTTCAATGAATTGCCTTCCTAATTTGAAAATGGACAAGAATATTTGTTCACTCTCTTTTCCCAAAACTTTCCGATGCATTTTGGGACAACAGGGACTTGGACTGATATTGCTCTTTGATTATTTTAAGTCTGAATCTTCTTGATGTTCATGTAATCTTCATATAACATGCTGTGGCTCAGAGACAAGATGGCAGGACAAATTTTAATCTTACTTGTGTCAAGACAGACGTGGCCTGGTACCTTTTGAGTTAGCTGCAATCACCTTCAGCAAGTTGCACAAACCTTGGGTGAATACCAAGAGAATTTTGTCCATAAAATCAGATTCCACAATGGCATCTGGCTGCAGAATGAAAATATTTTCCTACATTATATTTTACAAAGCCTTGTGTCTTTTCTAAATCATTCTAACATTAAAAGAAGACACACCTTATTGGGAGAGAAGCACAGAAAGAGATTCTATCTTAATTAATACTTATCATATGCCTGATAATAAGCACAGTAAGTTCAGTAAAGGTCATATTAGACTGGAGAGATATATCACTATAAATAAGATTGGAAACAGATGGAACTTCAGAAATGTTAAAAGATTGGTCTTTAGTATTATTTTATTTTTAAATCCGTATCTCCTGATTACCTATCAAGCATCTCCACATTACTTCTTTCTGTACCTCCTCCCCTGTCATATATGGCATCCAACTGTAAGGATTCAAGCAAGGAGCGGTGAACAGAGAGCTTGAAAATAATGGGCAAAATCCTGTTCTGCACATTATTCCATGTAGAGCCATGTTGATCATACTATCAGGAGGGGCAAACTTTCAGAAATAAAACATTTCTGATCTCCCCTTACAAAGATCCCAGCGCTGTTATGCAATCCCTGTTTCTGGGGGCCACAGTGTGAAGAGTGAGTCTCTGATTATTTAAATCTTTGCTGCTTGGATGACTTTTCTGGTGAGCATCATTTGCTGTAATTAAAGACACCTTCCTCTAACGAATTCCTACAGACAAAAGGGATTCCATGGGAGCCTTGTGAAAGTGTGTGTGTGTGTGTGTGTGTGTGTGTGAAATCAAATGTTTTGTTTCTAAAAAAATTGGAGCAATATGTAACTAATATGTTGTCTACAACATATTATTGTTTGGGGGCAATGGGGGCATAAAGGCAGTTCATTTGCAAAACAATACAGCAAAACAACATCTTATGAGCCTAATTCAGATCAGGGTAACAAGAGGTCAAAGCTGACTATAAGATGGAGGACTCGCACTAGCTGTATTCAGACTGATGAAGCTGTTTGGATGAGCAGCGAAACATTTCTATCACTCAAAAAAGAAGTCCAGTAGCCATGACTCAACTTCCAGATAAACTCACCTGGATGACTGACAATCTTCACAGAAACAATACAGCATTTGGTAGCATCCTTACTGTTCTGTGTGCAATGAGTAATATTGACATATAGCACTGTGCCCTTACTTTGGGAGGGAAGGCAAAATGGCATGGAAGCAGGGTTTGGAGAGGACTCCCCAATCCATTATAGCCTTTTCCAAGGAGAAAGGCAGGGTAAAAATATTCTAAAATAAAAATAAAATAAAATATTTTCTTACTAAAGAACTAAAGAAGAAGAAGCAAGAAGCAAACTTTCTCTTGGTGACTTCAGTGCTAATGAGTTACAGAGATAGTGTTTGCATTAAATTACCTAACAAATTATTCTCAAAAATTCCATTTCTAATCTATGTATACTGTACTGTATAACTAAAACCAGTCGTAGTGGGGAAGTAAAGGGAGGAGATTGCAACTCATTTTAGACAATATAACTTATATAACTTATATATAACGTCTAACTTCTAACTTCTATATAATGTCTATGTTACTGGTTTTTCAAAAGGTGTTTGCTGCTACACAGGCAAATAGTACAGGGTTTGCCATAGAGATAAAATGGATGCATTTGCATTTTTTAAAAAAAACTGTTCACATTATGAAAAAACCAATTTAAATCAACCCTGCCCTTTTTGTTTCCAAAGTGGATATCTCTCCCCCCACCCCCCGCTCGTCACTTGACACTTCTACTTTTTTCCAAGCCAAAGTGATTAAATCAATGTTCACACTGGGTGATCAGTTGCTTCATTCTCTAAAAGGGTGTGGAGCAAGAGCAAGACTGTAGAAAGCAACAATCCCTCTAAGAGCTTTATCCCACAACCACTAAAATGCACTTTTAACTTCCAGAAAAGCCACCTCCAAAAATTGTGCCCTCATAAGCAGCCAGCTTTTCTGAAAAAAACAAAACAAAAAAATCAGCCACACACCCCCTGAAGCGCATCTTCCTGGTACTACCTCTGGGGGTAGTGGGGTTTTTTATGTCACACGATTATGTGCTTTTTTAGTTGACTCAAAATACAATGGGGACTAGAAAAGCCGCTTCTTTATCCCCATTTTTCAGCAAGGGGGTGATTCCGACTCAGCTGAAGGTCGTGTGGAGGGGGTAGGAGTGTGTGTGTGTGTGTGTGTGTGTGTGTGTGTGTGTGTACTGAGTAAGGAGCTACCCCCTTTCAGTGTTGATCACCCGCCACCTTTCACACGAATGTGGAGCCAAAAAGGGGAAGGGCTTAGAGATGGTGCAGGATGCGGTTAACTGCCTCCCTGCCTGTCAACCACAGTCTCCTCTTTAAGGGGGGAGAGTAGCTCCAGCTGTTTCACTCTCCCCTCCTCCCTTTTCCCTCTGATGAATAAAGCCTTTCCGGTGCTTTCTCTGCAACAGACACAAGCATACATGCACGCACGCACACACACAGAGAGCCAAAGGAGAATGGATGGCATTGATCCCTGTGCTAGACTCCCAGAGAGAGAGAGAGAGAGAGAGAGAGAGAGAGAGAGAGAGAGAGAGAATGCCATTTTGAAGTGGCTTCTGGATATGCAAACGCATCCAAGCAGGATGCAATGATTGTGGGGACAACATAAAGCGGTTCTTCGACCATGTGACCATTGGGGGCGGAGACACACCTTTTATTTGAGTCGCTTTTTCTGGCCGTGAGATAGCAGCCCGATGTTGCCCCCCCTCTCTTGTGCACAACTCCTTCCTGCTATGCTTGACTCCGCCCCCCTCTGCACAGGGTTCAGTCGCAACCAGAACTGAAGGGGCTTAAAACAGAAGAATAGCAAAGTATGGTACACAAATATGTTTCTGTGGTGTGTGTGGCTTTCAGAAAACTCTTTTTCTCCTAGCACTGTGGAACACACCAGCTTTTACAAAGAACCATAGAAGGAGAGCCAAGGAACAGCAGAGGGCAAGATCAAAGGAAGGGGATGGCTGTGCACTGTGTCACCGATCAAACCACATAAGAATGGGACGCAAGGATGGATGCTGGTGGCAAAACAATCCACATTCTCCATGTGAACACCTAATCTGCAGAGAAGGATAAAAGAGGATGCAACTCAAACTGCACCAAAGCTGATTCACTACAGTTCGGCTTGCCACTGTAGTCACAGCCTTAGTTTACAGAAGCCAGGATCATTGACTTGGCTTTTAAATACTTTGGAACAACGCTTACTTTGCATTTATGCATTATAGGTCAGTATTCATATTTCATATTATAGGTCAGTACTCATATTTCAAATTTTGATTGCTGTTCTATTATAGCCAAACATCTTGCAATCAATTTTACTTAACTATTGCCAGCAATGGTGCGGGGGTTGGTGGGGAGGCACCCCATGGTCGGCGAACCAAAATGAAAGGCAAAGACCAAGCCTCTCCATTTGAGAACATCCTATACAAACGTTGTCTACTGGAACCCGATTCAACCTCATAAGAGCATAAGAACATAAGAAGAGCCATGCTGGATCAGGTCGAAGACCCATCTACTCCAGCTTCCTATATCTCACAGTGGCCCCACCAGATGCGTTTGGGAGCGCACGAGACTAGATATCTGTCTCCTGATACCACTCCCCTGCATCTAGCCCTTGAAGTACCCCAGTTTTAAGCCTGGAGATTACACATCTCCATCATGGTTTGTAACCTGTGATGGACTTTCCCCCCTGGATTCTGTCCAATCCCAGGCCAGATGCATTCATCACAGGGATGTTCCACAGACTAAAAACACGCTGGGTGAAAACATATTTTCTTTTGTCTGTTCTTACTCTCCCAGACCTCAATTTGAGTGGATGTCCCCTAGTTCTGGTATTTTGTGAGAGGGTGAAGAGCGTCCCTCTATCTACTTGACTCATGCCCTGCATTATTTTGTACGTCTCAATCATATCCCCCCTCAGGCATCTTTTTTCCAGACTAAAGAGCCCCAAATATTTCAGTCTTTCCTCATAAGGGAGGTGCCCCAGCCCAGTAATCATTTTCTTCCCCAATATCCTTCTTCCCTGCCCCACTCATGACAAGCTCCACCTTCAGTTTCTGGCCCCATTCATTTCTAACCTTTCTGGATCCCAGAGAGCATAACCCAGCACCTACTTGAGGACAAATCTTCTGAATTAACGGTCTCATTGGGTGAATACTTGGCCACTGTATTATATACCAATAATAAGACCACGACCAAGGACGGCCACTAATCTGACCTCTTTTCGTCTTTTGTCCCACAGTTTGACACCTTTGGTTTTAATCTATTTTATGCCACTAAAGGTTTCTTGAATGAATGAAAGGAAAATGGTATACTGTACTTGGGGTGCTTTAAAATTAATATTTCTTATACATTTCCCCAAAACACGAAATGCATCACCAAGAGGACAAAGGAGGATGCAAGTCTGTATAAAGGCTAAGGGGGTTCAAATGTAAAGCAAATGGTGCAGTCTAAACAGGTCTGCCATGATTTTGTTCCTTGTTCTACCAGCACTTAAAGATTTCTATGCATGATTAGCTTCACTAAACTTTCAATCAAGATGCACTTTTGCCTCCTCCAGCAAAAGCACATCTGATTTATTCCGACACTACAAGGTCCAAGAAGTGGTGGCAAAGCCCTCTAGCAGTGGTCTGGACAGTTTTTCTCTGAATCAGCAAAGTGTCTTTATATAGTAGTTATGCAAGAAGCAAGAAAGGTGTGAGTGTGCACACACACGTGTGTGTATGTGTCCTTGAATGCCTGCCCATCATCATTTTACACTAGAGATGGGTGTTTCATTTGAGAAGGGGGCTGGTTCCAAAATGAAACATGCCAGCACAGCTGGTGCTCGGAACCCATTCCCATCCTCCAGAACAAAATCAACCACTGTCTCACCTTGCTGTAGTTTGTGCTGGGTGAAATTCCAACCAGGAAGCAGCCTCTGATGTGTCATCTTTCCATCTCCCTGATACTGGCCAATCTGGAGCTGTGCAAGGACATGCATCATCCAACCTCCCTGCCAGCACCAGGGAAATGGAAAGATGTTGTATCGGAGGCTGCTTCCTACATAAGAACAGCCTTGTTGGAACAGGCCACAGCCCATCCTGACTAGCATTCTGTCTCACATAGTGGCTCACCATTTGCTTTAGGGTATTCCCAAGCAGATGTCTTCACCTGCTTACGATTCCCTGCAAATGGCATTAGGAGATATCCTGCCTATCTCTCCAACCCAGAGGTTGTCCTTAGGCATCCATCATAATAGCCATTGATACCCTTGTTAGTCTTTAAGGTGCCACATGTTTTGTGTCTTTTCTTTTCTTTTTCTTTGATTTTTGCCTGAAGTTCTTGAAAAGACTAACACAGCTACCCTCTCTGAAACTTCTACTATGCAAGGCATTGCATCGAGCCAAATCAGTTGGAGATCCATCAACCTCATGAAGAAGCTTGCACAGGTACAAACTGACATCATGTTCCTCCCTCCTCTTCCCCTTCCCCTATCTACCAATGAACATCTGGTATGAAATGTGTATATCATCACATATTATATTACACACTGCATTCTGCTGCTATATGTCTGAAGAAGTGGACATGTCCAGGAAACGTTACATTAAAATATGAAGATTAGTCTTTAAGGTGCCACATTTTGTGTCTTTTCTTTTCTTTTGTTTTCCTTTGATTTTTGCCTGCGATTGTTCTCCATGAACTTGTCTAATCCTTTCTTGAAGCTGTCAAGGCTGACAGCTGTCACCACTTCTTCTGGCAGGGAATTCCATAGACCAGTGATTCTCTGGGTGAAAAAAGTACTTCCTCTTAGTTGTTTGATGTCTAGCACCCAAAAGTTTCATGGAGTGCCCCCTAATTCCTAGTTGGAATTTCACCCAGCGCAAGCTACAGCAAGGTAAGACAGTTGTTAATTTTGCTCTGGAGGGTGGGACTGGGTTCTGAGTCCCAGCTGTGCTGGCATGTTTAATTTCGGAAGCAGTCTCCTGAAATGAAACACCCATCTCTATTTTATACTATCTGATCACATGGGAAAATTACAATTTGGACCATTTGTGGAGCAGTCCACTGTGATCTATTTCCTAGCGATCACACAATGAACAGGGAATTTTACACTTGCCTGATCTACCCAAGTGAGACATTTTTGGTCCAACTATAAGGCTACCACTTGGGGGTGGGGGGAGGCTGGAGCAATTATCCGACAGACAGATGGGCCATTTTAACAATTGCTCCCTGCAAAGCAACCCTTTTTGATCAGACACATGCTTTCCCACCTGTCTAACTGAATCCTCATGCAACCCTTTTGTGGTTTTGTTTTCTGTACCTACTCTTCAGGTCAGAATGGATTCAGTCCAATTTTGGCTCAGTTGCTGCTTCCTCAGCATTTACATGTTCTATGGAACTCCTTCAGAGAATGTCTTGACTCGTTCACCATGTAGTAAGTTAGCACGCTCACCTCTGTGCAATCCTGCACATGTACCATGCCAGATATGACTAGGGCCGTATACACATCTCATTCTGAATGCTTGCATTTTCACATGCAAACTATTGGTCCTAGAACACTGGAATGCCCAATGCCATTTTGTGTAGGAAGCAGCCTTTAAATGACACATCCTTCCTGTCCTGCCCAATAACGAAGTAAGGTCTGGATGCGAAAACATTCTGCAGCAGTCCAGACTTTCCGGCAACATCACACTATAGCTTCAATGCGATCCTATTGGCCAGTAGGCTTAGGGAGAACGGATTATTAGGGAGCATGATAGCTATGTTTAAATACTTGAAAGGATGTCATATTGAAGAGGGAACAGGTTTATTTTCCATGGCTTCAGAGACTAGGACTCAGGGGCAAGGGTTTCAAACTACAGGAAAAGAGATTCCATTTGAACATCAGGAGGAACTTCATGACAGAGCAGTTTGGCAGGGGAATATGCTGCCACGGTGGGTGGCGAAGCCTCCTTCTTTGGGGGTTTTTAAGCAGAGGCTGGATGGCCATCTGTCAGAAATACTGTAATGGGGGTTCCTGCATGGCAGGGGATTGGACTGGATGGCCCTTGAGGTCTCTGCCAACTCTATGATTCTATGAGTACCTGTAACGTCACCAGTGCTTTCCTGTGCCTTTCATCCTTCTGAGGTTAGTACAATGAATACCCAGCCTGCTTGGGGTAGGGGGGAAATGCATAGCCTGCATCATTAAATTGTAAAACACCCAGAGAGTGCTTAAGCTCTATGGGGGGAACATTTTGCTTTTTGCTTTTGCTAATTCTTTCTGGATCAATGGACAGGATAACTGTAAGGACTGTAAGGTTTATTTCTATGTAAGAGTAAACAAATAGCTCTAAATAGGACTGAAATCTGAATCCACCCACATATATATGCACAAAATAAAAATTCTGTCCTGTCACATCAGTTCTGACTCCCAGTGACCTTTTCCAGGGTTTTCTAGGTATACTGTACTCAGGCACGGTCTACCATTTCCTCCTTCTGAGATGCTGTAGAACACAATTGCCTCTAATTTTAAAGTCAAGAGCTGCTGACACACCAAATAGAGGCAACATTAGGACTCGATTCAAAGAATGAGGGCCTGATTTAGGGGTGTGTCAGAAACTCAGGCTGAACTCATCTTTATCTTGACTTCAGTCAAGGTAGCACAAATTAGCCATTACTGCCCCACTTCAGCCTACGACTACATGAGGCAGCACTGACTTAACATAAAGTCACACTGAGTCTCGGTATATTAGAAATATTGCTGTGTTGCTCCCAACAGCCACACTCACCCATTCTGTGATCTCTTATTTAACAGTGAAATGATAGGAAGTTAAAGAATGATAGCCTTCCGTTCACTATGCCGTTCGGGATAAAAGTAAGGCAAGCCGCCTTCTGCCAGAGAACATTTGAATTCTTGCAAATGAATGAAGGAAAGAACAATGAAAGAGAAAGCCAGACAACTAACTTTCAGAAATCAGCTGCCAGATTTATTTATCTACCTGGAAAAATGTGAAATAAGAACAGAATTCAAAATAAACTCTTTAAAAAGGTACAGTTTCAAAAGGGTTAATCAATTCCATATAACAATTTCTCGTACCATTTTTTTCCTCCCCAGGAATTCATTCAATGGTGGGTGAATTGCCTATTTTGTTCAGTGAATCACTACCTTATACAGTATATATAATTTCTTAAAAAATACTATTTAGACATTTGAATCAGATTCTTTTTAAAATCACCCACATTCGTCACCAAATATACATCTTGTCCCGACAAGAAACTTGTCAGCATTTATGAACCCAAAGCAATTGCTGACTTTCTCAGTGAAGGGGGTGGGGTTGTATTATCAGGACTTTTATTTCAAGGGGTGGGGGAGGGAACATGCAGCTCTCTTCATCTGGATTTCCCCAATAATTCTTCTTTTTCTATGTATACACCCGTAGGTTTGCTTATTTCTCCCCCCTACAAATGGAATAACTTCCATATCAGTTTGCCTGCCAAAGGATGCATGGTTGTTGCAAGAGATTCCAAGCACATTTTTGACGGAGGCCAGGACTAAAGCAGATGTCTCCCCATTTAGTATCTTTTCATTCCCTTCATTGACCTTTTAGCATTAAAAGTCAAACATCACCCCTGTTTCGAGCCAAAAAGGTACATTAACCATGCATGTCTTGTTTGGAAAGGATTTAGCTTTGCCTACATTCGAATTTTGATTCATCGTGATTCCAAACCAATCAAAGCAAACCTCGCCCATCTCAAGGGGATGGGTTACTTTGTCAAATGTCGCTTCCTCCCCGGTAGCATTGGTGGTCACGGCAATAACAAAAAAAAAAAAAAAAAAAAGAACTGAATCAAGACTGGCATCCATTCCTACCAAGAGACAAGATTAAATCAACCCTCAGTGTCTCTAGAAAGTTTCAAACCACCTGTTGACATTCAATGTGTGTTTTGATTGTGTACACTTACTGGGCAACTGGTATCGTCATACTGCTGATTAGTGGCAGGAACACGATGAAGGGCTTTCCACCACTGAGGTTTTTATAGGGCAGCCTGCCTCGAATTTATTATGCATGCACCTAAGGAGTTATCTTATGCTTCTGGTGTATTACAGATTCGTACCCGTGTGCTTTTCTACGGTCGTGTGGTTTATAGTGGCGAACACTCGTTAGCTTGAAATGAATTGCATAATAAATCATTTATAGCTTGACTGGTTTCTTGACTGACACTGAGAGCAAAGGAAATCACCACCTCAAGGCAGCTTTGATATGATGTCATTTACAATGAAACATTATTTCTGGGGCTAATGATTATAGACTTCTATTCCCACCTTCCTTCTTCCCGAGTGGATAGCATTTGTCAAACAAAGTGTGTGTGCAAGTAATCGGCTACGATGAAGAGGAACTGTTTAAAATACTCACTGGACAGCTCAAACCTCTTTCCTATCCTTTTCAAGCTAGGGAACGCAATGTTTCCAAGAAAAGGTGTTCATAAATATTTAAAACCTCTTTTCTCTTTTAATTTTATATGCAGAATAAGTTGTGGGTCTCTCTTGCTTTCCACATCATCTTTCTCAAAATTAAAAAACAAAAAAACAAAACTAAAAACCATTTTAAAAAGTAAATTAATAGAACTTCAGAATGGTCTCCCAAACCGTATCTGATCACATTTACATTTAGTGTCCAAAAACCAAAGTGGATCGATAAGCATCAGTGCCAGCACTACAACATTATACAGCAAATTCATTGTATTATCGGATGGATTGTGTCAGTCCCTGCTCCGCTGAAAGTTATAAAAGGTTCTGCAGAGCTCCTCTTAGCAAGCTCAGGCTTACACTCCATTTCTTTATGCACACAAAAGCTGCTTATAGCACAGCTGTGAAATAAGCTATTTTTTTTCCTAAGCAATAAATGGTTCAAGTCATCTATTTTGTCCTGAAATGCTACCTGTAATTACAGCATTGCTTATAAATGGGCATAGTAAATTCAGCAAAGAGAATATTACAGAAAAAAGACAGCAGCAGAAGCATTAGCATTACCTAATATGTATATACGTTTATAAACATAACACAGCAGTAAAAGGTTTAAATGCATATTAATGGATACCATGTCTAAAAATTACTAAAGTACCTATTTTGTGTATTGGATATTTTGTTTCGAGGAGTGTGTGCTGTGGTCTAAACAGCATAATGAGATATGAGAAGTAGTACAGTTAATTCCTATTGATTAAATAACTTATTTATGCACCAAAGCAAATGGGAGGATGCAATATGTCTTCTCTTCTGTGATCACAATCCTGTATTTAATGCTGAAATGATATTCAAAATTGTTCAGCACATACAATTATTATACTCAGGTGGGTACAAGAGAGTCTAAAAAGATCAAACATGCTGTCCTTGCATAGAAAGATGGCACCAGATAGAAGTGTGTGTGTGTGTGTGTGTTGGGGGGAATGCTACAGCCTGGGGTTTCAAAGCCAGCAATTATATTCTTCAGCCTACAGTGATTGCCTTTCTAAACGATCCATTGGAAAACTCAAGGCAGCATAGAAGAGATTACTTTTTTAAAAAGAAGGGGGGGGGAATAAAATCATAATTTGTGCCTGTTGGAGTGGTGGGGTTCTAAAACAAAATCTGAAAGATGCAATGGTATGCCAAGCTCCCATTGAACCCCATCACTGGTTCAGAGCTTGGTCTGTTCTCAAACACAACAATTCCAACCGATCTCAAAAGCAAGGGAGAATCAGGCCTGGTAAGTAGTTGGATGGGAGAGACAACCAAAAGAGCACTGAGCCATGTAGGTAGGACTAAGGAAGAACCCTGTATGAAACCCTGGAGTCCTTTACCAAGGAGAAAGGCGGGGTAAAAATACTCTAAAATAAAAAAAAATACACCAAAATAAATTACTGTATGTCAGAGTTTACAATCTTGGGCTAAATGGAACTAAGGTTCTAACACAGTATAGGGCAGCTTCCTGTGTTCATTCACAAGGTTTCGGGCAGGGATGGGAAACTCTTGCTAGCTTTGCCTTTCCTGTATCCATGGGCACTTTTACATGACCCCTAAGATCCGCTGGCAACTTAAATTCGGACCAGAGATCTTGACGGTTTGTCGCTCTTCCTGTGTTCCCACCCCTTACGCACTTCCTTGCTCCTGTCTGCGTGAGGGGAGGGAGAAAAAAAGGGAGAAAAGAATGCAGGCTCACCTCCGCTCTGCCATCTGGAGCTGCTCCGGGAAGCATTCCAGTCTCTTAAAGGGGTTGGGGGCAAAACAAACAAACAAACACAAGGCAAGGAGAGCCCGGCACTCACTGCTTTGCATCCGCATCAGAAATTTTTCACCTTCGGAGAGCAGGTACTTGGAAAATGCACTGGGACACACTTAGGTGGGTGTGGTCGTACTTAATTTTTTTAAAAATCTGGAGCTGGTGGGAAAACAATTTTAAGCTCCGGATCTGGGAGCCCTTTGCCTCGGATTTTAGGGGCCGTGTAAAAGTGCCCCATGTTGGCTTGAACTGCCACTACTGTCTACCCTTGAGAGCAAGAAATGCACTCATTTCTTAATACATTCTCTGAAAGCAAATGTAATGATAATCCTATCCCGTTTGCACTGGTGAAACTCAAAAAGGAAAGCTACTCCCAGTTCTAGGGAAACCATGCAACATGTCCATGCTATATAGCTTTTAAAGACAAGAGCTGGTGGGAGGGGAGGGGAGAAAAGAGGTAGAAAATGCAGCACAAACATGGCTGGATAAAACCCCTGACTTTTTGAGACGTAAGCATTCAAAGCCCTAGGATCGGATGGACACCTCAATCAGTTTTGTAGCTCCCACGTTCCTTCTTTGTCCCCCTAGATTAAGAGGAGTTTGGAAATGTCGCTAAGTTCTTACAAAAAAAGGATCTGGAATGTAATTCTCACCATCCTTAATTTCCAAGTTCAGTCCAGCGTATATCCAGAAAAGACATCTCTCTGAAACCAGGGAGAAGCCACCTTGGTTAATGTGGGCATGAAGATGCAACAGAAAGAATCCAAGTTTTGACTTGGTATCTCCCTCAGTCCTTTTTATAACATGAATAAAAGCAGGCTGGGTGTGGCAAACCACTCAGGAAACACCCCAAGAAGTAACAAATCGTTATTCATCATATTGAGAATTAACTGTACTAAGGATACCCAGAGAGCACGAACAAGATCTTTTAAGCCATTATGAAACAAAAAACCAGACATGATACAGCTTCATTTGTACTCGGAAAAAAACCTGTTATGTTCCATTCCCAACTAATAAAGGGGGAAAGGGGGGAAAAAGAAAAAAAAGCAGACCCACCCTTTTCTTCAGATTCCACAGAATAAATCATTAGACTCCAATCTTCCCCTTTCAAATAAAGTGCACTGTCCATGGTAGACCATAGGAGTAATGCAACAGGAGAAGAAGCCCCTTCAGAGTACTAGTTTATTCTCTCTTCCTTCTCCCCCCTTTTAAAGATTTTTAATATTATTTTATTAATTTTTTTTTTTACAAAACCAGCTGAAGGGGATTCAAGCTTTCCTCCTTCTGGTCTCATGAAAGAGGAGAAGCTCAGAGAGTGGGGCAGGATAGGGGGGGGGGCTTCTTTAGTGTCACTGCAGTTAATACACATAGCCTTCATTATAAGGGTGGGAGTTGCAGCAGCCTCCGTCTTGCATGTAGACCATGCTCTCGTCAAAGTGGGAGAGGGGCACGGTGTCCTCCTCGTTGATATGGCGCTCCATGTCTGTCTTCAGCAAGGGCCGCTGGTTGTCTGGGAAAGCCATGGAGAAGAGGGCTTCGGGGTCGCAAACAAACTTGTAGACGTATCTCTCTCCGGCAACCTTAGCCGCAAAGGGAAAGGAGGGAGAGGTTGAAAACAAAGCGTTGGCAAGAGGACAAAATGATATCTTGTTTCCCAGCCGCAAACACACCAAGTAAGCCTTTTCACCCCATGCCTTCAGAACCGTCAATAAAGGAAACGGGATGTGCAAAGAAAGCAGCAAAAGGCCTGGGGCAGGCATGTCCAAATTTCAGCCCTCCTGATGTTTTGGACCACAACTCCCAGAATTCCAAGCCTGTATTTCCAATGGCAAAGGACTGTGGGAGTTGTGGTACAAAACATCTTGTGTTGGGACGAAGTTTGGATGTGCTTGGCTTAGGGAATGTAGACCGCTGAACACAAAATGGGTAGTGCAGTTTGCACTAAGGGGGCGGTATTGAAAAATAAATAAATAAATAAATAAATAAATAAATAAGGTGCTGTCAAACAGATTCTGAGTAATGCCAACTGGACGTGGGCATGAACTGCTGGTTCACTGAATGGAAGGAAACAATCTGGTGTCCTGACCAGATCATTTTGGGGGAGGCACTGCATTAAAAATAGATCACTGAATAAACATTCTTTATAATACATACTACTATTGTCTGTAAAGAGACATTAAAACATTGATCAAGAAACAGCACTCAAAAGGTAATTTGGGTTGTGTAATTTTGCAGTTTCCTCCAACGTCAGGTCTAGATGGCAGATTGTAAACTAGGGGAATGTGGTAGAACATTTGCAGAACTTTGCTGTATTGATAACAGACTAGTTGAAGCAATGTTGTTTACAGCTGCTTGTCCTTCTAAACTGGACTACCAAATAATGTGCAAAATTCCAATGAAATGCAAGGCTGCATTAACTGCACACCTTTTGCATGATCCCCTTCTCGTAATAATAGCGAAGTGAGCGACTAAGTTTATCATAGTTCATGGCTGGCCTGTTTTTCTGAATCCCCCAGCGGCGCGCCACCTGTCAGAGAGAGAGAGAGATTAGCATCAATTGGGTAAAATAAGATTTTACAAATAAATCTTAGCTTCATAGATTTGTTTCTTCTTTTACTAAGTCAGAACTATGGAAAAGGCAGTAATGCTTGCAAAGGTTGAAGGCAGTAGGAAATGAGGAAGGCCAACTATGAGATGGATAGTCTCCTTAAAAGAACCATAGGGTTGAGTTTGCAAGAAATGACCAGGGCTACGGTGGACATTGCTCATTCATGGGGTCGCAATAAATCGGGGGAGGGGGGACCCGTCTTTGCGTAACGACAGCAATCCAGACTAGGCATGCTCAAGAATGAATCTGGTTCCAGGAAACAAATGGGGCTGGCAACAAAATGTCGCAGTACGGCGTGGTACTGTCCAGGAGTCCAGAAAGGCCATTCAGCATTCATTTCCTGCTATCTCCTTCCCTCAAACAGTCAGTAGTCTATGCTCACTGAGCATGCTCAGATTTCACTGAACTGCTTTGAGCTTCTACTTCTTACGTTCTTCTTCCTAGGAGTCCAAATATGGAGAAGGGTGAGTTGGTCCGTCTGCAAATGTTGTGGCTCCACTAAGCATTCCAATACCTCTTTCCCGTGAGTAAATCATATTGTTCTGGCTCAAAAACTTCCATGCCTATTATAATTATAAGCCAAGCTATCTCTAAAGGTCAGGCTTGACAGCAATCTGAATCCTTCCTGATGCCCCCTCACTTGCCTACTCAAATTTCCTTGCCAGTAGGACCAGGCAGATCTATTACCATGTAGGTACCTTTCCTAGGTTCAGAACCTATGAGAGACTGTGTTTCTCAGCTGTCTGGCATCCAGAATATTCTCAGCATATTCACAACTGCTCTATGGATGCCCAGATCCCTAGGAAATACAGATCTGCTTTTAAGTCATTGTTGTTTGCAGTGCTGTGATGGCAATCCCATGCTTAATGAAGACACCAGTTGCAAGCCTCCTCATGGCAAGCCTCTTCCAATGATCTTGCTACTACCAGCCAACCAGTAAGCTTTTTAGGAATACAATGGAAGCAGTGAAGAGAAGGCCTGTGGGCGAAATGTGTGTGTGGAGGCAAAGGTGCTGCTTTGACATCTTCATGCATCTAATTACGTCCCTGAGTTATCCACTGGATAACGATAGACACACAGATATCAGTGAGAAAAGGGGGCAGTCAGGAAAGCGAAAAGATATATGGCCAGTTCAGACGTCAGTCCTTGTGACAGGATTAGACTCCCTGTGCATAGCAGAAACCGGGCCCTGGGAATGCGTTTGCTGGCAGGGGGAAATGTGAATTGTATATTTTGTAAGTATGGCGATGGCATGTACAAATGTACCTGTCGAATACATCAGATTCTAGTAAAGTTTCTAGTATTTTAAAGGAGGGTGAGAGATAACGTACATCAAGTAGCAGACTTTGATTTTGGTAGGTGTGGGCAAACTAACTCCCAGCAGCAGCTCTGAGGTTGCATGACACAGAAAAATTTAGAGCAAACTCGTTAATATGAAGGCATTGTCAATGGCATGGGGGGGGGACCCTAAACGTTGTATCTCATTGTATTGCTCTTTAGTCCAAAAGATCACTAGGTCAGGACCAGGAAGCTTCAGACCTCTAAATATTATTGAACTTCTACTCCCATCTCACTTCACCATTAAGCCAGCTCAGCTACAGATTGATGTAAACTGGAATTCAACAACATGTAGAGGAGCACAGGTTTCCCCTTCATGGAATAAATGCTTGGTTGATATTACAGATGAAATAGGAAAAGGGAAGGAAACAACTGACCAAACATTGATTGACTGATTGACTGATTGATTGATTGCACTTTTATACCATGCCTTTTTCCAGAAGGAACTCTGGGCGGTTTACAGATTAAAAACATCAGGTAAAACAATAATATAGGGAGACATCAGGTAAAACAACAATATAAGCAAAAGAGGGGGAACCCTCAGCAACTTGCAGCGGACACACACACACACACACACACACACACACACACACAGAGGAAGAAATTAAGTGGAGATAAGGTCACCATATGCCTCCTTAAAAAGCATAGTTTTTAAAGCCTTTTTGAAGGCAGGCAGGGACTGTGCAAGGCGCAGCTCACTCGGGAGATGGTTCCATAGTGAAGGGCCAACAACAGAGAAGGCGCGGCTGCGAGTTGCCGACTTCCGTGCCTCCCTAGGAGTGGCCACCCTGAGTGAACACGCCCGCAACATTCGAGTGGGCTTAGCCTTGGTTGACCTCTTTATGTTTATTTATTTATTTATTTATGTTTGTACTTGTTAACCGTCCAACTTTCCCCTCAGAATAACGTTTATAAAGTAAGCACGCTGTAAACGGATTCAGGTTCTTACTGCTTACCTCTTCTGGTTCAATCAGTTTGAATTCCATGCCTCGGCCAGTCCAGGCAATGAAGTGGGAATTTGAGGGGTCATCCAGAAGAGCGACCAAGAACTGCCAGAGCTGAAGAGAGCCCCGCCGCTGGTATGTAGGGCCCTCACGGTACATTCCTGGCTCTTGTTTGATATCACCTGCAAAGCACCCAACAATACTCAGATTATCCGATCCAACACTCACACAAGCCAACACCAACCAGAAAAGCTGATACTGTATGGTTGTTCTAGACTACACAACTGTATATGCAAGGCAACGCTACATTTAGAGATGGAAGTTAAAGAAAGCTCTTCAGTTCAAATTCTTCTACACCATAGCCTCCCCTGTATCTCCCGAGCCATAGAAAACATAACTTGCAGAGGTCAAAAAAGACCTAGTCCTGAGAAGCACGACCTGCTTTTTAATTAGAATTTAGGGATCTGAAGGACTCCATTTGTATATAATACTATGCACAATCTCTGATTTGGAAATTCAGTGTATGCTTTATATATTTGCAAGCCCTTATTGACTAAAATGCCTTTAGCATGCAAGTTCTGCTAAGAGAAAATTGACAGAGTTACTTGACTAGGACTTAAAACAGCATGAGCTTTATGTAGGGCTATGCAAATCCTGTGCATAGATAAGTTTCTCTTTGGCACATTCGACTTGCATACAAGACGGGTTCATATTTAGGATGGTTTAGCTATGCATTAGCAACTCTTTTAAAAAGCACTATATCAATTGCATAGGGTGAGGGAAGAGGGCAAAAAGCCACCCCACCCTACACTGACAATCTCAAAAATTATAAGTTATCTCTCCCCGCCAAAAAAAGCCAACAAAACTCAAACGCTTAACGCAAGACAGTTTTAAAAGATAATCTCACTGAGCAGCACACAGAATCGTTGGCTGAAAAGCTCAGCAGTGAGATTACAATTTCCCCCTCCTGCTAATGATGACTGTGATGCTTCATCTTTGATCAAAAAAGCATCATCTCCCACTTTGACGTAAAGCAGAGGATCTGAAAATACTCTCAAGTTGTACGCTATGGTACGTAATGTTAAATGCTATCTTTATTGCTCTTTGCCACCAATACTCCGGAACAAGGCTACTTTAGCTCACCCATACACATCTGTACCACTACAGATCAATGATCTGAATAGTGTGTGTGTTGTGTCGTTACAGTCGTGACCGACTCTCATGACTCCATGTCCATGGAGTTTTCTTGGTAGGAATACTGGAGTGGCTTGCCAGTTCCTACTCCAGGCACCTACAGCACCTGGTATTCCCTGGTGGTCTCCCATCCAAGTACTAACCAGGGCCGACCGTGCTTAGCTTCCAAAATCAGGCGAGATCGGATGTGCTTAGGGCATCTAGGCAGCTAAATCTTTAGTTAAAACAGCCTAAATTTGCATTTGCCTTTTTTTGTAGCCATGTCACACCGTCAGCTTGTGGTTTACAAACAATTCCAAGATCGTTCTCACTCTTTGTATTAATGAACCAAGTCTCCCCCATCCTGTAACTGCATTTTAGGATGTGCTTGGGGCATCTAGGCAGCTGATCTGAATAGTAAACATTACTAATTAGGGGTACTTTTTAACCTACAGAGCAACTTTCTCCAACCTGGCACTCTTCAGATATGCCAGGACGACAGCTTCTTACATATGAGCAATCAGTAGATCATAAACACTGGCTGGAAAGCTCAGTGGTTTAGGTACCTGATTGCAGAACAAAAGACTGGGAGTTCAATTCCAAGGGGAACAGCCACAGTCCCAGGATGCCCCCAAGAAGAAGGGAATGGGAGACCACTTCTGAGTAGTCTCTACCTAGAAAACCCTGGAAAGGATCACTGTAAGTCACAAGTGACTTGACAGCATGTCATTATTTTTGTTATCACACACACACACACACACAGACCCTTCAAAAGAGAGCTGAAAAGATCAGACCATTAAGCGCCAGGCCTGGGGTAAGTACAGGAGGCCTGAAACAGGCCTTTCCAGCTTACCCCAGGGGTCTTTTTTCATATACTGCAGTCCCACAATATTCCGGGACTGCAGTATATGAACCGCGAAAGGGCGGAGGGTTGCTGTATAGCATGTAGTTTTTAGGGTTGATTCTATACCGTTGTTTTTAATTAACCTATACTCTGCTTTCTGAGATTCTTTTATAAACCAGCATGGCCATCACAAGGTTCAAGTCACTATTATATATAATGTCTTTTTAATGTCAAAGCTACAAAGAATTACAGAAAGCCACCACCACCCCTTAATTTTGCATCTGTCCTCACTCTTCAGCAGCAATAGCTAATATTGTGTGCATTATTTTTATCTCTACCCTAGTGCGGTGATTGCACCAACATCTGCAAGTAAACCAATGAACTGTCTGATTTGCAAACCAGCTCTTCCAAAAGCCAGAAAGTAGCACAATTAATGTGACATGGAATACTGGTCCAAATTTCTTTGACTAAAAAGTGCAAAATTAGCCTCATTAGTAAATCTCCCCATTGAATACTTGCTAAAATTCATGTCTAGCAAAGAGAGTAATATGGTTGGTTTCATAAGATACCAGTTCGCTATCTGCAAAAACATTTTTAGTAACCCCATCCCATAGACATTATACATTGGACTCTTTAGACATCCGTTGTTCTGCAAAACACAACTTTCTCTGAAACACACAGACATCCTTGAATAGCTCAGTGGCACTTATGTTCCATAATTCATCTATCCATGGATAAGAAAAGACAAGAGTTTGCATTAGTCACCAGTAAATTCAGAGTAGGTGCTTTCTGTCCTGCTCCATTAATTACAGGATCAGCTTTCAATAAATCTCCAGTAACAAGCTGTATGTGATGATCAAGCATACAGGAATTCCACCTATGACTCCTCTGAACAGTTAGAACTACAGGGCTTTCTCTCTCTCTTGTGGGCACAGAATTTCCCGCTCGCAAAAAACAGAGTGATATCCAATTGAAATGCAGGCTTTGGTTCCTGAAGCCAAAGGTCAAACTTTGGTTGGGCGTATAGCAAATGGTCTATTAAAGTGACCTGAATTGGAACACTGCTAACCTTTTCTTAACCAAGCTGAAAGAAAAGATACCCTTATTTTATTTGCTTTTTGAATTCTTCACACACAGAAAAACACTTGTCTTCACCCAGGGCTATGAAACACACACGTGTTTAACATACCATCGAATTTCTCCGGAACAACGCAAGTGTCATCATAGAACTGTCTTGGTCCCTTTTCATACATGCAACCTGCAGTTTTAAAAGAAAGAGAAGCTTCTTTACTAAATGGATTTGGGTAGGGGGAAAAGAAGAACAGATTCAGCTTAGGTGGCACAGATATATATCCACATGATATAATGGACAGGCCAACTGATTAGCTCTGATTAGTCACATTGTTTAGGACAAAACACCATTTAGAGCCTTTTCACACGACCCCTAAACTCTGTGGCAAATGGCTCCCAGCTCCGGAGCTTAAAATTGTTTCCCCACCAGCTCTGGAGTTTACAGAAAATTAAGTGCGACCACGCCCACCTAAAAGCGTCCCAGCGCACTTTTCAGGTACCTGCTCTCCGGGGGTGAAAAATCCCTGATGTGGATGTAACATAGTGGGTGCCGGGCTGTCCTCGCTTCTGTTTGTTGCCCCCCGCCCCTTTAAGAGCATTCTTTTCTTTCTTTTTTAATCCCTCCCCTCACCCAGACAGCAGCCAGGAGTGCGGAGGGGGTGGGAACACAGGAAGAGCAACGAACCCCCAAGAGCTCTGGTCCGAATTTAAGTGGCCAGCAGATCTTAGGGGTTGTGTGAAAAGGCTCTTAGTAATGGAACATTCTGCTGAAGGAGTCAAATGCCAAACTGCAACTTGAGAATGTCCTCATGCTATATTGTACATAAATCAATAAGGTTGCAAGGTAATGAGAGGACATTGATTTAAATTCTGAAATGAAAGAATTCACTCTGTAAGAAAACGTCCAAATACAGAGCGCACAACGCATACTCTGCTGCTTATATACACCCTCAGAGTTTTTAAAACACCTTCTGGGCAATTTACAATTTAATGATGCAGGTTACACAGTTCATGTTTTTAATTTCTATTGTAATATTTAAGTGGTCTAACATTGTGTAATATGATTTTTGTCATATGATTATGTTTTTATTACGTTAAATTGGATTTAATGTTGATTGTCGCAGGCATGATGTACTTCATTTTTATGTTACGGATTTTATTGTTACACATTTTTATTGTTGTTAGCCATCTAGAGTAGCTACATGGCCAGATGGGCAAGACAGAAATATAATAAATAAATACATAAGTACATAAATAAAATTACATGTTGTCTTTCCTGCAGCAAGCTGGGTTACTTAATTTACTGAACTTGGAAGGATGGAAGGCCGAGACAACCTTGAGCTGGCTACCTGAGCCTGTCAGGATCAAGCTCAGGTCATGGGCAGAGTTTTGGCTACAGCGCTGCAGTTTATCCACTGTGCCATGAGGCTCCTAAACACAAAGTTTTGCCATAAAAATATGCCAGAAGAGATTCTACTGTCAAGTCTCGACGGCATTCTAACTGGAGGATTCTGTGATTTTAGTCTGGAAAGTAACTTTTCCACACTCTCTCTGGTCAAGATTTGATGCTACATGGGAGTGTCTTTGCAAACTCATGCACCTTTTAGACTCAGACGATCATCTTTCTCCTCCATACTGAGGTTTATTTTAGTTCTCCAGTTTCTTGGCATGTATAATAAGCCTGGAATCATGATTTAAAATAAAATCACAGTCCATGACTAAATGAGCAAACTCTGGGCCATTCAGTCAGTATGTTTTAAATGTGATTCCTGGGATGCATATATCAAGCCAGGAATGGTAACAGCCTTGCTTCCAAGGATTGGAGGCCACAAGCCCAGTGATCAGTTTTGCAGAGGCCTATCTACATACCACAATGTGGAAATTTGATCTGACAGAAGTATGTCTGTGGAGATTCTCATTCATCCAGGTGAGGTTGTCAGGAGTTGAGTCATAGCAGCTGGACTTCTTTTCTTGTGGGATCTAAAAAGTTTTGCTCATTGTCCAAGTAGCTTCTTCAGTCTTTAGAGCTTCAGACAGAGGAACCTACTTGGATGTGTATCAAAACATTTCAATTCCACAAGAAAATAAGTCCAGCTGCCATGACTCAACTCCCAGAGGCAATGGAAGTAATTCAAATGTTCTTCTACCTCAGAAAAGATGTCAAAAGACTGGAATTTTCCTCAGAGCTCACAACTGCATTTTCAGCAAAACATAAATGCCAAAGGTAAAACCAGGCACAATTTCAGATTGAAGTTAGTAAAAAAAAAACAGGAGCAAGTTTTCAAAAACGCATTCCTCTGCATCAAGTGGATAATGAAAATTCTTCTGCTCGTCAGGGATCAATCAAGAGCACCTGCCACACACAGGCACACACACTTAACTTCTGTTCTGTTTGAGTGAGCCAGGAAGCCCTCTTGCCTCATGTAAATGGAATGGCAGCTAGGCACTTCTGGGGAAAGAAAAGAAAAGAAGACAAGGGTAGTTATTAGAATGTTTGGAAAAGCATTGAGCTACCAAATACAGCAGGCTGCAGACAGAACAGTTAACAGATAAAAGGAGGTGGGGAAAGGAGGATCTGTCAACACATTGTTAGTGTTTTATAATAACATGGGGAAATTAGGATGGAGGAGGCAGAAAAGAGAAAACTACAGAGCAAGGAACAGCTATCTTGTCCAACAAAGACCAATGAAGAAAAACCTCTATGTTATAATTGGCCATTTTGGGTAAACCTCACTAAAGTATGACATTTGAATATCCACATAAAGTCACCTTTGTAGGGCTATGCAATATCATTAGACAACTCATATGGTAGAACAATATTGGACCTCATTAAATAAAAGCCCAGGAGACAATGCATGTTTTGGCAGTTAAATGAAAGGAAGAAAAAAAAAAGATTATTCACCATAAACAGGATAAATTTCTGCAGCATTCGATTAAAAAAAAGCATTATAAAGAGTTGCAATGTACTCACAAACTGATTTTAAATAATAATAATAATAATAATAATAATAATAATAATAATAATAATAATAATAATAATAATAATAATAATAATAATAATAATAATAATTATTATTATTATTATTATTAACACATAACTGGCCTAACAGTTACATTTCAACAAAGCTGCTTGATAAAAGCAGTCGCCATTTGCACCGCTTACTTTTGTCTCTGTTGCCGCTAAAAACAATCCAGTACACAAAGAATACAAAGCACAGTTCTCAAATCCATTTAATGCTCTAAGACATCCAATTGTAGCATAACCATATGAATTCTTAGGATACGACTTAAGATCAGACAATTCTTGGTCCTGTATTAATGTATGCTATGCACATTTTATTTGGCACCTTAAAAGGGAAGTGTTACCAACAGAAGCTTCATGGGTGATTATGTAGGGAGAACTTGTAGTTAGGGTCCATTTAATGCAGTGGTGGAGAAAATCCAACCCAAATGCCAAATGTGCTAGGGGACCCACCCTCATTTGATTCCCATAAGGATTTACAGAGTTCCTTTGTTTGAAGAAAAGGAATGTGAAACCTGGTGCTTAAGCAGCTTTTACAACTGCGCTCCGACTTCCTGCCTCTAAGAAGACTCCTTGCCTGGTACATCATCTAGCCAAGAACTTTAAGAATAACGTCCTGGCGAAGTGCATATTTTGCCATGTTTGAACTTTTGAGAACTGCACTGAAGAAGAATGTTTTGCACTCGAAAGCTTGCAATTTTTTTTCATTAGTGGCCTATAAAGGTATTGCCTGTTTTCTTCTACTGCACTGCCAGTGGGGAAGGAGTCCAAGTGCTGTCCTGAAACAGTGTCTTATCTGCCTTCCTTATTTTCCTACCGGAAGAAATACTCCCTGATAGAAACAGCAGATGTTTGTCTTCACCTGGCTTCCTCTCCAGGAAAAAGCTTCTGTTATGGGGAAACATGGAAGGTGCCTCCCGAAAAGATGCGAACACAATTTGGGTCCCCTGGGCACCCAACCGTTGACTGCACCCAACTGGCTGATCCTTCCTCCCATCCTGGAAGACCAACTTGAATTGTTTACGGTGCAAAGAAGACACAGACTTCAGTCGGAATGACTAATGTCAGTACACAGGGGACACTCCCAAGCTCTGTCTTCCGTACACACACCAGACGTTTGAAAATGTATGACTGTTAATACTCAAAAAATAAAAAATAAATAAAAATAATATCTTTATTAATGTTGAAGAACTAACAAATAAATATTGTCCACAAGAACAAGTGATACAGTGTGGCCCCAACTGATTTTTTCCAGCCTATGAGTCTATTGCTCTTGATGGAAGAGACAGTGATGAATCACTTCCTGCATGTTCCCCAATACCTAACATCACTCACTACGCATGAGAAGGTGGGTCAGTTGCCCTCTTATAAGACTTTATTCATAAGAAGAATAAACACTTCCACTGTAAGCTGCTCTGTGTGTGCACATGTGTGGGTGTATATAGCCAGGGATTTCAGCTGCCAGGTTCCTGCTTTTTACCTTCTGTATTCCCCCCCCCCCCACACACACACGTTCTTTGCCTACCACACTCACCTCTGGGCCTCAAAGGTAGCACCATCTATGCTGCCATCCACTGTCCCACCACTGGGTTAAATTTCCTTTAACTGTTTACAGCACCCAAGACTTGACTACCGTTCACTGAAGAGCTCTAACTTTAGAATTTACTCCCATAGCTAGTCTGAGAAATTCCTCTATTAATCAAGTCCACATCAAAAAACAAAAACCCTTTAGCTCTCTGCTCACTGGAACTGAACCTGTTTGCCCTTGAAATCTGTCTATGATCTTGAGAGCTTCAACTCTTACCACTCTTGCACTCCATGATCTGCTGCCGAACACTATCCTTGGGGGATGTGATAACCTCTGTGGAATTTTAACCTGTATTCCTGGGCCCACAGATCCTCAAATCTAGAGCCTTAGGGTCAGGGTCTCGCCTTCACAATGGGCACATAACCAGGACACCATTCCATTCCCTTTAACAAAATGTTCCCTATATAAGCTGTGTCACTCTTTAACAGTTTTATAAACTGGATTCCAAGACAAGCTATAGCAACTGTGCTTTCTCGCACAATGTGTCTTTTTGTTATTAGTATTCTTAAGACATCTTCTTGATAAAAGATCAAATCCATAAGAACAATGAAGAAATAATGTAAATCATGAAAAACATGATAATACACTAGAAGTTGTTTAAAAGAACAGTACCACTTCTTTCTATGGCCTTTAACTGTAAAGCCATTTCTGTCAAATCTGTAAACGTTAATTTTCAAGGCCACTTCTACCAAATCTCCAACATTGTCTACACCTGCTTTGTTAAAATAATAGTCCTATACATAAGTACGTGGGTGCAGCATGGGTTACCTGCTATGAAACTCTATATCCCAATTAGTTTTCTTGTGTTTTTATAAACTCTTTCTATAGTTTCTAATACATTGAAGATCTATATTGCTCATACATCATGTTCCTATGCAAATTTATTACAATGTTTGTTTCCAGTTAAGCATTACACAGTGCCTTATCCTAGCATTTTAAGCCTACCTGGTTAAGAGCTAAAATACTATCCACGAAGCCACTGCAATCTGTTCTTCAATTAACCCTCATGGAATCACAAAACAAAACAAAAGTAAGAAGAAAGAAGGCTCAAAGATAATTTGCCCAGTGTTGTGTGTGAGTGTTTTCCAAAAAGCAATCCTGAATTTCACTGTTCACTGACTAATGATAAATATCAAGGGCTTGGAAAGTAGAAGAAAATGAGATTTTACACTGAATTCACTAAGCAAGTACAGCTACTGATAACAATAAGAGTTCATCTACCCATGTTCTCATTACACAAACTTTTTTTACCCTTTGTCATTATGAAGTGTGAAAAATATTTTGGACCACAAACATTTCAAGATTTGTTCCTATTGTTTTTTAAAGCTGTTGCTCAAACAAAACAAAACAAAACAAGTCACGGGATTCGGGACTGATCTTCATAGAATGCAAATGAAGAACCCAAAATACTGTTCCATTTTGGCACATTCATCTGTGTAGTGACATCGTTAATATAAAGCCATTAAGATGCAGTTTTACACGTCCCTTCCAGTAGCTCCTAATCAGTAGCTGTTGACAGGGACCCAAGAACTGTTTTGAAATCTGAGGGGTGCTCAAGATTGGTTATTATGCTTCTTTTAAGGCCTATATTGCAAATTTATTATAGTATAAGAACATAAGATAAGAAGAGCCATGCTGGTTCAGGACAAAGGCCCATCTACTCAATCTTCCTGTATCTCACAGTGGCCCCACCCAATGCATCTGGGACTGCACGAAACCAGGTATTTGTCTCTTGCTACCACTCCCCTGCATCTGGTCCTTGAAGTACCCTGGTTTTAAGACTGCAGATTACACATCTCTATCATGGTTAGCAACCTGTGATACTTATCCTCCTGGAATTTGTCTAATCCCCTTTTGAAGGCATCCAGGCCAGATGCCATCACATCCTGTGGCAGGGAGTTCCACATACTAACAACACAATGGGTAAAACAAAATTTTTGTCTTTTCTCACTCTCCCAACCCTCAGTTTGAGTGGATGTCCCCTACTTCTGGTATTTTGTGAGAGGGAGAAGAGTGTCCCTCTATCCACTTTACTCAAACCCTGCATTATTTTCTACATCTCAATCATATCCCCCCTCAGGTGCCTTTTTTCCAGACTAAAGAGCCCCAAATCTCATAAGGGAGGTGCCCCAGCCCAGTAATTATCTTAGTCACTCTCTTCTGCACCTTTTCCATTTCCACTATGTCTTTTTTGAAATGCAGTGACCAGAATTGTACACAATACTCCAGGTGCGGCCTTACTATCATTTTATACAATGGCATTATAATGTTGACTGTTTTATTTTCAATCCCCTTTTTCATAATCTCTAGCATGGAATTGGCCTTCTTCGTCGCTGCCATACACTGGGTAGTCACCTTCATTGAGATGTCCACCAGCATACCAAGATCTCTCTCCTGATCCATAATGGATAACTCAGAGCCCATGAGTTCATAAATAAAGTTTTGAATTTTTTTTTTTTTGCCCCCATGTGATTTACTTTACATTTTCCTGCACTGAAATGCATTTGCCATTTCGCAGCCCATTCCCCCAGTTTGGAGAGATCCTTCTGAAGCTCTTCACAATCTTCTCTGTTTTTTGCCACAATGAAAAGTTTCATGTCATCTGCAAACCTGGCCACCTCACTGCTTATCCCTGTCTCCAGGGATAAGCAGTGAGGTGATATTAAATCAATATGAGAAGCAAAGAGCATCTACAATGAAATATAAGAGCCTGTTATGAAAATACAGTACTAAGATGGCTATAAGGAAGGGGCGAGTAAATTGTAGCCTTTCAAATACTACCAGACTACAACTCAAGTCAATATCAGCAGCACAGAGAATCATTGAGGAATACCGGGAGTTGTAGCACTCCTCTTGTAAGATCTAGAGATGGACATAAATCACTAGGGCAACACCTTAACCTCCTACCTCCTCAAACAGCCAAGAGACCATCTCACCTTCCTCTAGGTCCTCCCTTGCCAGTCCAGAGAAGGTACCACACAATCAGTATATAAGTTGTGTTATGAAGCCCAGATGGTTTCTGATAAAATAGCATAAATTGTGAAGACTTGTCTATCTCAAACACATGTGTATACTTCTCTCTCGGTCTAGTGCATTTCAGATGTTTTGGACTCAAAATCCTGTGGGCTCCAACAGAGCTCATGTCCAAAACATCTGGAGAGCACCAGTTATTTTCAGTCAACTGCATTTTTTAGGTCAAACAACTTTTTCTTTTTTATCGGATGTGTTTAGCAACATTAACTACAGCATAATCATATGATTAAGCAGTCTGCAGAGAATTGACATGAGGGGGAACATCTGAGGAGACTTTATTCTTTGCAAAGTATCTAAAGTCTGATTATTCTGAAGTGCTATTGGTTAATTTATGACCATCAGAATGGGTCAAACGCTAATCAAATTGTAGAAACATTTCCAAAGTGATTATTCAATGAAATGACTAACATGGTTAATTAGGAGCCATAAACATTGCTCTGAAGTTCATCAAAGTAATGACTTGCCTAGAAAAATTACTGCCAATTAAATTGCCTGCTGCTTTCATTTCTACCTTATCTAATAAAAACACCATCCAATGAAATTTAAAATTGCAGTTTTAAATTGTACTAAATTCTTCACTAAGACTCAGAAGTAGTTTAACCAGTTAACTGGAGTTATATTTCAGAAAAGCAAATACAATTCAGCAACTTGATATGTGTTGATGTGGGTAAGTACTGTTACATAACTAATGCCTGTCTTAGACAGTAGCACTGGAGAGGAACATTTCATAAGCAAAACTCAGAATAATAATTTATTAAGAGTTTTTAAAATTATCATTTAAGTTTACTTTTAAAATAATATTAAACATGTTCCATCAAGCCAATTCTGACGTATGGCATCCCTTTTCGTTTTTCCAGGTAGAGAATATTCAAATATGGGTTACCAGTCCCTTCTTCTGCACACATCCCGGGACCGTGCAGCTTGCCCAAAGTCACACAGGGTGGCTTTACTCACTGAGGAGGACACAGTGGGAATCAAATGCCCAGCCTCTGGTTCTGGGGTCAGATACCCAAACCATTCGGCTATCAAGCTGTCTACTGACCATAATCAGAGTCAATGTGATAGATTCCACAGTGATTTGCCTTGCACCATATATATTGCCATACACCAGCTTCATAGAGCTCCGGCACATTGGTAGAACACGTGGCTTGAGTGTAGAATCAGAAGTTCCAAGTTCCTAAAATCTTTCGCATGAAGCTATGAAAGATTTCAGCCTGGTATTATGGATTGGCTAGAAGTTGTAAATATTTATTTTGGATTACACAGCTTCCACAATCCCACAGCTGTGAAAACTACAGTCTTTTTTTTAAAAAGCAATCTTTCCTCATCTCTGCAATAAGTGCTGCCCGTTAGTGGTGAGTCTATATGCTGTAAAAAACAGAATGCTGGATAGACCAATAATCCAGTCCGGAATAATGAAGTTTCCTAAAACAGATGAGTTGGGTGGATGTTTAAGAGAATCAAAGCCACACGCTTTATCTGCAAAGAGTGTCTCTTCAGTATCATTAAAAAAAAAAAAAACCTCAAAGGGCTTTAAAATAAAACCATATATTTTACTGAAATAGCACAAATTCTGTGAATGCAGTTTTGAGACGGTTTATGCCTAAGGATGTATTGACAGCTCTAGACCTGTGCCCTTCCTCTCCCTGAACAGGGAGAAAGCTCATTCCTTTCACCCGAAAGTGACTAATGTTCTTTATTTGTGAAAGGAAGTGACACACAACCTTTTTCTTGAAGAGACAAAATATCAGCGAGTGGGTGGGACTCAAATGTGTAGTATTAAATTTGGAATCCAGGTGCTCAGCTAGAAATTCTCAATAGCCGGGCTTCATACGGAGAGCTCAAAACATGCAGACTGCTAGATAACTGCAAAACTGAAAAGCAGGCCTTTCATAAGGTTAATGGTTCTTAATTGCTCATTCTAGACTAAAGTGGATCTTGCAAGCGCACACTACTGCTGTGGAAATCCATTGTTTTCCCAGCCACCACCAAGACTGAAGCAATGATCAGAGAGGACAAGGAAGTCTGAGGGAAAGGCAGATGTTCCTGCTAAACGGAAAGACCTAGGGCAGTAGTTCTCAACCTATACATCCCCACATGTTCCTGGACTACAACTCCCAGAAGCCTCCACCACTCACTGTGCTGGAAGGGATTTCTGGGAGTTGTAGTTCAGGAACATCTGGGGGACCCACAGGCTGAGAACCACTGACCTAGGTCTTTCTGTTTAGCAGGAACATCTGTCTTTCCCTCAGACTTCCTTGCCCTCTGAACTCTGTGAGCTCTGGTTCCACTGCACCACTGGTGGTGCTGAGGCAACTGAGGCAAGCGTCCTCCTTCACTTTCTTCCTTTATGTCACTCCCTTCACTCCCCCTACCCTTCAGTGAGCACTTCCTCTACCCTTCAGTGACCTAGGGCTAGAAGACAGGCGGCATACAGAGGGAACAGTAATACAGAAACACCTTTTATTAAAGCAATATCCAAGGAACGCCCTGCAGTTTAGAAAGTGGCCAGGATCAGTTATCTCCCTCCTTTGAATCCGTCCCAGAAATCCAGTGAGCTGCTAGAGAAATGAAGTCCCTTCTATTTCCAGAACAGAAGTGCAGTTCTCTGTGCCTCCTCCACCAGTCTTCCCTGTAGGCTAGTAAAAAAGATGCTGCGGGCGAGGGACTTGGTAGCCTTGTTTTACGAGGCTGCAGTAAACAGCGCGCCAGTGATGCTGCACTTCTTTGCTTAAAGAGCCAAGTGTTATATTAGATGCAAAAGAATCGCACAAAGTGAAATAGATGACTCCTGTTCAACAGAGCCGAACCATGAAACCTTCCAGGCTATAAACCTGCAAAAGTTTTAATTAATTCTGTGCTAAGGAGAACCCATAAAGGGGGATGTGACAAACTGGTCATTCCAGGTTTCTTACAAAGGTGGAGAAAATAGAAAGAATCAGGTAAGAGCAAGACGTGACACGTAAACAGGATGACGGCACTGACTGGCATAGTTTTAAATATCTCTTGTGGCCATTAGAACACAAAAATAAAAACACAGAACAGACAGCCATGCAAGATTGCATTCTTTAACTACTGGAAAAAAAATAGATGTTTTAGGAAAAGCTACTCTTCTATGCTCATTCTCAGTGCAAGACAAAAAAAAAACAGACCTCCACCCTACTCCAAAACAAGACAAAAACAATCTAATTGCACTCTTCCTTATGACCACTTGAAAGAGTTCCCTTACAACATGGCTTATTATGTTTCTAGTCTGCATAATAGTGATGAAGAATCCCATTTTATTTCATTCAAATGGGGCAGGTGAGCTGAACAATATAATTTAACTAAGGGACCATCGTGGAAGCAGAAATAATGGCCTTGATTGTTTTTTCTTTTTTAAAAATAACTAGAAAATCTATATGCTATACATCTATGAAGATTCTTAGTCATCCAGATGAGTTTATCTGGAAGTTGAGTCATGGCTACTGGACTTCTACTAACATTATCTGCCCCCAAATGTATATTCATTTGATGTCTATTCCAGATGTTCTAGTCCAGTAATGGTGAACCTTCAGCACTGAAGATTTTTTGGACCACAACTCCATCAGTCCTTTGTCATTGACAATACAGGCGTAGAATTCTGAGAGTTGTAGTCCAAAACATCTGGAGTGCCAAAGGCTTCCCACCACTATATCTCTAGTCTATCACCAGAGGCTCAGACTGGGACCAAAATTTGTTCTCATACTACCTGCCTTAATTGGCTTATCTAGTGCCAGAATGTTTGTGCTGCTGGCAACAACCACTTTGTAAATGACCAGAGTTAACATGCTGGCTTGATAGCTCAATTTGTTGGGTATTTGGCTGAGGAGCCAGAGACTGAGAACTTGGTCTCCACCATGTATTACAAAAGAGTCAGCTTGCAAGGCCAACGGCAAGCTGCATAATCCTACGATGCCCCCAGAAGAAGGGAATGTTAAAACCACTTCTGAATATTCAATATGTAGAAAACCCTGAAAAAGGTCAGCATAAGCCAGAAATGACTTGAATAACACAATTATTATTAGGATTCTCTTACTAGTCACTCTCAGTTTCTCTTCAAACCTTAAATTCTCAGTCACCTCTAGCTGTATGCACTGTTCTTTCACGAGTATATATTTGATGCAATGGAATGTAGTAGATAAACACTGGTGCAATTTTTCTTCTGTAATGTGTCACAGAATCCTTTCATTTTTTTAATGAAATTAAAAAAACATATCCAGCTAAAAACATAATTATCTAAGGTCATTAAAAATAAGGAAGTAACAGTTTCAGAATGATGGGTAAAGATATCCTGTGGGGGAGATACTTTCTTGTTTAATATAGAGCCTTTTCACACGACCCCCTAAACTCCGCGGCAAATGGCTCCCAGCTCCAGAGCTTAAAATTGTTTCCCCATCAGCTCCGGAGTTTACAGAAAATTAAGTGCAACCACGCCCACCTAAGCATGTCCCAGCACACTTTTCAGGTACCTCCTCTCCGGGGGTGAAAAATTCCTGATGGGGATCTAACGTAGTGGGTGCCGGGCTCTCCGAGCTTCTGTTTGTTGTTTTGCCCCCCGCCCCTTTAAGAGATCTGAATGCTGCTGGGAACAGAGTGAGACCGGCAGAACTGAGGTAAGCCGGCATTCTTTTCTTTCTTTTTTTCTCCCTCCCCTCACGCAGCCAGGAGCCAGGAGTGCGGAGGGGGTGGGAACACAGGAACAGCGACAAACCCCCAAGATCTCTGGTCCGAATTTAAGTGGCCAGCGGATCTTAGGGGTCGTGTGAAAAGGCTCATACATTGGTCCATAAAGGAATTAATTCATTCCAAATAAAATTCTGTTAAGCAAATTTTCCTTTGTACAAATTACCCATAGGAATGCATTGAAAACGGATTAATTCCTAACTGCAACCGTTTTTCTTTTGCACAGATTCACCCCATAGGCGATTCTGTTAAGCAAGCTGAGTTCTACCAGTTCAAACCAATGACTCCACCATCTTGACTGTTTTTATTGAATGCTAGTGTTTTGTTTGAGTTGTATTTTTAAATTACCGGTAAGTTATATTGTTTTTCATTGATTTAATGCATTTTGTAGAATTTGACTTTCTTAATTATTGTTTTGCTTTTGTTATAATGGCTTGAGTGGACTTAGTAGACAGATGGGTAGTACAGTACAGTACATAAATAAAATAAATAAAAAACAGAACCAGTTAACATTGTCCTGATCCTGGTGGGTGAAAAGCAGCATATAAATAGAAAAAATAAATATATAAAGCAACCTCCTCCACCGCTCTGTTAAGTATTCCAGAATTTCAGAACAAAAGCCAATGGTCAAAAACATACTGCCTAATTACATCACTGGCAGGAAACATATGGAGTAACTTTGGGAGGTGAATTGTCTCCCATTAAGGAATCACTGACTGACTCACCTACAGATAAAGCCTACTGTGACTGCTTAAACTTGAGGCAATTTGCCTCCCACTTAATTTTTGTTACACCAAAGTATGGAAGAAGATCTGAGCCAATGCATAAAACATATAAGAGTTATAAATCAAGAGCAGAAATAAAAACAAAACAATTATTTTTAATAATTGTTGTTTATTTTTTCATGTGATGTATATACCATCTCCACTTTGTGGCAACCCACTCCTCTGGATGCTGAACAAAGAAAGGAAAACACGAAACCACAATTAATCAATTCTGTGCGCAGCAATACAGAATTAGTGACACAATACAAACACAAAAAACACCCTGTAAGTTTTAGTATGTTTGAAAGTTAGGAGTATGTACCTGTGTGAGTGTGTGAGAGCGGGAGAGGGTGGGGGGCAAGGGAGGGGCAACAGATTTATTCACGTGCAAGTGACTGTCTGAAGAGCAGTTCTGTTTTGTTCTCTGAGAGCCTTTTCACACGACCCCTAAGATCCGCTGGCCACTTAAATTCGGACCAGAGATCTTTGGGGTTCGTCGCTCTTCCTGTGTTCCCACCCCCCTCCGCACTTCCTTGCTCCTGTCTGCTGAGGGGAGGGAGAAAAAAAGGGAGAAAAGAATGCAGGCTCACCTCCCTCTGCCGGTTGAAGCCACCCCGAGCTCCGTCGTCGTCCTGATTCCTGTCTCTTAAAGGGGCGGGGGGCAAAACAACAACAAACAGAAGCGAGGAGAGCCCGACACTCACTAGGTTACATCCGCATCAGGAATTTTCACACCCGGAGAGCAGGTACCTGAAAAGTGCGCTGGAACGCGCTTAGGTGGGCGTGGCCGCACTTAATTTTCTGTAAACTCCGGAGCTGGTGGGGAAACAATTTTAAGTTCCGGAGCTGGGAGCCATTTGCCGCGGAGTTTAGGGGTCGTATGAAAAGGCCCTGAGTCTACATGCAAGTCAGACACCCCCTTCTTTTGTTTTCTGACTCACATCTGGAGCCTGCATCCTCTTCAGACAGCCATCTTCACAGGAGGCAAGCACGAATTAGCAGGATACATCTTTTTATTAAATAAGATGTCTGCACATTTAAAAAACCTGAATATCAGGGTTAATGAGTGTAACTAAACTAGTGTGTAACTACTGCTAATTGTAAACCCAATTTAGTGTTTAACTAAACTGGCCACTTACTACCTCATAATTTAGCCACTAAGGCCAAAGCAAATGATGCAGACAGAGAGATGATATGTATGCAAGAGATCTTCCATACACAAAACACTAGCGTATAAGACTGACTCTTATTTTAATATCTAGTTCCTTCTAGTTTCAAACTTTCCTCTTTTAAAAGAATTTGTGTACAGAATCATAGCAAGCTGTTTTGCCTATTTCCCCAATATCTGAGCAGGCAGGTCAGGATCACACTACAGGAGCTTGTAAAAAAACAAGCATGGAAAATTAACTTAATTAAAATTAATTTGGGAGCAACAGAAACACCGCATCATGGCAGACCCCAATAAACACAACATCCAGGCTTCTTAGAAAGAGGACTTAATCTGTACCTCTCATCTGGCAACAACCTGGAAGTTCAAATCTAATTTGGCTCAAGCCATTCCAAAAAGAAACCAAAACACACACAAAATGTGTTTTCTCCCAGAAAGATGCCAGATTGCTTTCTATAAGTGAACGGCTGGTTTACTTTGGCATCATCATGACATCCGGTTTTCAGAAAACACATTAGGGCAACAGTGAGTCTCCCCTCAGCAAAAGTAATAAAAGACTTGCTGCAGTTGTTCAGACCGGAACACAACACACAAAAAGAGCCCTCGAGTGGCTTTTATTTCTTTCTTTTTTTTTTATGAAATCCTTCCCCAAATTGGTTCCTGTCCATTTCTATTTGCCATATTTTATTTTTGCCATGTATTTTTTAACTATGTGTTGGCTAGCTTGCAGGCATGCAAACTGAGGTATTCTCCCTTTTGTGAGAGCTGGCTGCAAAAAGCGAGGTTGAGGCGGGTGGAGGGGAGAGAAGTGTCTCTCTCTTTGGCCTCTCCCTCCAGCCGTTCTCAGTCTATAAAAATGTAAGTTCTGCAAACGCTGCCTGGCTAAAGTGACATATTTGAATGGAATTCAGACCAACCAGTTCCTGTTTATGTTTCTGATCGGAGAATGTAGCCTTCTCATTCACCACATACATTAGAAACACACCAAGGCCATAAATGGTGTCGAGTTACATGCAAAGGCCAGCGAGCATTAATCATTGCTTCAAGTCAACTGGCGAGAGCAACAGCAGCTGATGGAACACTACACTCTTCAGCTTTGTATAAATGGACATTCCAGTGTGTGTGATGCTTCCCCCCCTTCCCCTCTTGCATCCATTTTATGAATGAAACTCCAGGCTCCATTCATATAAAAGCTTTGCTTACTGGGCTTAGCCTCTAGGGATCAGTCAGTCTTGGGTAAGGCTGATGTGATTGGTTTAAGGCAAGCTTCAGCCTTCCATTACTGATTTAAAATGCAGCCCATGTCCATTTGACCTGCATTAATGCACAAAGAGTAAATCCAGACTGTGTTCTCAATTCTCAAATCAAATCATTAGCCAGTGCCACTTACTGTAACTGTAGATCCAGAGGATATTTTATCCGTTTCTCTGGTGCAAGGGTGGGTGGGGGACAAGAACAGGAGCAAGAAAAAACTTTATAGCTACTGCAGGTTAGACAGAGTGCAGGGTTTGATGCAATCAGGGTTTGGATTTCATTGGGCTGTACCTCTCAAAAACAAAAGAATTCCCTCAGTGGCAGCTCTTTTAAAACTTTGTATATGGAGAGATGTGTGTGTGTGTGTGTGTGTGTGTGTGTGTGTGTGTGTGTGTGTGT
>JAHTLZ010003542.1:57257704-57284222 GCA_023846285.1 Phrynocephalus versicolor | reverse complement strand
GTAGTAGTAGTAGTAGTAGTAGTAGTAGTAGTAGTAGTAGTAGTAGTGAGACCAACTTTTCGGTTGAAATGGTTCGCCTATATGACTTTTTACATATTTAAAATCAGTCTTTTTCTAGTCTGCATTTGAAATCAACATGGCAGGGACCTATAACCACAGTCAGCAAACATCTCAGGGGATGCACTAAAACTGACTTACACTGTGACTAGCAGCCAAATTTAAACATCAAATTGGCCACCTAGGACAGTGCAGAAGCAAGAAAGATGCCAACATCACTCACAAACTGGATACCACAAAGCATTTCTTGTTGTGTGCCTTCTTTTGAGGGTATAGGAAATTCTAAGTTTTAAACATTTCATTCCATAATCATGGAAATAATGGAAGAAAAATGTTTAGGAATCAATACTTTGCCAGTTTATCCTTTCATCCCCTCCATCACTGACAATACAGTATTTAAATATAACCTATTGCCACCTTCATCTCCACCATCACCTAAATACAGGTTATAAAAAAGAACTAACCAAGCAGTCACATACCTATAGACTTCCAGTTCTCTTTTACAAAGGCAACTAACCCCCTATACAACTGCATAGCAATGGTTACAAACCCAGAACATTCGAAAGGAGGGACAGGTGCATCAGAACCGCATATCCCTCAATTCATTGGCACCCTCCACTCTCCGGGAGTCATGCAAATCCAGTGCTTACATTCTCGACCTACCAGAAAAAAAGCAAATTGTATCCACAAAGCTCCTCATATTACTAGCTTTGCCTCCGAGGTGGGGCAAACAACCTTCCCCTTGGTTCAGTGAATCAAACAAATGCATGACTGGTTTGATCATTTGAGTAAAAAAACAAATCAGTCTGCCCCTCCACCAATTATCACAAATGTCTCCATGTGGAGTTTCTCCATACAAATGGGAATCCTGACTATATATACAAAGGTCCTTTTTCATACTAATTACTGTATATATCTCCCCAGTACTATGAGTGTTTGATATTATCATCTGCTCCTTTCAAAGGTTCACTGACTGAAGGAACACCCCTCTATTAATGCCAAGGAGTGACTGACATGTCAATTTGAAGGCATAAACCCACATGTAGTATGACTGTAAAATCTACCATCCAGAATCTCAGAATTGTAGACCATTCTCCTGCTTGTTTCAGGAGGTCCAGAACTGATGCATGCTCAAAAGGCTGTTGATGGCTCCCAAGATGACGTGTTCCACTTCTTTCACACATCCCTTTGTTATTGTTATTCCTACTGTCTTAGCCTGGATAGAATTTATCATTGCCTCCTGAGAGACACCCCTCAGCTGCTCATTCTTCTCAGTTCCAGAACAAACATACCTGTTACTTTCAACTTTTCCTCATGGGAACTGTTTTCTGCATTGCTGACTTTCTTTGTTGCCCTTCTCTTCACGTGTTCCAGTACACCTTTATCTTTCTTAAAGTACACCACCCAGAACTGGATATCATTTTCTGGCTAAGATCTGACCACTGTATAATGACTGGAACTATTGCCTCCTGTAAGTGGGAAACTACAGTTCCTACCTACTGCTGCAAATGGGAAGGAGAAGCAGTGTCAGTTTTGGGCTGAGAAGTGAGCACAGAAGATGAGTCAATGGCCGGCAAAATGCTAAAGGTGTTTACTCATAAATAAGCAAATAAAAGAACGAGGCATGTTTAGCCTGACAAAAAGAAGACTGAGGGGGAGACAAGATAGCAGTCTTCCAATAGCTGAAGGGTTGCCACAGGGAAGAGGGCACTGATTTGCTCTGAATTGCACCTGAGGGTATGAAAAGAGCCAATGGGTGGAAACTCATCAGAGGAAGAGCCAACCTGGAAATAAGGAGGAAGTTCCTGATGGTGACAGCCGTTAAACCGTGATACAGCTTGCCTCCCGATGTTGTGGGTGCCCAGTTGCTCAAGTCTGGCCATTGAGTCACCTAGATGACTGAGAATCTTCACAGACCCATTGCTGTAGGTTTTCAAGAAAAGATTAGTCTCCTGCGTTGGGGAGGGGGGTTGGACTAGAAGTCTTCCAAAGTCTCTTCGAACCCTACAATGATTCTATGGTTCTAAGTTTCACTCCGTGCCATCAACAGCAAAAATAAAGAAATAAATAAAACCAACCCAAAATATCATGAAAAAGCAAATGTTGATGCATTTTGATTCAGCATGGGCAGCTATTATACTGGTGCCTGAAAATAAAATGCAAAATGAGTTAAAAGCCATATTTATAACTGGTAATCTTCAAGTTACACAAATGTTGTCAAGTAATCCTGCCCTAGGGGAGGAATTTGACCCAGCCAACACTGTGAAGTGGTTTAAAACTCCTATTAGGGGGATTAACAGAAGAGAAGGTGGTGATATTATACGAACTTACTAGAAGAAGCGCAACTACCTTCCATGCTTGTAAGTGGTGCTTCCTGAAAGGATTACACAGGAATTTGACCCAGCCAACACTGTGAAGTGGTTTAAAACTCCTCTTAGGGTTTAACAGAAGAGACGGGGGTGATATTATACCAACTTACTAGAAACGCAACTACCTTCCATGTTTGCAAGTGGTGCTCACTGAAAGGATTGCACAGCCATTCCTCAATGCTGTACGTTGAGCGTGTGTGTGTTTGTTCCAAGGCCAAGAATTAATCTTTGTCCTTTTAAGACATGAGTGTTATGTTTCCTTAAAAAAAAAAACCTCTCTCTAAAAGCCTGAAGTCGATTTCCACTTTGTTTCCTGACACATGACTGGCGGTCAAAAAATAATAATCTGCTACATGGATCAGACCTGATTGTGGAAACTTCCTTTTCTGAAGAATGACGATAATAACATGCTGAGCTGAGCCATGGGAAGGACGATGCTAACTTGTGGATGGCTTCAGCATGTCATTATTGTCATTCTTTTGAAAAACAAGATTCCAAGAATGGAATCAGATATTTAAAAGCAGACCATTTTAAGAGTGGGAACCCGTGTCTTTTAGCCGTGCTTAAAACCACACGTCCAGATGCCTTCCAATGGACAACACTAGCATCTTTTCATCTCGGTACAGAACGGCACGCTAATCCCTTTCTCAGCTTGGTCCCTAATCTATTATAGACAATGGCGCCTCCTTTTTAATTTTAATAGGTCGGGGAGCACAGGAACTTCCATGCCGCCGTGTTCCTATGTTGAAAAATGCGACAGCATTTCATCACAGAAAGCCCAAACGGCGGCTTACAGGCAGTTTTCCAGCTCACTGGCACAGGCGAACGCAGCACATTCATTTGGTGCAATTTGCTTTACTTTCCCACATGGAGTTGGTGCATGTAAAAGGCTGTTAAGTACTAAATTATTCCTTTATCAAATCACCATCATCTGGAGTCATGATCAACACTAATTAAATTACTTTCACTGAGCACGGCTCCTGACTGCTGCCTCTGCTGCAAGGTACATTGTCTTTTGCTTCCAGTATGGGACTGGCTATGTATAAAGTACGGGGATAGAAGGCTTTAATTAAAAGTTTATCCCAGCCATCTTCAGGTTCCTCTAAGACATTGTTTCTCATATCAAAGGGATCAACTCTTCTGTTATATTGGTTGGAAGGGCGGATTCCTTAAAATTCCAACGGTAACTGACCAAGCTTTACTGTGTAGTGGATGGATTGTTCAGCTAAGACTCAGGAGACGTCTACTCAAATACGTACTTCTCCATAAAACTCACTGGGTGACTGTGGGCTGGTCACATATGCTCGCCCTCACCTGCCTCACAATATTCCTGTGATGATAAATGGGCAGAAGGAAAACCCTTGACTGCCTTCTGCTCACTGACAAAACCGTGAGATGCATATCCACCTGAGTCACAACGCTCAAGATCTTGAATCTGCCAGAAAAAAATTACAACAGCACTCTATTTAGGGTGCTAAATGGGGAAAAGGTGGGGGGGGGAGTTAAACTTTTTTCTGCAAAAAAAAAAATAAACAAATCTCCCACCTTCTGCCATTTCACTTTGACTTAAATAGGCAGGATGGATGCTAAATAAATTTTTGATCAGGAAGTAGAAAGAAAACAATAAATGTAGCATAAACCATCTCATCCATCCAATTATTTTCATTCTTTAGACCATGGGGTGAAAGGAACCTAATGAAATACTACATCTGCAGAACATTTCTAGATTACAAGCATAATTGAGCTCGCAAGCAGCCATGCAACCTAGGAAAGTTTAGAATGGACCAACGCATATTAACGTGGAGGAGAAATTCTTACTCAGAGCTCTTTAAGTAAATCTTTGGCCTTAAATACACATATTAGAATATAAAAACAATCTCTGGGTCTCCTGCTTGAGCAGGACTTGATGACCTTTGGGGATCCCAGTTCTACAGTGCTGTGGCTCCATTCTTCTAATATATCACAGGAAAGAATATCAAAAATGAGATTCTTTGGTTCATTTCAAAGTGGTCAAAACTTTTCTTTCTTGCAAGATAAGAATAAATCAGTGGTGGTGAACCTTTGGCACTCCAGATGTTTTGGACCACCACTCCCAGAATTCCAAGCCCGTATTGCTAATGACAAAGGACTGTGGGAGTTGTGGTCCAAAATATCTGGAGTGCCGAAGATTCACCACCACTGGAAAAATAGAACAAGTATCACCTGTTCTTTTTTTGTATTTGGTTGTTGTGGTGGCTGTACGGCTCCTCAACTTGTTTTGCTTCGGATCCATTGATGTGGCCCTCAAGATGTTTCTCGATGTGCTTCTGATATGGCTTCCTTGCTAACCTGAATCAGACCTTCACCTCGGAAGCTTGTAGAAAGAGTAACTACAAAAGGAAAACCATTGATGGAAAGATCAAATCCCTTCAAGCTTCCCCAAATCACTAACCAGTATTCCAAGAACACCTAGAAGGGGCCATTAAACTATGTGAACAAAGACTCATCATGGTCTCAGGGAGCCAAACCAAAGAAAGGTCAGAAGGATGCTGTTACCGGATGTAAACTACAATGACTTAAAAGAGAATAGCTTGAGAAATTATAGGCAACCTTGAACAAAGAAAACATTGTTGAGGGTACTTCTGAGTGAAAGACTACAAAACACCTCTAATTCTAGTTTGACCCCAAATGCCTGGGCTAATGAGAATGGGGGTGGCACAGAAACCCATTGCACATTTGGTGCTGGCGGGATGCTCAGTACGATATGCACATACATGGACTGCAAATTGTGAGACCCTTGCTGTTTGGCTATAAGCTTTTACACTTCCTTCCTATCATTTTTGAAATGTCCTTTCAGAAATAATTACTCCAGATGCACAAGGTCAGCTATATACAGAATCCATACTGCAAAAGATAGCTTTGCAAAAAATCAACAGAAAGACAGCTGTCGGCAGCTAGTGAGCGAAAGCTGAAAGCAAGCAACTGACTTCTGCAAACCTGCATGCAAACATATCAACACAGTAAACTTCAAAGTGGACACTAGAGAACTTGCATTCTACCACAAAAAGAAGAAACAGATGACTCCAGAACTCTCACACAGAATATTAAAGAAAAGAATGATCTGGTTGGTTCTTGCACATGCTGATAAAAAGTACTTTAAATACTACGTCTTCAAGGAAGCATTACTAACTTTCGTCCCAATCATGTTTTTTTGGTGTGTTTTTTAAGAAGTGCTCTGGAATGAAGAATCTTAAAACGAAGACTTACACAGGGAGCATGCTTTCACGTAAGAATGAACAGGATGGATGGGCAGGCCATAGACCTATCTCAATGTCTCCAGGTGACAAACTGATTGAGGTGACCTCAATTAATATGCAGTTAAATTCCAGAGGCAAAAGGGTACTGATAAAACCCACAGTATTGAAGACTCGTTAAACCCATCTACCTGCCCATGCATAAGACTCAGAGCAGCAGGCACTTCAAATGCATCACCACTGCCGCTCAAAAGATTCTTTTCCAGTACATTTCCCTCTGCCAAGGCCTCCCTCCCCCTCTTTCCCCAGCACGCAAAAATCCATTACTAAAGGGTCTAATCTCAGCTATCAGTACAGAGTGCCTTTTAGGGAGCCATTAAACCATTTCTCTTGTTTACAGTGCCTGAAGAAAGATGTGAATTATGTCTGTGACAAAGTGGGTGATAACATTTCCAAACTGCAATCAAAATGCAAACTGAAATACATTTAAAGGACAGAGTTCCCGATTTTGTTTTTTCCAATTTTCTTCACCTGCTTTGAATGGGGCAAACATCTCTAGAAAGAAAGGGAGGGTTGTTGTTATTATTGCTGTTAGTGTTGCTTTTAAAACGTCCAGACTTATGGAGGAAGGGTGGGACAGTAATGTTTGTTTGTTTACTCAAGGCAAGAGTTTTCATCACCTCAAACATTTCGAGGTAGTGCAAAGGGCTATTATTTTTAAAATGTCCCTCCAACTCCTCCCATAGCCTCCTTTTCCAACAAAAACAAACAAACACAACCAATTATTTCTGGTGCAAGGGCATCCTTTTAAAAATGAAAGCCCAACACAGAGTCACAAATCTGTCATCCCCTTGGTGTTGTGATTTGCATCTGTTGAGAAACTGGCATCTTTCTCTCTCTCTCTACATATTTTATTTATTAATTTATTTATGTATTAGATTTATATACCGCACCACCTGCCATCAAGGCCACTCTGGGCGGTTTATAGAAATTAAACAAATACAAATATACAAGCATGAACATAAACACTATACAATAAATAAACAACATGACACAATAAAACATAATGAACATTATGTCTGAATCAGTATCTAAAACATATCTAAATCAGCAGAGGGCAAAGACAGGCTAAAGATGAAGCAAGACAAGATGGAAAAGAGTGAATCGTAGTAGAGAAACCAGGGAAATCCTTTCTACATAACCACATCTTCAGATGTTTCTTGAAGACAGGCAAGGAGGGGAGCAGACATATCTCAGGAGGGAGTGGGTTGCCAAGTCGAGGGGCTGCCATATACTGAAATAATACTTATTTATCACCTTTCTGCCCAACTCAGCTCCCGAAGTGATTAAGTAATAGTTAGAAATATTTTTCTGACAAAAGCTTCAGAAGCCAGTTTTAAACACCAATGGCCATTTGTGGAGGAACAGTAAGACTGAAAACTGACTAGATGACTTCTAGTCTGTGGTCCTCATCCCTGCACTAGCTAAATGTGCTGAGAAAAGAGTTGTCTGTAATCACACATGACTGGATATCACAAAGTACTGGATATAACCTAGATCAGTGATGGCAAACCTTTTAGAGACCGAGCGCCCAAACTGCAATTCAAAACCCACTAATTTGTTTGCAAAGTGCCAATACAGTAATTTAACCTGTATACAGGTAGCTATGAAGGGGAGATGTCAGGTGCTCACAGAAAGGGCTCCGAGTGCCACCTTTGGCACCCGTGCCATAAGTTCGCCATCACTGTGTAGTATAGTAAAGAATGTATAATATTTGCAAACGTGCTATTTCTCAGTAATGATCATTAGTACTGCGTAGACCTTTAAGGAAAGATCCATTTCTCCACCCTCTTCTTGTCCTTGCCTTTTCAGCAGCAGTGAATTTGGACAGTTGCAGGACAGTTCACCTTTCATGGAAAACTAAAGCATGTTGCTAAACATCTCTCCCATACACTTGACCCATCAGGAAGGATTTATATCTTAGCATCAGTCACCAAAACGCACCAACTAAAATACAGTATTGTACTTGGCATACAACTATCTGCAGATTACCTGCATGAATTCTTCCTACTTGCAAACTTTGCACCTGAAAAATTACTTGCAGGAGCACTGGTATGAACAAAAATCTGATGCAGCAAACAACCTTCACTTTTCTTTTCCCCAAAAAGCAAAAGTTGCACAACTTGACAATACTTTGTCAAGGATATTATATGCAATCCAATCCTATCTGGTTGTCTCTTGGCTTCAGATCAGATCCTTCCCACCCACACAAGATGAGTGGATGGAAACAGCATGGCATCTCATTTTTGGAAACTAAAGCAGTGCAATGAGCCCAAGCCCTAGATGGCTGAGCCAATTGGCAAAAACAGACCATGTGGGTGAGATGATTCCATGTGGGACATTTATCTCACATAACAAAAGAAACACAGATATGCAGCAGAAAATTGCCACCTTTTCCTAGAAAATAAGGCATCCAAAAACTGGATATCTAAATTACTGAATACTGTCCTTCAGAATTCTGTTTTCCAGCCAGGATTCCTGCCTCTCATTCCTAGGCAGAGCAAGAATACATAAAGATCAGAACATAAGCCAAAGGAGCAAACTAAGTTATGGATGCTGCACAATATAATATTGAGCGATATGTAGACCAGAACAATTAAAGGAGGATTTCTGGTGCCAAAGAATATTTCACTGCACTCTCCCTCTCTAAAATAAACAGTGGTATTAAAGTATAAAATGACGTTCTAAAAATTTGTTGTTACAAAGCATTGGCCTCAGGGGTTGATGGGTAATAAAGGTGTTAGTTATAGTAGCATCTCTCCTCAAAAGCTTTTAGCACATCTCCGCCTTAGAATACAAAGTCCGAACATCATCACTCAGCTGAGCCTCTCCCAAAATTAATGGTGCCATCCACGTTTCTATGCATCCTAGCTAAGCTTTAACACCCAAACGTTGGTTTCTAGCAGCCAGATCACAAATCTAGTTCCATTATAAGAGCATAAAGGGATTCCTTGAGGAGAAGAGGAAAGATCCAGCTGCAATACATCGCAGTTCAAAAGCAAGTCGTCTCTTCGGCAACAGGTTTGGATGAGCTTATGGTCAAGTTCCATAATCAAATTGCTCAATATTTGCCATTGCTTTCACTGTTAGTGCAAGCTCCCTAATTCAAATATCCATCTTCCTCCTCCACTGTATAAAAGTCAGTGGTTGAGGTCAAAGGATGCAGGTCCCTTGTCTCCTTCCACTAGAAGGTTCAACCTCATACATTTTGTGGCTTATTATATGCAACAGACAAGGACAATGGCTAGATGAGAGAAGGGCAATGTAAAATCCTTTTTTGAGGAAAGAGGTAGTAAATACCAGAAGTGGTTTCCGGTGAACCAGAAGGCTTCCAGAAAACCAGAAGTGACTTCCGGATCACCCAAACCACTTCTGGGGACTCCAACAGGCCCGGAAAGCCCATCGGAGGCCTGTTCAGGGCAGTGCCAGGCCTCACGTAAGTGTAGGAGGCCCCAGAAAGGCACCCCAGTCGTGACCCGACCCAGCATCCACATATCACGGATTTTCCATTATTGCGAGTCGGGTTGGGTCCCTAACCCCTGCAATAGGCGGGGAATTACTGTACCACTTTGATGGGAAGATAGTGGTGTTTTGTGCGCTTCCACGTTTGGTCATGCCAACCACATGACCACTGAAATATGTCTACAGACAAATGCTGACGGAGATGAGCATCAGTCCCTAGAGTCAGAAACAACTGGATTTACAGTAACTGTCGGGGGAACTTTCCTTTTATTGACCAGTCCAATCATGTTATGCCAATACTCTATAATTTGCAATTTGTCTCAATCCATTTCTAAGGCCAGGTCATAGTGCTTATTTTAACTTCTAAAGCACTATGTCATCTGGGTACCGATGATATGACGAAGTTATCTCCTCTAGCTCCTCCTCCAAGGAGGTGATGTTTGGAAGTACAAAAGGATGCTTTTTACATGTGACATTCCATCTATGGAAAAGCTTCTCCAAAAAGTCTTACCTACTGCTTAGATTATATTTATTTTATTTTGCCAGCATATTAGGAATTGTTTTAGTGCTTTTAGCTATTTGCACTGTTTCAGCAAATGCACCTCCCAACTTTAATTCTTTTTTTATTTATCGCAGTATTTCACATCTGTTGCTCATTCTGTTTTACTTTTGTCTTGTTCTGTTTTACCAACACTATTTTATTGTTATCCTGTATTACATATTTTATGCCACCCAGAGAGTTTTGCATTGAGGACAATTTAAAGGCAAGGATTTGGTGTACTGCATTCACAGCCCATGCAAATAATCTCTCTAAACAGTATATAAACATACAAGCTGAGACTAATTTATCAGCTGCACAGAGAGCCAAAAGGTCACCAGGAATAAACGTCCAAACAAAATAGTTGGAAAAGTAACACCGAGAAGTATTTTGTGCTGTTGTTGAACTAGGAAGAATGGAAGACCTCCAATTTTTCATATAAATTAAGGATGCCTAACCCTAGTTGTCTTTAGTGATGCTCGCCTAAATAAAGAAATGAATGACTAGAAGTGACAGCGGCAAGGCACCCCAAAGAATAAAGGTAACAAAGAGTGTCTTGAGCAAGTGTGTGTAAAATGTGGAATGACTGAGCAGTGTCTTATGTTGGGACAGGGCTCAAACCCTTCCCCTTAAACCAGGCATGTTCAAACTTCAGCCCTCCAGGTGTTTTGGACCACAACTCCCACAGTCCTTTGCCAATGGAAATACAGGCTTGGGATTCTGGGAGTTGTGGTCCAAAACATCAGGAGGGCCAAAGTTTGGGCATGCCTGGCTTAAACAAAGGATGAAAGAACTTGATGGTAGTTAACATCTCACCATTCAGATCTATCATGTAATAACACTGACATAAATGTAATACAAATGTAATACCTTGTATAAAAGAATTAATTCATTCCAAAAGAAACTATGTTAAGCAAATTTTCATTTATACAAATTTCCCATAGGAATGCATTGAAAACAGAGTAATCCCTAATCACGACCATTTTTATGCTGTACGGATTTGCCCCATAGGCGATTCTGTTAAACAATTTCCCCCTATCTCCGGAATGTTTTATGTTGTACAGATTTTACGTTATACAAGTCATTTGTTATACGAGGGTCCACTTTATCAGGAAAAGTATCCATTTCTATTGATCTTGACACTGGCCTTTTCCCTGTATACTGCTAGAGTTTGGGTCTTTTAGTCAAAATTCAGCCATGTTCTCATAAATATTTTGTGAAGAATTTTCTTTTAGCTGAAGAAAAGGTTGTGTGTGTGTGTGTCTTACTTTTCCTCATTCCAGTCACCACTCCCAAGTCTTACTTTGATAACTAACTAGGAGGTCAATTTGTCATCAATATGAAAAGGCACTGTCCCTGTGACACTGTGGAAATATAATGTGGTCTTTCAATTAAATGGATCCCAACTGAACCCTAACCAGTTGGTATTATTCAGCTTGGTTGATAAAGTCACTGCTGGTTATCTTTGCAAATTTGTTCTAAATATTAAATCAAAAATACTTTCCCATCAACTTTCAAAACATTTTAAAAAGAGAAACTTACACTAATTGAATGCCCACTTTGCTAAAGTCAAAGGAAAGCTCTTTCACTAAATGCCAAGGAGAGTTAACCCACTTCCAAAAGAGCAAAGACAAAGCAATTACAAAGAAAACTTCAGTGCACTGCCGGTAAACACCTTGTTAGGCCAAATAACTGATAGTGTCCTAAATAAATTGTTTCAGTTCTTAATAGACTGGAAAGCCATATGACTCAAGAGAAGGCTGTGTCAACAGCCGAGTGAGAAAAGGAAATAAAATTAAAAAGTGCACAGATATGCATATACACCAAATTACTATTCTGGCACACATTTTAGAAGCTCATTCATGAACAGCCTATCTGCTACAATCACTGAAAGCTTTAGCATCCTGTTTACAAACACCCAGAATTACTTTACACCTGCTTGGCTGCTGCAGTTGGAACTTACCAGACTTTGAGACAAAATGATGTGGAGAAATGCAGTCAGTCAGATATTTCAAAAGTATGCAAAACCTTCCCTTGCTCTTTCTTTACCAGGGTAATGCTTTTATTCTCATTCTGTGCACCTGACCATTTTGCCTCCGCAAATGGCCCTAATTATGCGTGCCTTCATCAAATGCAAACATATGAAAGCAAGAGAAGTCTCCTGGATGGGGCTACAAAATGCCTCAATCTCATAAACAACTAAAAACAACAGCAGTAAGAAACTTGCATAATAATAGTATGAGAAAAAGAATTAACAACAACAAAGCAAACTGTCAAGATCAACTCTACCTGTGGTCTTGACCTGGAATATTTCACCCAAAGAAGATGCCTCCCATCTCTTATGGAAATGCCCCATCTTAAGGAAAACAAAAGGATATTTAAAGATGGACAGAATGGATAATTTAGAAGGTTTGAATCCATTTGTACTCAGAGCCACAGCTAATTTAAAAAAAATATCTATACAGTATTCACATTGAACAGATTGACAAATAATACAGGGCATGAGTAAACTGGACAGAGGGACGCTCTTCTCCCTCTCTCAAAATATCAGAACTAGGGGGCATCCCTTCAAATTGAGGGCTTGGAGAGTAAGAACAGACAAAAGAAAATATTTTTCACCCAGCACATTGTTAGTCTGTGGAACTCCCAGCCACAGGATGTGATGATGGCATCTGGCCTGGATACCTTCACAGGGGGATTGGACAGATTCCTGGAGGAAAAGTCCATCACAGTTGCAAACCATGATAGAGATGGGTAATCTCCAAGCTTAAAACCAGGATACTTCAAGGGCCAGATGCAGGGGAGTGGTAGCAAGAGACAGATACCTGGTTTCATGCAGTCCCAGATGCATTTGGTGGGGCCACTGTGAGATACAGGAAGATTGAGTAGATGGGCCTTTGGCCTGAACCAGCATGGCTCTTCTTGTCTTATGTTCTTATACTATAATAAATTTGCAATTTAGGCCTTAAAAGAAGCAGATGCAAAACCACAACCTCAGTTGTGGTTCATAATAACCAATCTTGAGCACCCCTCAGATTTCAAAACAGTTCTTGGGTCCCTGTCAACAGCTACTGATTAGGAGCTACTGGAAGGGACATGTAAAACTGCATCTTAATGGCTTTATATTAACGATGTCACTACACAGATGAATGTGCCAAAATGGAACACTGTGAGATACAGGAAGCTGGACAAGATGGGCCTTTGGCCTGATCCAGTATGGCTCTTCTTATGTTCTTATGTTCTTATGTGTTACTCTCCAACAATTAGTGTTGACTTTACCCCTCACTTCTGGCTTATTGTGCCTCATCCTGTATGTATAACCTCACTTCTATGCTGAAATCTCAGCTGTAAGCTTCTCAGAGCAGAACACTACAGTACTATTATAAAATCAGCCCTAGACATTGCACCAGACATTGCTACGGCACTACTGATAATACATTGAGAAGAGTTGGGAAAGGGAGTAACTAGTTGGCACTCAACCCATGATTAAGTGAACTTGTTGGCCCTTGGGTGTGGACCCTGGTGGCAAGTCACAGACGTCTATGTCAATAGTAGCATCTAACCTAGAGCTTAGAAATTTACTTTTAAGAAATAAGTAGTTACTATTGCTGTTCTAAGGGCCATAAAAAGTAGCTGGCTAATGTGGCCTCTTAACAAAGGAATGCTTAGCCTACCCAGTAAAGCAGATACAGTCCATGAGGTGATCCACGTACTATATATATATATATAGCAGCTAACAAGATAAGGTGATTGCTGGGTAATATTACTAATAATAATTCAATTTGCTCCACATTTTTTCTCAAAGCATGCATTTAACACAGTACAGTGGACCCTCGTATAACTAACAGTTTGTATAACATAAAATCTGAACAATATAAAAAATTCTGGTGATATGGGAAATTTGCTTAACAGAATTGGCTATGGGGCGAATCTGTACAACATAAAAATGGTCCCAATTAGGGATTACTCCATTTTCAATGCATTCCTAGGGGAAATTTGTATAAAGGAAAACTTGCTTAACAGAATTTCATTTGGAATGAATTAATTGCTTTATACAAGGTATCACTGTACCTGGTTTTAACCTACTGGACAAGGGTGCTTTTAACAAAGCAGGGGTGTCCAAACTTTTTGCAAAAAGGGCCAAATTTGGTGAAGTGAAAATGTGTGTGGGGGGGCGACCATTCAGCCGCATTTGTCTCCTGTGCCGGTCTTTGGGCAAGCCTCTAGGACATTCATGTCCAAACTTCGGCCCTCCTGATGTTTTGGACCACAACTCCCAGAATTCCAAGTCTGTATTTCCAATGGCAAAGGACTGTGGGAGCTGTGGTCTGAAACATCTGGAGGGCTGAAGTTTGGACATGCCTGCTCTAGGACATGCAAGTAGGCAGGGAGGATGATGCAGCAATGGAGCTGGGGGCGGGTAGGCTGGGCGGATGGCTCTGGGGAATGGAAGGCAGGCAAACCATAAAACTGCAAGTTGACATCTCCATCTGGTATGGGGAGAGGCCAACTGGCAGGGGTACATAACAGGCTGAGCTGGCGGGGAGAAGAGGCTGTGGGCTGTTCAGAATTTGAAAATGGGTCACATTTGGACCCCGGGCCTGACTTTGGACATGCCTGAGATAATGCATTGTGTTGAAGAGGTTAATTTCCAAATCTAGCTCAAAGTATTCCTAACAAGCAGAAGAGTTTGTTTTCTCCAAATCGTCTCCTTCCCCAGCCCTTTTTAAATACTCACTTTAAAATGAAGTTTGCTCAAAAGAAGCCAGCATTCACGACAAACTAAGATTCAGGAAATCTGGGTTCAAATCTCTACTCTTCCATGGAAACTCATTATGGAGTAACAAACAAAGCTAAACCTTAAACATCTCACATACTTTGGAAGCACAATTAGGGATGCTATAAATTGATGTGTCTTGATGGCATATAAAAACAGAACAGACAATTCGAACTGAGTTGGAAGTGGACTACGCCTCTTCTTGTAACAGAGGCAACAATGTAATACTATTCCTAGGAATAAAATAACATTAGTCATGCTTTTTTAAAAAAAAAAGATACAAAGCACAATTTTCAGTGAGTAAACAACTCTCAAAAATGTTTTAAGCACACAATGTTGCATACCAGAAATGTTTGCACACTTGAAACTCAACCTGATTACGAAACTTCGTGCTCCTGCACAAAGAAAAATCACAAGGGATTACTGAGAATTACAGAGATGAACCACAAATGGACAATTAAAATTATCAAAGAGAGAATGATTTCCTTACTCTCTTTATTATTTACCCATTATTACTGAAAGGCCACTATCATTACGCATAGATCAATCAAACATATTAAATGTTTTGACAAATATGCCATAAAATCGAGAATGAAAGTGGGACGTAATATAATTTCACAAACCCAAGTTTGGGAAAGTCATCCACATGGAGGGTGACACAGAATACATAGAATGCAAAATAAAACTACATTTAGTTTTATACTGAGCAATACCAAGCAACAAATTAGGTTTTCAGCTCTGTTAACCTTGCTGAATCGTACACCGTTCTTCCAAGAATTCCTGAAACATTTCATACTTCATTTAATTGGTATGCCATTTCTCTCTCCCAACATGCACATACGCACAAATTCTGCCAAAAATTACTGAAGCCTGACTGTAGGTCAAGTTTTTATCTTTACTCTCATTCAGTTTCTACTTGGCCTCTTACATAAGCAAGTGGTTTTTGTATTGCCTGTCTATAGCAAGAAATATGACAAGCGCAATAATCCACTGGTAGGCCTACTGCACCAGAATACTAAGGCAGGGGTGGGGAACCTTCGGCCCTCCAGATGTTTTGGACTGCAACTCCCAGAAGCCCAAGCCTATATTGCCAATGGTAACGGACTCTGGGAGTTGCAGCCCAAAACCTCTGAATGGCCAAAAAGTTTCCCACCCTTGCTCTAATAAAACAACAGGCACAATGCATTCACCACCTGATTAATTTAAAAAGTCCCACAGTTATAGGGGGAAGTTAGAGTATATCAGAGCAGATTCAACAGGTTATACATGGCTCTGGACTCAGTTCCATCAATTTTAACATACACCAATATGACCATTTTCTAGATCCATGCTCACCTGTTAATCTGACAGTAACACAATAATGGTATATTGAGTTCTTTACATAAGAGTCTGATCAGCTCCAGCTTCTGATTGTTCTTACCCCTATGAATAATTGCCAGATAAAATATGACTCATCACTCTGTCTTAATAGACACAGCTTCCATTTGGGGTCAATATGCATATTGAATGCATACACATTCCTGCACAAATGTCAAGGACATAAAACTGGAGACCAGCTAATGCGCTGAACAGAACATTATGTGGAGAAAATAGGAATCACTTAATCTGTACTTTGCAATAGTGTCCAAACGGAACAACAATTTGCCGTACAGTATTCAGATTGCACATACACAGCAGCAATAAGATACTGAATCCATCCCTGTACTGTAAGTACTTAGACCTCACAACAGAAAGATGAACATTTTCCAATCCCAACTTTATTTAAAAAAAAAGCATGGGGGAAGAAACAAAATCTTGTATGATGGCCAAAAGTTGCCCCAATTTCAGAGCCCTGAAAAATTGATTGATTAACATTGGTATTGTTGGATGTCCATAACTATTTGTTAAAAATTAAGAAGAGTAAGATATGAAATTATGCTGAAGATTCAAACTGAACCACTAGAAACATGGAAATCTCCTTGATTCCAAGAGTACATACATGCATTTTAAATGTAAATATTAAGATCTACAGTGGTACCTTGTATAAAGGAATTAATTCATTCCAAATGAAATTCCGTTAAGCAAATTTTCCTTTATAAAAAATTCCAATAGGAATGCATTGAAAACAGAGTAATCCCTAATCGCAACCATTTTTCTGTTGTACAGATTCGCCCCATAGGCGATTCAGTTAAGCAAATTTCCCCTATCTCCGGAATTTTTTATGTTGTACAGATTTTATGTTATACACACTGTTTGTTATACAAGGGTCCACTACATTTTTATTTTATCTAATTCATTATGGCTGGAACAGGCATTTGGACTTCAGCATTGTTAGATCAGTTATAATGAAACTGTATGTCTACACTCTACAGAGAAACAGCTGAAGTATAATTTGTAGAATTATACTAACAGGAAGCATCCATTTCATCCTGTCCTCTTTGGTACAGAGCAGCTGCGTGCAGCATTTGTCTTCTTTCTCTTCATGTACTGGCTTAGAGGTGGAGCCAGGTACCAAGACCCCTTGATCCTGTCTATTTTACAGTTGACTGACACAGGAAATCAAGAAGCGCCATCTCTGATTGCCCTTATGTTCTAATGAAGAAGGAACTAGATTAGCTCCACTACGGCACGGTTATAAGGACAATCCATGTGCACCGTTCTGTGAACTGTTTAAATGTATGTGTGTCTTTGCATCTCTGTCTATTAGCGAGACAGAAAAGCGAATTGCTTTTAAAGTGTTATCAGTACTAAAAAAATTAATCCAGAAAGAAAAGCCATGGATAGGTATTTGTTAGTTACATCTCTATTTCACCTTTCTTCCAACCAGTTCAAGGGAGTCTACTTGGTTCTGCTCCTGCCCACTTTATCCTAACTACAACAACCCTCTACAGTGAATTAAGATGAGAGAAAGGAAGTGACTCATCTAAGCCACCCAGTTAATTACCTATCATATGTAAACATTATATACATAAGAGACAGGGGAAAAGAAAATTATCTTTTGAACAAACCAGATTCAGTTTTCTCTGGCAAAGTTCTACTTGAGAAATATAAGATCACAGTTGAGCCTTCACCTTTAAGGCATACTTGCAATCAAACCATATTTATTTATAAGCAGTCGTGATTTCCGAAGTCAAACCCCAATTAATTACACTGCTCTTCCAAATGTAAGTACTAACCATGTCTAATCTAATGAACAACATATGCTTAGTTCATGTTATGACAGAGCCATTACTTATGTCGATAAACTGCGTACACTTCCCACAGCTGTAATAAGGGACAGGAAAATACTCCAATTAAAGGATACCGAGGACTGTGAAGGGGGAAAAGGGAAAAGCAATCTGGTGCTCAGATAAGGGCATATAATAGAGCTATGAAAAGATTGACTTCCAAAGCCAAGATTAGATGATCCATTTTCTTTTTCAAAGCATCCAATTCAAGAAACATGAGGACTATCAATGCCCGTTTACCGCTTCTCATAAAGTAGCATAGGATCACTATGAATCAAATATTATATCTGTCAAGCACCAAGATGCAGGGATGTAAAGTTATGCTGCCAAAAGCTGATGACATCATCATCAGGGGCCAGGAAAAGCTTTCTATTTCCCTTGTCCCACAGGTTCCTCAACTCACTTAGAATCCCTTTTGGTCCTGAGGAAGTCTTTGGGGGACAGCAAGATGGTAGGGAATCCTCAGTGTCAAAATATTGCTGCTGCTGGTGGTGGCGACGGCAGCAATTGTCAGACATTTAAAGTTTCACACCTCTGTCCCACTGTCCTCAAAGACTTCCCAAAGACCAACAGAACCCTAAGGGAGGTGAAGAACCTTGGGCAGAAGATAAGCTTTTTCTTATCTAAACATGGTTATGATTGACGATTAAATGGCATAATTTTATATCACTAGATTTCAGCCACTGCCTTTATTCATACAGTGGACCCTCGTATAACAAACGGTTTGTATAACATAAAATCTGTACAACATAAAAAATTCTGGAGATAGGAGAAATTTGCTTAACAGAATCGCCTATGGGGCGAATCCGTACAACATAAAAATGGTCACGGTTAGGGATTACTCTGTTTTCAATGCATTCCTATGGGAAATTTGTATAAAGGAAAGTTTGCTTAACAGAATTTCATTTGGAACGAATTAATTCCATTATACAAGGTACCACTGTACTCAAATCCACAATAAACAAAGCATGTTAGACATATGCTTATGCTCCTCGTGTTTGTACTTTATATCAAGTACTCCCAATTTCTTTTATTTTTCTGTCATTACTAGTAAAGCAGAACATAAGGCACTCCACAGGCTAATGGTCCTAAGAACATAAGGACAGCCCTGCTAAATCAGGCGAAGGGTCCATCTAATTTAGATTCCTGTATCTCACAGTGGCTTCACTGGATGTCTCTGGGAGCAACTAGATACCTGTCTCCTGATACCATTCCCCTGTACCTGGCATTTTGAGGTGGTCTCCTTTTAAGCCTGGAGATAACATGTATACCCATCATGAGTTGTAACCTGCAATGGACTTTTGCTCCAGAAACCTATCCAATCCCTTTCAAAGGCATCTAGGCAAAATGCCATCGCCACATCCTGCGGCAAGGAGTCAGTTTACCACTTCTCTTTTGTCTGTTCTCACTCTCGTAACCCTCAACTTTATTGAATAGCCCCTGGTTCTGGTATTCTGTGAGAGGGAAGAGTTCCCCTCTACCCACTTTTCCATCCACTACATCAGGGGTCTTCAAATTATGGCCCGCGGGCTGTATACAGCCCCCACGGACCTGAATCTGGCCCCCGGGAACTACTGTAGAATCCCATCCCACCCCCCTGAAAGCAAGCAAACGAGCCGGCCACTGCTGCCATTTTAAACTCCGTGATGGTCTGTGTTGCTTCCCCTCCCTTGACGTGTGGAGTAAAAGAGAGGAGGGGGAAGATGAGGAGCCTGGCCGCGCGAGGTGAGGCAGCGTGCACGTGCACACCTGCATGGGCTGTTTTCTCCTCTGGTTCGGTTCCTGCCTCCCTCTTTCCTTCACGATCAAAGCAGCTCAGCAGCATAACAAGCTTGAGGCCCTTGAGTCAATTTACCTGGACTAAGGTACCAGGCAGCCAGGGAGCTCTGCCTGGGGAGGCTGGGCTGGGCACTGCTGTGAAGAGTGGGAATTTGAAATGGGAGTGCCGGCGTGGTCCCTGCTTCCCCCTCCTCCTGCCAAGGGTAATATCATGCGCCGATGCTGCAGTTCCCGATGGGTCGTGTGGCTGGTGCTGCAGGCGGCGCTGGTGCCATGCTGGAGGGGATTAGGCGGTGTCTCCCCCACTTCGCCCCACCCTGACCATCGAATTTTTCCCTTTGGTGCTCCACCTACTTTTCCTCCCCCTTTTTCATACTATGGTCCAGCCCCCAGCAGTTTCTGGGGGGCGGTAGACTGGCCCCGTGTGAAAAGTTTGAGGACCCCTGTCCTATATAATTTTGTACATCTCAATCATGTCCCCCCTCAGGTACCTTTTTTCTACACTAAAAAGCCCCAAACACTGTAGGCTTTCCTCATAAGGGAGGTGCCCCAGCCCAGTAATCATTTTGGTTACTCTCTTCTGCACCTTTCTCAGTTCCACTAGGACTTTTTTGAGATCTCACCAGAACTGAACACAATACTTCAGCTGTGGCCTTACCATTGTTTTGTGCTATGGCATTATAAAATGGGCTGTTTTGGATTCAATCCCCTTTTCAATGATCCCTAGCATAGAACTGGCCTTCTTCACCACCACCACCACCACACTCTGGGTTAACACTTTCATTGAACTGTCCACCAGCAAACCAAGTTCTCTTTCCTAATCCATCGTGGATAATTCAGATCCCATTAGCTGATAAGTGAAGTTTTGATTATTATTTTTTGCCCTAGTGTGCATTACTTTACATTTTCTTACAATGAAACACATTTGCCATTTTGCCAGCCATTTTCCAAGTTTGGAGGGGTCCTTCCGGGGCTCTTCGCAATCCCTTGTGAACAAACTGTTTGACTTTTCTTACAGGCCCACTACATTAAATTCTTTATTAAAAGATGTCCAAAAACCCGCTTCTATTTGTTTTTAAAATTTTCCCATGTCTACTATTTTCCCTAGTCTGATTCAAGCTTACACATTATACAATGTTTTTGTTTTGATTTTTAGGGTTTTTTTCCTTATTTTATTTCATTTTATATGGTCCATATGCTTAATTTATACAGTTGTGCATTCCATTGGCAATGGCTCAGAATGAGATTTCACTACTAAGATTGCTTCTCATTCCTCTAATTTAGATGGTCTCTGTTCAGGCATGAAGAATAAGTTTAACTTGAACATTTCGGGAAAAAGCCAGCTAGCCCACCTCCTCCACCATCTCTCTTTCTGCCTGAAGAGAGTACTTAGCCCCATTCAGGAGTTACAAACTACAAACAGCAACAACTACGAAATGGAGAGGATTACACTTAGAGGTAGTCTCAAAACTCAGGCTAAGAACTCGGCTTTCCCAGTTTACTTGTTTATAGGCACAGCCTAGAACGCAAGAAGTAATTTCTCCCTTTCAGCCTTTGTGATGAAAACATGAAAGTAACAAGGGGGGGTGCAATGCTAGGCACTCCTCTCTAAGCATTTTCACAATGCAGATTTGCAATGCTTGAATAGAACAGGTTCAAGGAAAAATTCATTCTGTGTGTCTATGTCAGCATGATTGGAAGTCCTGATTTCCTTCTCACACTACCCCTTATCCTTCACCTAACCCCTCACCTAAATGTGTGAAGACAAGATAGTCTTGCCTAGTAATGCTAGGCCTACGTTTTCAAGGCCTAGTAATGCTCTGGCCTACGTTTTCAAGTGATTCAATATCTGTTTACTTGAGGAGAAAATGGAACAAGAAGACGCATGTCGTGCCGGGATGCCTCCGTATAAATTTCTTCTTTCTCTGAAAATGCAATTGCACTTCTCCAACCTAAGAATGCCAACATGACACATAAACACATCACTAGGCCAGGCTTAACACCAGACAGGGCCATAAATTAATCATAAGAGAAGAGACATAAAAAGAGAGACAGCATGAATTACCATTCATATCTGAGATCCCCAAACCCTTAAAAAATAAATTTTTCTTTGTGGAATAAGAATGAAACTGAATGGGACTGTCAGAATAATTCTTTAAAATTCACATTCATACAGAATTCTATTTATTAGGTTAAAGCCACATTTTACTGAAAGCAAGCCTGAGGGAAACTTGATGTTACAGTCTAGGGTTAAATAAATAGCATTTAGAGTATAGGGTTAAATAAACAGGAGAGCAAAACTTGTGTTTGCAGGCATACATACATAACTGGCATGCAGTAACTTATTCTCAAGTGGCTATGTTTCCTTAGAAAATGTCTGCTCAGCAAATAAGCAAATAATTTTTAATTATCCTCTGCACTCATGGATAACTGTTCTTACTGGACAGAACCCCTACAGTTGCAGCACAGGAATTTGGGAGTCCAAAAGGCACACCACACACTTTCTTTTGTCAAACAGTCGCTTCTGTGATTATTCCAATAACAAAATGCATGCATGGTCAACTATTAGGAGGCCAGATTCACCTCCACTCTACCATCTTCATGCACAAGAGGTGAGGAAGCAGCAGAGCTGGGCATGAAGACGGTATTTCGGCAGGCAACTAAGAGTGCAGTCACAGGGTCAGTACGCTCAGGACTTGCTCCACTTAGAAAACAGATGAATATGAGAGAGAGAGAGAGAGAGTTACCATAACTGACCACATGTTGCAAAGGCTGAATCAAACTGGTCCAGCACTCTTGGTTCTCAAGATAGCCTTTTCTCTCTGCTGCCAGGGGAATTCTACTTTTGCAAGCCAGAATGAGTTGAAATGATTTTTCCCCATGCAGTAGTTGGGGGGTGGGTGGGGTGCAAGTGTTTGTAAGTGGTGTTTCAGTGCCATAGGCAGTGGACAGCCATTCTGAACGCCCTCAAGAAGGATACTTGTAATTCTTCTCTCCACTGCTCTCCTGGCATTCTTACAATCAAGTCAACATAGCCACCAACCCTTCCTGTGGCTCTTTCCTAGGTGCGCGCACACACACACACACACACACACACACACACACACACACACACACACACACACACACACACACACACACACACACACACACACACACAATCTGGGGAATTTGTGAGAAAATTCAGTTAGGAGTTCAGCTGCTTCACTCTGGCCCTCAGACAAAGTCTCATGGCTCTGAGCAGATGTTCTTCATGGAGGCAATATTTTCCTTGGCTCTCAGGTGAGCTTTCTCCTCCTCCTTTCTCATTCTGGGGTAAAAGATGTCTAAACCATTAAAGAATCGTCAGAGGTGCAGGAGTCCCTGTCGTTCACCCTGTCACCCTCCTGTTCCAGTCTCCTTTTCAGCAGGTTTCACTGCTGAGCCTCCACAGCATTAAAATGGCAGGATCAAGTTTCTCCTTTCTCTTTATTACACGGAAGGCAAAGGGCAAACTACAGCGAGGCCTTTAGACATCCTTTACATCCTTTATGTGAATCAAAGACTTAAATTGGTAGTAAAAATTAAAATAGCAATCTACTTGGGCTCAAGAACACATTAAAATGAAAAAACACAACTATTTTCAAGCAGCTCTCTATAATACCTTTGATGCAGAGTTTATAAAAGTCAATGATTTAAAAATAAATATGTTTTTAAAATGTGAAACTATTTACATAATTAAATTTTAAATATTAAATTGAAATTGAAAACAATTTTTATTTTCCTAAAGCCCTATTACCTTAATTTAAAATGTGCTATGGATCTCGCCTGATCTCAGAAGCTAAGCAGGGTTGGGCCTGGCTAGTACTTGGATGGATGACCACCAAGGAATGCCAGGTAGTACTGTAGGCACCTGGAGTAGGAATTGGCAAGCCACTCCAGTATTCCTGCCAAGAAAACTCCATGGACATGGGGTCACGGAGTCGGTCACGACTGTAATGATGCAACAACAACAAATGGACCAAAGATTGCATATGAAATAGGGATTATATTCTCGTGGCGCAATAATATCCTCTCTTTCACTCTCTCTCTCTCTCTCACTCACTCACTCACTCACTCACTCATACACACACACACACACACACACCCCTCTCCACTTGTATTCACTCTAGGAGAATACAGAAAATATTTTACTGAATCAGCCCTATTTTGCAAATATGACTGAAACTATTTCTGAAGATTTTCCCACCTTTCCATTAACGTGATATAATATTGGAAATTATTGGATGTCTTTTAAAAAGGGAATGGGAGGATAGTTTTCAATATACAATAGTCCCTCAGAATGGCAACCCTAGGAATGCCCCTCTGCAACTGTGTACACAGAGAAATCCTTACCCCTGTCTCTCTAAATTTATACTTCGGCAGGAGCAGATTTTGATTTAGTCATGTGATTTCTTCCCAAGTCAAGTCAAGTTTGAAGCCAAGTCAATGATTTCTTCCCAAAAGCACACATCCACTTGCTATAACCCTATATAACCCTAATATTTACTTTTCCCCATGTACCCAGTGCACACTTTCAGTATCCAAATCAACAATCAGAAGATTTGAGGAGGGAAAGTAAAGAGGGACACAGAGACTATGGGCATTTATACACGACCCCTAAACTCCGCCGGAAATGGCTGCAAGCTCCGGAGCTTAAAAATGTTTCCCCACCAGCTCCGGAGTAGAGATGGGCACGACTTGACGAAATTCTCGTTTCCGTTTCCGTTACTCGTTTCCGTTACGGAACGGAAAAGGAAATGACAATTACTCCGCCAGAACTTGAACTCAAACCGACTAAAGAAAAATTGGGTCTGATTTGTCGTTGTCGCTCCTGGCATCGCGGCGATCCCGCGATAACAAGCGGCACAGAAAAAAAGTTTTTAAAAGTTAAAAAAAAAACCCAATTCCCGGCCAAAAAGCAGGCGAAAATATGCCTGCCTGAGTGAGGGCTCAGGGCACCTACCAGAGGGGTGGTTGACCCCCCCTCTCCTGTCCTGGGCTGCTCTGGTGGTGGGGGAAATCCTCGTCTTAGTCGCTCGCAACAAGCACCGGACTCGCCGCCGGCTGCCGCAATTCAAGCGGCACAGAAAAAAAGTTTTAAAACCCCCGATTCCCAGCCCAAAAAGCAGGCGGAAATATGCCTGCCTGAGTGAGGGCTCAGGGCAGGGCACCTATACCAGAAGGGTGGTTTCTGGGGGGGGGGTCCCCGGCCTCCCCCCCTCTCCTGTCCTCCTGGGCTGCTCTCGTCTCACCATGCCATGCGGTGCGGGCGGGGGATTGAAAATGGGGCGGCGACCGCAATCTTTTTTTTGAAATCGTATCGTCATGGTCCAAAAACACACCAAAGCACCACAGAAACATGCGGAAATTGCTATTTTAAAACTGCCAGAATTTTTACAGTAGCAGTGGGTTTTTCTTGCAATAAAATGTCTCCTCTGTCCTCTCTCCTCTCCATTTATTTTATTTTATTTTATTTTATTTACACCTGCACAATGATGGGCTGGCCATGGGAGTGACCATGCAAATTTTTGGAGCCATTCCACCAATCGCATGGCCACTTGGCCAGGTTGACCACAGAGACTTCTGGGATGTGCCAACCGGGCATAAAAAGCCCACTAACCGTAGCCCGAACCCGAAACCGAACCCTAACCCTAACCCATACGCCAGTACACTGTCCTTCTAAGTGGATCAGACAGGCACCCAGAGGTGCACCCCAATACTCACCCTAACCTCACCCGTAACTAGCCTAACTCTAGCCCTTGCGCTAACCCTGTTGCCTAAGCCAGATCTGTACTTGCATTGCACTACACGCAAGTACAATTCCCTTCTTAGTGAGACACAGCGGGTGCAGAGAGTCTGCCAGTCCGCCACTTGTGGCTCTGGGTGACTCCTGCAGGCTCGGCTCGGCAGCATGTGTGCCATGCAAACCATGCCCATCAAGGCCTGACTGATGCAGGGAAGGCACCCCAAAAAGAGGGGTGCCTCTGCCAGTCTGCTGTGTCTCTGCGTGCAACTTGGTATGCATATCCATATGGCTATGCATGCCCTTTTGCAGCAGGTGAGGAGAGGAGGCACCCCCCCCCAAAAAAAGAGGTGCCTCCAGGAGCCCGCTTTCCCTTTATAGCGGGCCAGAGGAGGCACCCACCCCACAGAGGTGCCTCCAGGAGCCCGCTACCCCCCCTAAACCAGTATAACGACAGACGAAAAACGACACCACGAAACGACAAATTTTTGAAAAATTTCATGAAAAACGGAAACGAGCCAAAACGGACCCGTCCCGAAAAACGATAACTGGGAAAAAAAATTTTCTGGTCGTGCCCATCTCTACTCCGGAGTTTGCAGACAATTAAGTGCGACCCCGCCCACCTAGGCGCGTCCCAGCGCACCTTTCAGGTACCTGCTCTTGGAGGGTGAAAGATCTTGATCCAGATCTGCCGGGCTCTCCTTGCTTCTTTTTGTTGTTGTTTTTTGCCTCCCGCCCCTTTAAGAGCAGGAATTTAGGGGTCGTGTAAAAAAGCCCTGCAGGAATCATGACGCGACAGGGCTGGAAGCAGCTTCCACCGGCACGGAGGTAAGGCTGTATTCTTTTGTTCCTTTTTCTCTCTCCGGAGGGGGTGGGGACGCAGCAACAGCAACAACCCCCAAGATCTCTGGTCCGAATTTAAGGGACCAGCGGATCTTAGGGGTCATGTAAAAAGGCCCTCTGACAAATATGGATTGTCAAATATGTATAAATACAAGGCTTATAACGATCAATTATGAGTTGAGGGGGAGGAATCACATAGTTAAATCAAACTTTGAACAGTGACTAAAACTGCTATGCAGATCAATTCCACCCCGGTTAGTTTTATCAGTTACATGTGCCATTTAACAGTGTGTTGCCAGTTCCACTGAGTAAAAGGTGTTTACTTGATAGCAGCAAGGTCGTTTTTAACATAAAGTTTCCAAACGATTAGTCATCAATGGTGTGTGTGTGTGTGTGTGTGTGTGTGTGTGTGTGTGTGTGTGTGTGTGTG
>JAHTLZ010003542.1:57233991-57257694 GCA_023846285.1 Phrynocephalus versicolor | reverse complement strand
GTGTGTGTGTGTGTGTGTGTGTGTGTGTGTGTGTGTGTGTGTGTGTGATGAAGCAGCTATTTGCTCTATAACAGTACCGTATTCTGCAAGTTGTGTATCAGATCAATATTGCAGCTAAATATATCAAGGACTTCATATCCTTCAGAGTTAGGAGTTTGATATTTTTTTTAAAAAATTGCCATACTCTGCAGGAAAAAAAACACACACACCAGGATCTACTTATTAAAACCAAAATAAAGCTTTCAAGTTGCTAGTACAACCACAGATTAAAGGCATTATTGACTTGAAGAAGGCTGCTGGCAAGCCCTCTCTACTGCTATATTCACAAGGAATAGACTTCATCAAATTTAAGTAGGTCCCAAAAAGATTCACTTGAGGGGGGAAAGACTCCCGCTAAATACAGACTAATGCTTGGGGCTAACCACAAAATGAAACCATAGAGGTCAGAAGAAAAGAGAAACAAGGAACTGTATTATTAAAATTATTTTACTCTGCTGAAATAAGTTGAGGAGTCAAGAAGGACGTACTATATATCCATAAAAACTCAAGTCTAGAGAGTCCAACTAAAGAGCACAATGGATTAATAGAAGAACACCAGATATGCCATTCTATTGCTGGTCTAGGATTCAACAGATTACATTCAAGTCCTCAGTAAACTATGATGCAGGCCCTGGACAACTTTGGGTCAGTCACCGGTTCTCAACATGCTGTATCTTAAAAGCTTGTCATGTAGAACGTGTAGAAGTATACAGTGTAGAACGTGTAGAAGTGTACAGCCACAGGTATCACTTCAAATCTATTGAAGGAAAAGTGGGATATAAATGCAAATGATAATTACATAAAAATAACTGCTGGGCTTGCAACATTCAAATTACAGCACAAGATAAAGCAGTGGTGTATTTGAATGCATGCGTGTGGGAAATCATGTTTCTTTAAAAGGGGGAATGTGACGTGGAAGACAATCTGAAGCAATGAAAACACTGGAATAGATTGGCAATGAAAGAGCCTTCTTCAAATGTTCAAGTCAAATGGTCGCAGAGGACAGAGGGGACAAACCAGTCCCACCTGCCACAGGCCCATACTCAAGGAAGGGATCGTTAGACCTTCTCTGTACACACTGACCTAAATGTATATAGAAGCTCCACTATAACCTAGAACTCTACAGCCAAGAAATCCAAGTCCACAGAGGAGTTGTTCAGCGTTTGTACAGGTGCATCCACAACTTCCCAGAGCAACCATTTGTCTGTAATGAAACAGGAAATGGCTTGGAGTGGTTAAGCTCCAAAGATGTCCCATGAGGATATATAAAGGGTACCTCTCAAAACAGTCCCATAATCCCTTGCATCGCCCCCAGAGCTCAGACACTTCCAGCCATTTCATTCTTAAAATAGTTGCTCTGAAGGTCTACCAAGGACAAACATGAGTGCTGAGAAGGTATTTTTTAAATTTTTTTGGCTGCAGCTTGTAGAATTCTGGAATCCCTCGTGAATTCTGAGATTCGCAGTAGAAGAAATTTAAAAATCCCAGGCCTAGTTCCCAATCACATGAAGACGTCTACATGACTCAGGATGCTTCTATACCCAATGCACCAGTTCTGAAGTTCCCTCTCCAGGGCCAGGGATTCTGAGGGAACACTAACATGTGTGTCTGGAAGTTGAGTCGTGGCTACTGGAGTTCTTTTTGAGAGACAGAAACGTTTCGCTGCTCATCCAAACTTGGAAGAACCCACGACTCAACTTCCAGATAAACTCACCTGGATGACTGAGAATCTTCACAGACACTAACACGTGTGACCTTGCAGTCCTTTAGTGCCCCAATAGGCCTGTTAAAACGTGGCTCCCTGGATTCCTTGGATATGCCATCTTGATATTTAAAAGGTGTGGGGAGCCATTTGTGCAGAAATGGAGAAGAAACAGGAAGCCGTTCTCCTTCAGCTGCTTCATCAACTACAGCTTCCAAAAGTTATTTTTGGCCAACAGCCCCAGAATCTTTCAAGCAAGGCAGGTCAGCCCAGCAGCCACAGGGGCTTGGGAATTCTGGGAGCTGTCCTTCAAAACAGGTACCTTTTCCAAAACACTGCTTAGTCAGTAAGAGATTGTAAGGTATGAAGCTTAAATCTCAAAGAGAGTCAGGCAGGATACATGGAGCACATGCCAACAATTGTCTTGTCCTCTGCAGATGGCAGCAATGAGATCTCAGCAGGTCCACGTCAATCATGCATGACTGCTTGCTGCAACTCCCAAAGATGACTCCAGTTCAGAGGCATAATACAGTCACCTGAAGTGACTGCAAAGTCAATGAGAAATAACCTCAGAATATGCCCAGAAAGGGATATACTGTACTGTACAGTGGACCCTCGTATAACAAACGGTTTGTTTAACATAAAATCTGTACAACATAAAAATATCCGGAGATAGTGGAAATTTGCTTGACAGAATCGCCTATGAGGCAAATCCGTACAACATAAAAATGGTCACGATTAGGGATTACTCCGTTTTCAATGCATTCCTATGGGAAATTTGTATAAAGGAAAATTTGCTTAACAGAATTTCATTTGGAATGAATTGATTCCTTTATACAAGGTACCACTGTACTTAGAAACAATGTATTGGATCAGATAAGTCTTTGGTCCTATATAGTGAGTTTTTGCTCACTCCCATACTACTTTTCATGAAACCTATATATACTCTGAAGTGACCTGTAAGCATATTTTTCAAGAGATCAAAACACCCCCGGTTCAGGGCCATATGGAGCTTACTCACTAACAACCTGTATACACACACATAAACTCCTTAAGCACTCTCTCTTTCTCTCCTTATAATATGCTTATGCCAGTGGTTCCCAACCTTGGTTCTCAGCAACCTTCTCTCCATGCTATGTGGCTGTGCAGCACTGTATTAGTGCCACACATATGCAGTGCTGGTGGAAATTTATTTATATATATTTTATTTCATTTATTTTAGAAGTTTCAGAGTTGGCAGTCGTGTTAGCCTTTCAGGCAAAAATCAAGAAAAAACAAAACAAAAGACACAAAACATGTGGCACCTTAAAGACCAACTTTCATATTTTAATGTAACATTTCGGGGACATGTCCACTTCTTCAGACATATAGCAGGAGCAGAATGAGGTGTGCAATATATGTGATGGGATAAAACTGTTATTGTGGTTGGGACCTTCCAAATATAACTAGGGTTACCACCAATCCTACACAAGTTGTGTTTTGAATTAAGCCCAACTGAACACACAGAAGATTTCTGAGGCTGCATTTGTAACAAGTGCATGATATTTTTTTTCTCAAATGTGCTGCAGGCATTATGGCAGTCACTATTAACAAGAAACCTAGCAATGGGGTGCATGTCTTCTAGGTTTTTTGTCTGCTTATGGATCGTCTTTTAGTTTTAGTTTCAGTTAGGATGTGCTATATTCTTGTTCCCTCTAAATGGAGAAGAGTTCATTGTTTGCTAATCTTTACTGAGACAGTATAATTTTTCCACAGTACATTTTTTATATATTTTATTTTTTTCCCTAAATTCTGTTTTGTTTTGAGAGACTCTTAAAAAAATAAAAATTGTCCATCCTTGTGCTAATTTAAGAACACAACAGGAAACTATGACGGATGAGTCCAGGAGCAGGCCACCTTCCATCTTACATTCCGCAGTAGCTGAAGCATGCAAGGAATGCTGGGACTGATTAAGTGGTCACCTTGTTCTACTAGCCATTAGTTACCTGGATTTACCATTCCTCCTTGAATGCCATGAAACTGGAAAACCTCATTGCTTCTTGTGACCGTGAATTCAACAGTTCAGCACCAGGCTGAGTGAAAAAGTATTTCCTTTTATTTGTCTGAAATTTTTCCCATTTACTTTTAACAGTTAACTCCATTTGATTTAAGTGTTACCTTACCAGAGAAGGAAGTGTTACCTCCTACCTACCTACTCTCCTCCACACATTATTTCATACCTTATAATCTCTTGCTCCAATGCACCTCCTTTTTAAAAAAAAATTAAACAGTGCTAGACCTGACCATCTTTCCTGATCAGAGTAACTTTTTGATTAGCCATTTGAAACTGTACAATATGTTTTTTCTAACTGTGGTGCCAAGAACACTACACAGTACGTAATTGATTAGGGATATATATTAGGGCAGTATGATGCTGGCAGTTTTATTTCTCCTTCCATGAACTTTCTATAATTTTTATTTTATGTGTTCCTTCTTTCTTAGTTCAAGATACGTTTGAGATGCTAGTTTTAAAGACACTAAATGTTCATTATTTATTTACTCCCTTATATAAGCAGATGTAAAAAATCCATAATGGCATGCCTACTAGTCTTGAATCCCCTCACTTGAAAAACAATCCCAGAGTTCCCTTTTAACCTCCTCACCCGACAAGACCTTGAAATGACAAAAAAGGCAAACTAGTATCTGCACTTAAAAAGCTATACAAGTAGAATATGCCAGGTAAGGCTGTAAGAAATACGCGTATATGTTCTTATCCCCAACATAAAAGGTGCCTCAGCAAAGAGACATTCTGACAGCAAGAAATCAATCCTTGGGAGGTTGTCCTCTCCTGTCGTGAGAAAAAAGACCATTTTTAACCAATGGCAGCATTAGCAAAAAAGCAAAGAAACAAACAAGTGAGGTTTTACACTATAAAATCTTTTTTTTTCTTTTTTGCAAAAATATCCCCCAAAAATGTGAGAAATGCACAAAACCTCTTATAGTCTCACTCAGCAGGAAGAAAACCTTTGACATTTTCATTCTCACCTGAGAGAATGAAATAGGCGAAGATTTAAATCTGTAAATCTTGGGCTTGCGGCTGGAAATTACCAACAGCTTTGTTTACACCTATATTTTACAGCGCGCAATGGGTTTAATGCACATAGTTAAGTCTGCACTGGAAACTCTGTAACCTTTGCTGGATTAACTCCACAGGAAGTTTGCTTGACCTTTACTTTAGACAGAGAAAGCAAAGAAAACAAACAATAAATACACACAATGAAGTATTGTGTAAATTGTAGCCAAAGTGGTTTGAGTTACAACAAAATGAAGCAAAAGAATAATAACACCTCAGTCCAAAGGAGGAAGAAAAGAAGAGAAAGAATATTTATTTATGTGTAAATATCCACTGTACACACACAGCAATTAGGATAATATATTATTTGTAAAAAGGTTTAAAAGCACCTAATACATAGGTGTTCTTGCTGGACTCATTTGTTCATATGGATCGCCTTCCAACTGGGATATGCATTCAAAAACCTACTTATATGTGCAGAATACCTCTAAGTAGGTCAGGATATTGCTCGCCAAAGAGAATCATTTATTCAAGAAACCCTGGCAATATTTGACAGGATTTCACATTTGCCTTTCATTGACCTTTCCTAAGAATCATTGACTTCTTTCGTAGCAATAATTGGCGAAATAGAAGAAGCTTACTTTGAGCAAACCATCTTGCCTTTTCCAGATTTTTACAAAAGCACTATCGTGTTCCACCTGCAATCCTCTCTCCTTTTTCATTATTCTACCTTCTTCTGGTCCTCTATATAAAATCTGTCAAGGTGGGGAAAATAACAGCATGTTGATTCCCAACAACAGAACTGGTAGCAGGATGAGCCCTCTGTCTAGAAGGACCCCAGAAAATCTGCATGTACACTCATATGGAGATCTTGAACATTAGTTGTCACAATGCTCCCTAATTGTAAAGTAAAAACTACATAATGTGTAGGTGAATTTTAGAAAATCATCTTGGTCTAAAAGCAATTGTTAGTCCCAAATAGAGCAAACTCTACTAAATGAATGGGGCTTTGGTAAATCAACACTCATCTATATCCCACTGGAGTCAATGGGTCTGCCCTAGCAGGGTTTAATCACTGGATTAAGGTCTTTGTTGGGAACATTTGTCTTAAAAACCTACTTGTCCAAACAGCATTTCAAGTTAAAATAATTTCAGGAAGAACATTATTTTATAAGGGCTCTTGGAGGTTATTACTTAACTCCACGGCTTAATACATACAACACATTTCTTCCACTTTTATCTGTTTAGGGTCACTTTTACAAAACTGGAATGTTAAAATTAACAACTGCTTAACTGAAAAGGTTACAAAGTTTTACTTGTAACAAGTGGCTGTAAAGCCTTTTGAATCAGGGAAAGATTACCAAGGAAGTCAATTTCGACAAAGAAAACCAGATAAACTATTTAATGGGACAAATTCCTGAAGGACAGGTCTAGAGGATCTGTTTAAAGGTACAATCAGAAAAGAATATTAATGGGAAATACCTTAAAACAGATAATGTATCCCTAGCATAACAGACCGATTTAGCTGTTTTGTATTTTTCTGTGAGAAGTCAGATTGCTTTGGAACAATGCTATCTTTTTATGGAGAAGATCAGTTTTTCACATGACAAAGCGATCTTATGAAGCACACAGATGAAATTTTAGTAAAATACCACATTACCATATACTGAAAGGACCATTTGTAGTTATTTTCCGTATTTAGTAATTTTTCAATTTGCTAAGGGAGGGTATGCTCACAAAACCTCTTTTTCACACTAAGTGGGAACATGCCTTGATAAGGACTCTTGCCACAAAAATTAGTCATGGCAACTGACTTCATTCTTGAAATAAAAGTGATGATATAATTTGTTGCACATCCTGACACACAATGAAAGCTAAAACTGACAGCAAAGGACAGTTTTCAAGATTTCAGATAGGAAAGAACTATTAAGACATTATCTTTTAGATAAGCAATTACAACTCTTTGCAGCAGTGCAATGGAGTATTTCTAAGCTGTCCATACTATTGTTTCATTTACATAAAGCAATGGGTCTCACTTTGAATTGACCTGAACAGTATTTTATAGAAAATTCAAAATTTCTCTCCTGTCTTTACAGGGTACAGTGCTGTGTTTTTTGAGAAACAAATGATGATCACTTCTATGTTCAGAATGGAAGTGACTTACTACTGTCATTTCCATCTCAAGATTGGCTTCAAGTAGTAAATCATATACTCTGTGAACACACGCAAATAAAGTCCTAGGCCCGTTCACTATGAGGACATCTCCTCCATGGTAGTTTACTGGACTTGTGCTTTCATGGCCTCACTGCCTGAGGGATTCCAGAGATTGCAGCAACCTCAAAATGTAACTTTTCAAAGTTGTACCTTTTCTCTAGCATTTGCACATGCTTCCTGAAGGACAATTAGTAACCCTAGTGTTTAATATAAAAAGGCAACACCTACTATTCTGTTAAGATTTGGGTTAAGGGCTCACTAAAAACTAAGCAACATACCTGAATCTGGAGTTATGTAGCAAGCAGTAAGATCAAACATCATGAAACCACAAGAGGCACACAAGGAATGAGCAAACAAGGGGTAAGCTGTGTGCGTGCCTCCAGAGAAACCCACAAAATTCACACCTACATACAAGGGGCAATGGCCATAATATACAGTACCTGTTCTGTTACCAGGGCTGATGAGAGGATAGGACCATGGATCCAGAACGTAATCATGTATAAGTATTTAGAAGAACTAAATTGCAATTCCTGACTTATGCTTCAGGCTGTATATTGAATTTCTCCTCCTGACAATGATTAAATCATCAAGTGGCAGCTTAGCCCTTTTATATGCCATATAATGGTGGCTCTTGTTCCATTACCACTTTTACCAATAATGGCATAATGCAGCAGCGCAGGACTGGACAAGTGAGTCATTTGGATGTATGCAATAAGCATCATAATAACCACTGGTGAGAGATGTAGGAAATCACAAGCAAACAAGATCCGGATAGCCATAGCTGGGTCCTCTGACACCTGAAGGCCGGAGCTCTCAAAGTACATTACTTGCTTTGTTAGAAAAGTGCACTATTTCCATCACACAAACTCACCCTTTTCACCTTCACAAAAGGAAGACTACCTATTTCAGTCAAAGCATTTTTCCTGGCTGGCGTTCATCAATTACATTCTTCATGGGTTTTTATAATGATGTCATGGAACTCGGCCACATCTGCCATATGACTGCTGACTAAATATAGGTAGACATTGAACATGTTTTCCTTTTTAAAAAAGAGTAAAAGTGGTGAGTCATACTATACTTACAACTCTCGGCCTGGTAGTCTGGTACAAACTGCTCGTCATTGTCAGGTACCTGAGCTGAGAATAGGGTAAGGGGGAAGAACAGAAGGAAAGAAATTAACTTAGACAAGCCACTAAAGCACAAAACTATTCTAACGTTTAGGGCTAGCTGAGGCCATTTTTTAAAAAAGAGGAATATTATTCAATAAGAACCAAGATATGTATGAGAACCAATGGGAAATTAGGTTATGAACTAGAACAGTGATGGCGAACCTATGGCACGGGTGCCAAAGGTGGCACTCAGAGCCCTTTCTGTGGGCACCCGACATCACCCCTTCATAGCCACCTGTATACAGGTTAAATTACTGTATTGGCGCTTTGCAAAAAAAATAGTGGGTTTTGAATTGCAGTTTGGGCACTCAGTCTCTAAAAGGTTCGCCATCACTGAACTAGAACATAGTTTATTACTAGATGTTTATAACTATGAACATCTAGTAAGGAGCTACTACTGACAATAGACCTCCAATGTATTGAGCCCACATTGGAACATTATAAAAAATATTTCATTGAATAAGGTACCATGTTAGCTAGCAACAACCTTCGTTTCAAAACTATCTATATGCAACAGTTACTGACACCAGATTTATGCTTACATCTCAGGCAACATTTAGGTCCCAAATTTTAGGAGGTACAGCTGCATCTCTGTTGCAATAAATTGAGCTACTGCTACTAGAAACAGTAATGGCAGGTCAACCATAACATATGCAAAAGTCCATGGCAGCTATTTATCTATTGTTATGCTTACTAAAAATGAGAGATTAATTAGAATATGGAGAGTACCAGAAAGAGTGCATATTTTTGTTCCTGGCATACAACACAGAGAATTTCCTTGGCAGCACTGACATGGTGCCTAGGGAATTCTGGGAACCATAGTCCAAAATATGCACCTCTCTGGAAAAGACAGGGAAAGAAGCACTCCATAATCTGTGGTGTGAAATTCTCGGATCCATATGATAATGGTACCGAAAACTCCTGGTTGCTCAATCCAAAGCAACCCAAAATCTTTTTTCTGCTAGGGCAAAGGGGAGCCTGGTAACGTGCCTTAAAACAACAACAACAACCAGGCAAGCAAACATAGGAATTTATTTTAAAAACTAATGAACTTTTAACAAAAAGACACAAGTAATGCTTGTATTCAAAAGGATTCATTATGTATCTTCACAGAGCAGTCATCTCAAAAGGTAGCACACTGTAAGACAAATACAATTCACACAGCAAAATGTCCAGACTCTAAAGAAGCTGCATGTAATTGTTAGCATGCTCAAAAGTAAACTCCCACTAAGCCCAATGAAATCTACTTCCTGGTAAAACAAAATGCAGTGAAATACATAACTGTCTAGACAAGTCTTACATGTGTTTATTTAGAAATAAATGTGTTTAATTTCTCCAAGTCATCTATAATCCTCTCCCAGGAACATATTTGAGAACCAAACAATCATCCTGGTGCAAGTTTGTTTCATAATCACCACCAACTGCTGGATTCTCACCCCTTCTCCCTGCACCCACCCCCTAAAAATCAAGCTGGTAAATTAACTCACCACTGGGCATTCAAATCTAAAACAAAGGTCAGTTGCTTTTGAAACAAGATACCGTAACAGATACTGATGTCTTCTGGATAGGTAGGTAAATTAGACAGCTATGTTTGCATGCGATCTATGATGATAATGTACATGGATAGGCAGAGGCAGCCGTAACCAGCAAGAACACACAGACAGATGTAGCAAGAATAATCCACACTATGGGACTATTACAGCAGTAATGAGCGAACACAGCATTAAGGCACCTTTAAATGAGATACCTTTGTATCATTAAGGACTTTGCTGACACCAAACACACACATATGCACAGCCCCTATTAAGGTTAATGAGAATCATGTACATGAGTCAAGGGGAAGAACAAAGGGGGGAAGGGGGGAACTGTGATTGTGGAGAGCTTTATCTTAAGTGAGGGACTTGTGTTAGTCCAGTTTGCTTCAAAGCCGCACTCCAAACCATAATACAAACGGTTCCAAGAACGGTCTGCCTTGCAATGCAAAGGGTTATCGTAGACATCTTTTTGAGATGTTTATCATGGGATAAGTTTCACTGGTTTCTGGGTCTTGGCCTAAGTTTCCAGTTCATATTTTTACCAGCCTCATCATCTGCTCCTAATTTTATTAACTGGACATAATTAGACTCCATTACTCTCAAGATGCCAACGAGGCAGCCTCAGCAGTACAAGGAGTAGGACACATTATTAGAATTACGTTAGCATCTGTTGTTTACATATTACAAGATCAAAGGGATCACGGCGGCTACCAGTCCTTAATGTGCAAACAACTTATGGTGGCCAGGCAATTGCCATGCACTGTGCACATGGTTCTGTAGTGGACACAAGGGACCATGACTATATCCATACAGACATGCTCTGTGGGAAGCTAAGGTCCCCAGGCCAAACAAACCACATACGGCTTATGGTGAACAACATTTTCCATTCCTCTCCTTCTTCCCACAAAAAACTGCTTCCTGCAAGTCCACACATCCTACATTTTTAAAATAATTAAACTCCTAATAGTGCCTAGGGTTAATTAACCGTTCTTGCTTCATCTCGACGAAACCACCACCATCCTTGTGACTGACAGACTGTGTCCTGCTTTCTCTTCAAGAAGCAGTGGGGTGCAGTTTTGCCTGACAGAAACCCTTTGAGTTAAGTGTCACACTGGGGAGATCCCTTTATAATGTTACGATCCCTACCGCTGGCTTTCTTAGGTAGAAAGTTCTGAGGGAGAAGCAGTTTGCACACCTTCTTTCTGGTGACTGCTTAAGTGGCAAGACAAGTAACCTCACCAACCATATATATTGTGGCTGACCTCAACCTGTCCTTCTCCCGGGAGGCCGAGTGATTATTTGAACTCCAGAACTCCTGCTCTGGAACCAGGTAGAGAGACATTCCAAGCAACATTATGGGCCTAACAAAAGCACACACAGAGAGAGAAACACATGCTCATATTTTTGTGTCTTGCTCCCTTCAAGGCATTACTTCTGTACGGAGCCTGGAACTTTTTCCCATGCTAAAGTTTAGGATGAAATAGAAGAACCCAACCAACTTAAGCAGAGGGGCGAAACTGGATTTCCTGATGTTAACTCCCATGGTTTAACCGCTGCACTGTGCAAGTCCAAGAGAAGGAAGAAACTGGAATGAACCACAAACTGTTCATTCAAACAGGCCACTGCATAGGGCATTTTTCTGGCACTGAATAATTAGTCATCTCTGGGGCACTGATTTTCCAATGGAAATTCTTAAAGTAACCACCAAAATGCAAAAGTTCATTGTCGGAAACTGACAGATTAGACAAAGCTACTGGACATTATCGTGACACACAGACTCTGCGGCAACATGGCATCTGTGAGGATGGCATTAAAGATAAAAAGACAAGTTGTTAAGTTTTAATATTGGTTCTTTTCTGCAGAAAAGCAGAGAATTGTGTAAATGAGGGTTATACATCAGGTTTAACATCCAGTTGAGTTCACTAACTTCTTCCTCATGATTCCAAACCAGCAACAGGAGGGAACCAACTGTTGCTTTTCACATTCATGTATACATTTTTCCAATTTGAGGATGATCAGCATACTGTTTGTATAAACACAATACAGGACTACTGGCTCCTTAAACATTTTAAATTGCATGTTCAAAACCTGGGGAAAAGAGAGTCTGAAATCTAACACTTGTTTATTTTTAACTCTTTCAGGAGAGAGAGAGAAATCTTTGGCTCTTATTATGACATTCTGATTCTCCTCTGACATGAGAACCAGTACTGAACACTCACAGTGAAATTTCACACGTGAATAACTTTCATGTCTCATCATCTTATGCCCATCCCCATCGCTGCAAGATCACAATACCTTTATTCCTTAAAAAAGAAAAACACAGAGACTGCACAAATGTAAAGTGGGCAGAAATGCCTTTATAGGACCACCCCTCCAGAAGAAAATGTCTCGTTCTGAATCTTGAAGGACTTAGAAGTCAAACCAGCAAGGAGGCAGTTAACGAGGATGAATATTGAGATGGCTGAAAAGAAAAATATGACTTTGGAGTGTTGTAACTGCAGGCATATTTATATATCATTCGTTTCCTCTTTTCCCCGTCACCGCCAAAGCTGCAATTCTATAAGGCCGTCAAAGAAAGCCACAGTAGTTTCAAACATGGTGACAGCGGCAGGGGAGAGGAAAAGGGGGGCACATCAATAAAACACGGCAGAGGACAGAGAAGAGTGGAGATGTTTGAATGTCTGCAGTGGTCACTTCAAAGATGGAGAGAGACTATTTCATTAAAGAGGCTGATGATGAGCTTAGGCGCGCGGCAATCTTAGTAATAGACAGGACAATCATATCAACTCCATTCTGCCTTATCAGACCAGTAGCCCTCCCTTCTTGGACTCTTCCTTGAGGCAGGAGCATCTGTTCTCAGCTTAAACCCGATTACTGCCAAATGTTTCCCTTGAGCCAAAGTCCGCGCACACACACCCTGCTTCACCAGCTCCTCACCCTCTTCCACAGGCAGCAGTTCAAGAAACAACAGGTTAATGATGAACTTTTTTGCAAGGCAATCTCACTTTGGACTTTTCAGTTTCGCTTGCTCAGTTAAAACTGGAATGACTCAAAAAATAGATATACGAAACCGACCATCAGTTTATTCAAAAAACAGACTCATTCGTGTCTAGTGGGACTGACTTCGGGTGCCTAGACAGGCTTGTCCTCTTTGGGCACTTCTCGTTTCAACTAAGTATTAAAAACACTTTAGAGGCCTCTTTTTAATATTTAAAAAGTAAGCAAACCAAGCACAGTACTCAAAAAGGACAGATGCTAACATTTAGTATTCAAGCAAGCCAGTAGTAGGCAGGCTGATCAGTGCAACAAGTCAAGGATAAATTTATTTTCTTCTCTCCCAATCATCCCCCTCACTCCATTAAAAAAATAGTGTAGGAGAGGAAGGGAGAGGATGAAAAAAAAACTAGGCATCAGCCCGTACAAAAGGAGTTGATATTTAATTAAAACCAGCTCTATCCACTGTAACAATGACCTGGAGCTAAACAAGGCAGCAGATGTATGAGTCATTCTTTCTGCCAGTGAATGAGACAGCTGATCTCCTAAGCAATTCTTCAAGACAAGCAGTCAGAACTGGAGCTCTGCTTCCATTCACAAAAACAGAATCTCACAACAAACATTTGGCCTCAGCTTCTCTCTCTCTCTCTCTCTCTCTCTCTCTCTCTCTCTCTCTCTCTCTCTCTCTCTCTCTCTCTCTCTCTCTGCTATCAGGGTGTGAGGGGGAAAGAGAAAGGGAAAGAGAGCGGGAGTGGGGAGATGCGAGTCATTATGAACTTTTTATGCAGACATCCTTTTAGCCCTTTTGCTTCAAACACAGGCACCTTGAAAATGCCAAGTAAAAGTAAGGAGCTGGTACAACCTGCTCCCAAAAGGAGAACTCTTTCTTATAGGATCAACACTGTATGCAGCACGGAAGGGAGGTGGGGGAGGCAAATTAAGACAGGGAATTTCCTTGATCTCTTCTGTTTGGTGTTTAAACAACTTTCTATGGAGCGTGACTCCACTTGAGTATTACTTCCTCTTCATTTTGGCAGCCCATAAAAGAAACAGACAAATTATTTTGGGGCTTACCAAAAGGATTAGACATTTCCTTCAAGAACACGTTCCCGCCAAATCCTGGACACATCTTGTTTTATTATGTTTTACATTATGTGGCGTGTCCAAAAGGTAATAAATCAGCCCAAACATGTCTTCCTTCTATCTGTTCGATGTGGATTCCAAGATGACTTGTAAATACAGATATAAAGACATGGCCAGGGATCAAGGACACTTCCAGAAGACTAGCCCACATTACAGATGGGTTATCATATCTGGTGGAGCTGTGGCAGTGCAATGCAGATCTTAAGACCACAGATTTTAAAAGCTCCCCCCCCCCCCGGCCGCCGAAAGTAGCGACAATGTATGAAATAGATTGTCAGGCAAAGCTTAACAATTGACACAAATTTACTGCTCTAATTCCCAGTGAACAAAGGGGCTCTTAGGAGATGACTTGATGTCCCTCTCAGAAGAATTTAAGACTCAGAAGTCTTTTCCCTCCAAAACCAAGCACTCCTTCTTTGGCCCACTCTTTGCGATAACTATGTATGCGCCTTTCCCCAAGAAACATACTCAGTCGCCTCCAGAGTCCCTAAAAGTGAAATGTGCCAAGCCAAATATTTCAACATCATCTTTCAAATCCCAATGACTTGAGTTCATACCAATATTTCCATCTTTGTGTTGTTTTTTCAACACAACTTTTTATTTAAGTGCTGTACTAGGATGCAGTGAGAAACATAGCTATTAAAGACTTCGGCAACTTTCTTTGGGGTGAGGACATGACCTTATACGCCGTACCCAGATAGCTGGACCTTCAGATTTTGAAAGGGGGTGTGCTCTGTTAATACTGTAGAACTCTTTCACCCACAAGAGGCAATATGCAAAACTCTCCCGGTCTTCTTAACCAGCAACAGATATGACACATGGTCTTTCAGAAAGTTCAATCGCTCAAGTTAATCTTATTCAAAAGCCAACACAGTTTAAAGAAATAAATTGCTTGTTACACGGACTTGCACAGCTAAAAAGGTTTGAAGGAAGCAATTCCTTCACCTATCCCTTTGACTGGCAACAAGCGAGTCTACATTAAAACTTCAAGATAATATTTTGTCAAATCAATACTAATGTTATCAGAAACAGGGGCTTATCCACTTTCAAATAACATTTACATTATGGCTATTCTACTTATCAGTTCAAACATATATCAATATAAATTTAAAAATACATTTTCCTTTTAGCTTATTTTTCTTTCACCTAGAAAGGGACCCCACCACCTATATATATATATATAGTTACTGAATTAGCAGCAGGAGTTTCCCACAGTGGAAAATACACTATATTTGTGCTTATTATTTCAAGTCAATGGTGAGGTCCTCTTTTGCAGCAGCAACTTAATGAGGTATCTACAAATTCAGCACAGGAGTCTTACAGACATGCAAATGCAAATTAATTAATATTTTACTCAGAAGTGCCATAAATTTTGAGGAAATTCGTATGTGTATGGCCAAAGGATCTGGTGCCATATGAACAGCATTTAATGGGGTGCCATATTCATGTTTTGAGATACATATACAGATACATATATTTAAACACCAGCATAATTACTCAAAGGCACACTTTTTCAGGGGGGGGAGTAGGAGTAATTTATGTAATTCATCTCCTTTTCTCTCCTTCTCGATTATCCAGTACTTTGCAGCACCCTGGTGCCACAGGATAGGACATATTTCTGAATGGGTTTGGCACAGTGTACACATCACACAACCTCAACAAAAGAAAACAGCCTGTCTCTATTCACCACTTTGAATTATTTTCCACCTCCAATACATATGTAAATACCATTGTTTCCAAATGGCACTTTTGTGCATACATTGTAAAGAGAATAGACTGTTTATGATTAGTCATTTTAAGCAACATTCTCCCCAGAAGAATAGGGATACTGATAAATATGCAGCTGAAGCTGCCTCCACTATTGAGGACAATTCTTTCCTTTCCCTCCACCCCCACCCCACCCCATTCTCGCATAACCAGAGGTTGCTGGTGTAATAGGCAGATTTTTTTCTGACCTGGTTACTACCTAGTGAGAACCCTGAACCCCTAGGAGAATTCAATCAATTAGGACTGCACAAGCTTTTTGAAAAGGCAAGGGAGTAGATGAGAAGGTCATGGCTCCTTTCCTGGGTACAGGGCATCATGAAAATAAATGTGTAAACCAAGAGCAAGGATGCCAATTTGGCACCGTTGGAGCATCCTAAGGAATGAGGAGGAGAGAAAAGGACAAAATGAAGCAACCGTCAAAACACAGGACTGGTTGTCAAAGTGCAGCTCTGTGATGAGAACTTCACCTCTAGGGCAAATATTGTTGGAGCTGCATGGTAGGACCCTTCATAGGTCTCCCCACCCCACTCCCCAACGACCAAATATAGGCAGTCTGAAGTTGTGTTTGTGAAAGTCTGGCTTTTAAAACAACCACAACTTTCCCTTCCTCTCTATATTTCCCTTCTCTCGGTCTTCAGAACTTTCAAACACCACGAGACCAATTGCAACTTTAAACGTTTGTTTAATTGAAATTCAAAAGGGCATGGCCGCACAACATTATACAGTCTAAACAGAGTTGCACAGCATTTTAGTTTAAGTGCTGTATTTCACAGCCACATTTAGATTTTTACTTCAGGTCAGTTACAGGACAGTTCAATCCTACAAACCACTACACAGATATGAGTCCCAGGCTTGACCCTGTTGAAGCATGTTTTTGGACTGCAACCTAAAATCTTAATTTGCTATTAATTTGATTATAGTTTGCAGGCAGAGAATGATAGAGAGGGTTATTACTGGGTTGTTATTGATTAGGTTTCCAAACTCTTTCTTCACATACAGAAGAGTTTGAGATTACTTGGGAATGAATAATTACATAAGGATACTCAAATGATTTAAAACTAGGACTTCAACAGCAGGAGCATAGTCTTGTCATAATTTCATCAGTTAAACTCTTTCAGCAAGTTTCCTGATGTCTAACACATTTAAACAAACTGTGCATTTCCTGTTGTCTCTATTATTAATATTAACTGTACCATTCAGCATTGGAATCAATACTCCTGCCCTATTGTTTTACAGTTTTCACATGCTGATTTCTTATGGTTACAGTTTGAACAAATTCATACAGCTTTACTCAAGTCTTCCCAACTTGGTTTCTTAAAAAGAATTTAAAAATCCAAACATATTTATAGAGCTTTAGTAAAAGTTACCTTTGCATAACAAGGCATTCCTGCATTTTAAGGGATATTTCACTCCAGCTGATTGAATGACAAGTGTTCTTCGAATTTAAAGTTTACTCTCTCTCAATTAAATATCGGTGACCTGGGTTCTTCTTACTAATGCTGGTTATAAAAACCTTGGCTAACAATAACAGATTAGAAAAAAACACTAAAGCATGCACTATATACTAACTAACTACTTGGAGTTGGCAAACTATGGAGACATTTAAAAGCTAGTCCATCTATATCATTACAGCATTTCCTCTTTTCTATGTTAAGCAATCACATTAAGTTTTTCCATGAGTTTTCCCTCTCCAAAAGAAACAGAATGTCCATTCAAGAAACAACAATGCACACTGAGTACAAGAGTTTAAAAATGAATACTCAAGTCCCATGAACGCCGAAAGTGCACAAAATAAGTCAGAATACATATACTGTACAGTACTAGTTGTATCTAAAAGGAACTTGATTCAAAGACCCTATTTTTCTAGCCAGAAGTTTATATGAATGCCGAGTACATATTAAGAAATCTTCACGCTGGGAAGGAGCAAGCTTGAAAAAGAAGCAAATTTGTCACCGAACAGAATGTCACCATTTCAATTAGAAAATATTCTTATCTAACCACTAGCCATTTTGCTTTTGCAGAACTTCTCTTAACATCCCATCCTGCACAAAATTCATACCAATTTCCCCCCTTCCTGTCAGCAAAGCAAAAGCAACAGCATCAGATTTCGAATGCTCATGAGCAAAAGAAACAAGGAACAAGTCCAGTTCCTCTTTCCAGAAAACCTTTCAAAATCAATCTAAAAAGAAAAGAAATCCCCACTGCTCCTTCAATTATTGGATACACACCTAATGTTCTGTGTTGAGAGCAAGGAGGGAAGAAGACACTTGCACTTAAATCTTGAAGCATCCCGTCCCGATGAACCCAGAGAAACTAGATTCTGCCATCAGAAAAGTACTTCCACCAGAACACCAAACAATTGTATGCACTGCTCTAAAAGAAAGAGCGAGCCCCGTTCTTGCCGTATGCAGTCTCCTGAGGTACAATAATATAAACCTGATCAATTGCAATTAAAATCTGAACAGAGGCTTGGAACTTGAAGTCTTGGTGCATTAGTTCTTGCCAAAAGCAGATGTGATTGTGAGCTGGAAGCAATTTCTCCTGGTAATTTGTGATGACATTGGGTAGAGCAGCCCCAGAGTCCCCAAAGACAAACTCATCAGAGGCTCTAATGTATGCATGACACATGAGGTGGCTCTTTTAGAGCTCAATTAATTGGGTTGAACATTAAGACAGCAAGTTCAGGACACTTTCCCCCCTCCCTCTTTCTTCCAGAGTTAGGACCCCCCCATTTTTTCTTTTTGCAAAGACTCCCCCCCTTACCTTCTGCAAGCCATGTCTCTTGTAATTGGCTCAGATCTTGAAACAGTTCTAGGAAAAGAGGAAGAGATGGATCAAGGACCAGTGCATTACTCATTTTAAAATAATGCTTAAATATGCACTCTCGCTTGCTCTTCCTCCTCCACCCCCAAAGATTTGTTAATTCTGTTTTGGCTAAACTTGCATAGATCCCAATCACAATGAATTATTATTATTATTATTTGGACTCTACACAGAACATAGCAGTGATTATTCTGAGTGATAATGTTCAGTTCCCTTTTGAACTAACCTGTACCAATGAACACACAATTTTTGTTTCAGCTGGCAGTCCAAGGGGCCATTTACTTCTCAGTAAGTCCCACTGAAGTCATGGGGACTTCAGGATGGACATGCCTAGGATGATGCTCTTCAACCTTTAAGATTCCCTGCACAATCCTCTGTGTGCCTACTCTAGAGTAAGCAGCATTCACTTCAGTCCTGTAGGGTTGCACAGCTTCTTAATAGACTGTGTGCCCAGGACTGCACAGCTTTTTATGTAAAACACTCACAGATTTGTTTCTGCCTAAAAGGAATGAGGACCTTTTCTCTAAAAAAAAAATGCACAAACACCCACATCTCTGATAAGCAACATCACAAAAAATGGTCAAGTAAAATCTGTGCATTATTTTTTTTTTTTAGGCAAGGCAGTTCCATGTCAAAACAAAACAAAGCTTCTAATATAAACTTCATGTGCTTATTTTATTTCAGGAACAGCATTCAGTGTGTTTTAGTTAATATGCAACAAAGTCCAAAGCGGTGCAGAATTTGAACCCAATGTTTGCATTTTTCAAGAATGAAGTCATTCTGGTTGAAATGAATTGTCTGCAAGGCTGAAAGCCAGTACCTCAGCCTGCGAACCTCTCTATCCAAATGTTCAAAATGTCCCTATTAGAGAAAGGGGGTGGAGTAAAATAATGCTTACCAATACTTACCAATACCTATCACTTCCAAATTATTGCTTATCACACTCTACAAGCTCAGTAGATATTCAGGATGTTTTTCAGTTAAATCCAGATGGGGAGGGAGGTATTTGTTGCTAGGATCCCCAAAAATGAATACTATCCCAATTGCTGAATATAATTCTAAGGACTCTGAGCCTAGGTAGGACCTTAACTGCTTTGCTTGCAGACTGTTGTTACAGGGCACCAAGGGAGATGTAGAACAGCAGAGACCTGTCACTGTAAAACAGCTGATCCTTTCACTGTAACAAACAAGGTTTGTGCTAATATCCCTACCTTGCAAGCCACCTGTTAAAAGCGACACTGTGGACTTAAGTGTTGAGAAAGGTTTTGCGAGGAGGGTTCAAGTATAGGACCACAGTCTCCTTATTTTTCCCAAGGTGTTTTCTCTCTCTCTCTCTCTGTGTGTGTGTGTGTGTGTGTGTGTGTGTGTGGTCTTGTCAATGTATTACTAAAATCAAGAAAGCAGAGGCTTGTGAAATCTTGCCTTGGTTTACTGGTGTGTCTCACACTCTAATTGGACAGCAGAAGTTTTTTTAAGCATTCCTTTAAAAATGGAATAGTAGGACAAGGGAACTTAGTAGGATGGAGTGGGGAAAGGCCTAAAAAAACAGCTGCTCTGTGTAGCGCCTTTCAGAAACCCTCCTTCCAAATTCTTCCAAGTTCTTGTCTCAGGCGTGTGCCATTACTGATGTCCTGATGGAACAGCAATATCTAACACAGAGAAGGTGAGCCAGTTAGAAGGTACAGCTGGTTAGTGGGAAAGAGATTTTATCCGCTGGTGTCTGAGGTGGTTCCATCCCCATTGCTATAAATAGATGCAGAAAAGAATCCAAAACAGTTGGGGCATGGAGGGGGTCTAGAACGCACACGCAGCAAAATACTGAAAACCCACTGCACAGCATCTTGAGACTAACAGAGGCAGCCAATGCAGTTTATTCAAACACACACATACAAACCCAAGAGATCCTCACCTTCTGAGTCATGAGCCAGATCTCTGTTAATGAATTTTCTTTTCCTGACATTTGTTGGTCGCTCATTACAGTTTCTCCCACAGGGATTCTACAAACAGAGAAGACTTGTTATGAAAAGGAGAAGGAGAAACAGCAGCCGCAGCAGCAGCAAGGCAACAATCCATAATAGCAAATCTTTTTAAAACATTAAAAGAAAGCAGGTTTTCCTATTGACCTAAGGGCTCCCCACTACCACTAGTTTACAAGAAATATTTACATCTTAAGCTTCATATTTAAAAAAATACTTCCGCACAGACAGCTCCACTTTTCAGTGCATGACAATATTTTTAGCCATCAGCCCTGCTAACTCCTATCAACCCCTTCATTTTAAGCTTGTTAGAAGCACAAGGAAATGATAGCAAAAGGTTGTTTCATTTTCTCAGGCTTATTTGTGCAAATGCTTCCAAAAGCCTTCAAAAACAGGCCGGGCGAAAAAGGTAGGGAGTATCTTTCTTTTCGGGATGTCAGGCAAATGCAGACAGAAACTTTACCAGCTGCTCTCTCCTTCCATTACGAGTGGATGGGGGAAGATAGGTTTGTTTTGATCCAGGGATTGTACTCGAAAGGAAAAAAGTAAGAATTCACTGAATCAGAAGTCCGTCCTGCAAGCGAGACACAGGACGCCTACCCCTAGAGAACAGCAAAATAATTTCCCCCATAATAGCTTTCCTTCTTTCCCACTCCCACCCCCACTCCTCCACCGTTGTCCGCGCCCCACCCCACCCCCGCCGCCACAATCCCCGGAGAGACCCAAGTTTAAACAACTTTGGAACGGATCACTCACATTGGTGACCACGTAAGGCACTTGCTGGTCATAAAATCCGTCCATTCTGCAGCCTTGAGGAGTATTGGTTTGGAAAAAAAATTACTGTTGGTGTTTTCTGGACATTGCACTTAAGAGATTTCCTCCAGATGCAAGCTCCAAGCAGCCTAAAAAAAAAAAAAAAACCCGCACGCGCTCACACACACACACGCACACACACACACGCACGCACGCAGAAAAAAACCCCAGAATACAAAATGGCTTTTAGAATTTTTTTCCCTCCCTGCATAAAAAAAAGTCATGAATGAACCGCTTAAATTTGCATAGCTAATGATCCTCCGGGAGTCCCATTCATAAACAGACAGCCATACACAGAGAGAGCGGGAGAGCCCTCCTCTTCGGCTTGCCGTCCTCCGGGTGACAAGCAAGAGCTGGAAAACGGCAGTCCGAGAAGGGGAAGGAGTTTTTCTTCGTCTCCCCCCCCCCCCACCCCTAAAAGAAGCAGCCGAATCGGGAAGGACAGCTGTTTATTGACACGCTCAGTTTGTACGGGAGGAGGGGGATTTGGTGTTTGCTTTGGGGGTTGAGCTCTGTAGGGAGCTCTCCCGGCCACTCGTGGGCAGAACTCGCAAATGGCGCGCCGCGCTCGACTCGCGTTGCACCTAACGGGAGTACAAAAGAGACGCCGAGAGCGAGCAAAAAAAAAAAAAAAAAAAGCAGAGAAAAGAGACCCCTTTCTTGCAACCCACAACCCCGTAAGCGGCTGGAGCCACGGACGACAACAACAAAAAGTTGCTGCAAAAAAAAAAAAAAACCCACCTGAAGGTACTGCAAAGGCGATCGGCTGCGCGCGCCAGCGCGCGCGCACGGCACACGCGAGCGCGCGGGTCGATGCACGCACGCACACACAAACACACACACACACGACGACGACAACAACAACACACCCCAAAGTCCCTCGAAATTTAATAAAAGCGCTAATTATTTGCCCAGAGCTTCTCCCCCACTTCTCTGGGACGCGAAGAGCGCCACTGACAGCGCCGGTTTCTCTCCTCCGGGGGCCTCCAAGCCAAACGGAGGGATCTCGGCGTTCTATTGGCTCTCCGCGTCTTTCACAGGATCAGATTTCGGTCCGTCAATCAGAGTGGGTTTCTCTCTCTCCCCTCCCCCCACCCGCGGGAAAAATGGAAAAGACGGATCCTTCCGGATTTTTGCAGGGGATTCGACGTTTCTCTCCCCCCCGCCCCAACTACAGTACAGTACTCGGAAAGGGGTGAGCGGGAGAAGATCCCACCTTCTGAGCAGAAGGCACTAGTTTTGTGAGAGCGCCACTGCTTTTGTGCCCCTGTGACACTAAGGTAGCGAGTGGGTCGAGGGATTTCAGATCTGAGAACTTTGGGACGGCGCGGGGGGGATCGTTTCCTTTGCGCCAGGAAGGAGATCAAGTTAACACAAATCCATACTATTTTGTGTCTCAACAGGCTCTCGTGGCAAACCCAGGCAGGGCCCAAAGGTTGCCCAAGTCAGCAAATTCGGTCCAAACCTTTGCCTCTAGAGTCACAGTTGTCAATCTGGAGCCAAGAGCGTAAATGCGATCATACTGTAAATTACGTTATAAGGATAGTATGAGACTTAGTGATGTCTTAATCGGTAATGAGGGGAGAAACAAAACTACACATTCCACCCGAAGTTGTGGTTCTGTTATAGTGAGTCAAACTGTGTTTATATTAAAATAACAAGACTAGCATGATTAGGTTATATAGATACAATTTAGGTTTACCCAAGATTAACTATAAAGGTACCAAATGAAGTTGGGCTGTATATTGAGCATATGTTTCAAATACAGAAGCTTGATAAAAACACAAAATCAAGTTAAAGAGGATTCTGTTCACACACTTCCTCCAGAAAGAAGTGCTGTCTTTGACCTTGGGTACGTCCTTCAAAACTTGGGAAAAGGCTTTGCTGCAAATTTGAGAACTAGAAGTTAGTAGTAATTCACAGGCCGTCTTTTTGTTTGATAGGAACCAATATGGATTGCTTAACAATGTGTCGGGTTTTATATTCTAATCTGCAAATACAACAAGACCGGTATGGCACAGCATAGACCAGGACAGCCTCTTCATGGAGCAACCTGAGCGATGTGACTTGACACAGCTAAATAGCCTAGATCAGTGTTGGCGAATCTGTGGCACGGGTGCCAAAGGTGGCACCCAGAGCCCTCTCACAGCCATGGCACTTCCCCCTCCGCTCGGAGCGCGCCACTGTGCTCCGTGCAGAGAGCCAGGCGAAGGGGAGGCAACAGCTTGTGGGGTCATTTGTAGCCCCAGTTTACTCTCCAGCCACACCATGCTGGGCATCTCAAAAGCAGCGTAGATGGAGAGTAAACGGGGGCTATGAAGGAGCCCACAAACAGCTGCCTCCCCTTCGCCCGCCTCTCTGCACAGAGCCATTTCAGCCACAGGGCAGAGAAAGAGATGGGGTGCTGCTCTTCAGGAAACTGAGGATCAAAGAGCAGGCTTTTGAATTTCCCATGGCCGCAGCGGGGAGGGTGCTG
>JAHTLZ010003542.1:57211209-57233491 GCA_023846285.1 Phrynocephalus versicolor | reverse complement strand
TGTGTGTGTGTGTGTGTGTGTGTGTGTGTGTGTGTGTGTGTGTGTGTGTGTGTGTGTGGTGGGAACACCTACTCCTGTGCAGCAAATCACATATTCTCCTCTCATTCTTTTATTAGAATTGTGCCAGTACACGCTGAGCATTAGAACATGGTGTACAAACAAAGCGGGAACAGAGTCTCCATTTCAAATAGCCACGTAGGGCCAGGGTAGGCACTACATATAAAATTTTTCCTGCTGCCAATCCACTGCTCCTGCACCATAAATCAGTAATACACTTCTAGCAGCACCTGTTCTCTGTCATATATAAACCTTTCATTCAGAAGATGGGAAAGAGAGAGAAAGCAGAAAACACGGAATGAAAGGGTATCTAATTTTCTCACATTCTCTTTTTAGGCTGCATTTTTTAAAAAAACAACAACAACATATATAAACATTTGGTATCTCTCTCCTGTTAAAATGAGCTCAATTGATTGCGCAGAGGAGTAATCTAATCTGTCATCTCTTTGTACAAGCCTTCCAGTGCTTGATCTGCTCAAACTCGGATCTTGTCTGGGTCAGAAAGGACAGTTTATTCCTTAGTGCAAGTCTTCCATTTTGGGACCGTTGTCATATCACATTGGCGGCCTTCATCCTATCTCTACACCAAGCTCTTGAGTAAAATCACTGGCTATAGTCACTTGGTGTTTTCACACACAGGTTCCTTCATCTTCTTGACTCTTACGGAGACTGAAAATCAATACAGTCTCTTTGCTAGAGATTGAAAGTCACTGCTGATTCCATGGAAATGAGCACTCAGGAGCAATTATATCGTTTTGCAGTGCTTACCACAATATCCTAGCGTTCTGTATAAGGAGCACTTACCGTGGCTGCACCCAAAGTCGTGCAAGATTGCCTGGGAGTTGGACACCGTGGTTCCTGTCCTTCTGCAAAGAAAGGCAAAAAGGACTGCAAGAACATTTGGGATAGACAGTACCTGGATCAGCTCATGAAAATGGGCATGACCCGAAACGGAAATTATCAAAGGTGTGGACCTCTGGTCTCTGCTTTCCCTAGGAGAGACAACATGGGCATGCATCAAAGGCTTTAGGCAAATCACAGATAACAAATTGCAAAGTGAAATGCAAACCCATCCTTTTAGATGGACTCCTACTCGTGTTACATATAACTATGAAGGACTCTTCTGGAGGATGACCTCTTCCAAGCCTTTCATGAAGCAAAAACAAACTTGCCCACATGCCCATAGGTGTCTTGCAAGGTAGTTGTGATCTTAAACTTGAAAAACAGTTTGGCACACAATCTTGGGCTGAACATGCGCAATGGATTTATATTATTCAAGGAAATACTATATGGGATTTTTATTGAGCCCTTTGTGCACTTTCTGAATATCTTTGCCCTCTCCAGGCTCATTCAAGTTCTGGCCTATAGCTATTGCAAGCTGCTAAATAATCCAGGCTTCAGGCAACAAGACAATGATGGGATAGAGACAGACAGATTTCTAATCCATACTTGATAAATATTTTACAAATAACCAAGGTTTGGTATTCTCACATATAATGCAGTTTGTTGAGTTTGGGGGAAAATGGATGTAGCTGCAATAAATCCATTTTACAAAGCAATATACTGCTTATATACTGCCCCATAGCACGTAAAACACTCTCTGGGTGGTTTACAATGTAATTATGCAGGCTACACATTGCCTCTCCCCCCAGCAAGCTTGGTACTCATTTTACTGACCTTGGAAGGATGGAAGACTGAGTGAACCTTGAGCTGGCTACCTGGGATTGAACCCCACGTCATGGGCACAGTTTTAGCTGCGGTACAACAATTTAACCACTGCACCACAAGGCTTTTTTTAAAAAAAATGTATGTATGTATGTATGTATGTATGTATGTATGTATGTATGTATGTGCATTTATATTTAAACAAGATGGATGGATAACTCAGTGGTCTAGGTATGTGGCTGCAGAGCCAGCAGTTGAGTGTTTGATTCCCCACTGTGCTTCCTGTGAGTACAGCCAGCCTGGGTGGCCTTGGACAAGCTGCCCAGTCCCAGGGCGCCCCCAGAAGAAAGGAATGGTAAACTACCTTTGAGAACATAACATAAGAAGAGCCATACTGGATCCAGCCAAAGGCCCATCTAGTCCAGCTTCCTGTATCTCACAGCGGCCCCACCAAATGCATCTGGGAGCACACAAAACTAGATATTTGTTTCCTGATACCACTCCTCTGCCTATTCTCTACCTGGAAAATCCATAAGTCAGAGTCAATTTGATGGCACGTGATTATCATTATCTTGATGCAAGCCACTTTGGGTATTTTTCTCTATCAAAAGAGAAAAGCTCCAGCTTAAATTAGAGGCACAGAGCAGTGATTCCCAGCTTTGGATCCTCAGGTGTTCTTGGACCAAAACTCTGAGAAACCTTCACCACTAAATGTACTACCCGGGATTTCTAGGAGTTGTGATACACAAACAACCGGGGATCCAACATTGGGAACCACTGGCATTGAGTAGTAATGAAAACACCAGTACTGTAGTGTATTTCTCACTCGAGTTAGTAAGACTCTTTTGTACACTGTTTAATAGGAGTGTGCAGCTTGCATCTCTTGCAGGGATAGATAGATTACAACTCCCATCCTTCCCCTGTATTTACTCTGCTGACCTGTGGACATGGGAAATGCAGTCATATGACCTCTAAAAGACCACATGTTCTCCAGGCTTGGCATACAAGGTAATTACTATTGTTGACTGCTGACAGATATTAAACCTTCTTTTATGTGGATTGGGTTTTTTAAAATTATTCTGGCCGTTTGTGATAAACTAACATCCACAGCTTTGAGAATCAAAATAAACAGCAAACGTGTACAAAAGAAAAGCCTACTGCTGCTTTATCCTCTTTATGATGTACAATGATGACTCAGTTTGCTCTTGGAAGACCTGCAAGGGTGAGCAGTACAGTCTCCGTAACTACTTAGGTCTGCTTTTGGAGACCGCCAAGAAGGAAACCATTAAACCTCAAGAATGGAAGGGATGATAAAGAGCTTTGAACTATTACAGTTGATTTCCCCCCAACTTGCACACATAACAACTGGTTTTGATTTGTCTCTTTCTCTTTTTGGCTGTGGTTCCCAACTGTTATTTTTTATACTTGGACAGTTTCATGCTCCTATAAACTGGTTTTCTATAAATAATAAAATAATCATCATGAATGCATCACTTATTTATTTATTTATTTATTTAATTTATTTAATTTATATTTTTTATATCGCCCATCTTCCGAAGGAACTCCGAGGGGTTTACAACAATTATAATTCAACAATATTTTTTAAAAAATAAATAAAAATGATAAAATAATCAGTAAATATGGCGGCTAATATGTCACACAAAAAAACCCTAATGACTGCCAAATACTTCTCTAAAAGGCAGAGTTGTAAAAGCTTTTTTGAAGGCCAGCAGGGACTGTGCTAGGCACAGCTCACTTGGCAGATGGTTCCACCATAAGAGAAGGCCCGGTTTTGGGTTACCTGGCGGTGGCCACCCGAACTGAGAGTGCCTGCAACATTCTGGTGGGTCAGGCCTCAGTTGACCTTTGGAAGATTCGCTCTGTCAGATATTCAGGTCCCAAGCCATGGAGGGTTTTGTAAATCAAAACCAGTACTTTGAATCTTATTCGGGACACAACGGGCAGCCAATGCAAGCGAGGCAGAACTGGGGTGATGCAGTCGTATCTTCCCACACCAACCACCAGTCTGGCCACTGCATTTTGCAACCGCTGTTGTCTCCAAATAAAGGTCAAGGGCAACCCCACATAGAGAGCGTTGCAATAATCTATCCTCAAGATCACATTATTATGCTGAAGTGTTTGATTTGAAACTACGTAACATATAGATTGAACAAAGTCTTCACTGGACCATCCTGGGTCCACTTTCTTGCTGCCCAACAAAGCTTTTAACTTGAAATTTTTTTCCTGTCACTTCTTACAAATCAATGCATGATTTCCTGGGAGACAGTACCAAACTCGACTCCTACCTTCTAGTCACAGGGTCCAGCTCCACACAAAGAGACTGTGCAACCTACCATGCCACTGGTACTGACTGCTAGCAGGGTGACACGTTATTCCTCATTTCTTCCCTCATGGCCCTCGGTCAGTTGTTTATGCATTATCTAGCGGTTATGGCCTGACAATAAGAGCAGAAGGGCTAGATCTGGCAACCTGGTGATTTCTTTTCCCTGTGATTCATTCTATATCGTTCAAAACCCAGAACCAGAATAGGTGGATTGGAGGGCATGCCTACCCCATAGGAAATAATACACTGATTGGACTGAGAAAGTCAGATTGAACTGACTTCGTTGTTAATATAGGTTAAGCAGAGTATGTGTGCAAATACCTCATAGAATGCACCTTCAATTTAGGGAGATATCTTGCCTTATTTACATCATTAAGGGGCAGTCCATTGACGTGCCAGATGATCCTAATGCCAACGTCAAACTTGTGGTGCTTTTGGAAAGCACAGCAATGTTTTGTATTTTTAGATGTTTGTGCATGTAGGTGCAGATGCCTATACCGATACAAAACAAAAATAAAAAAAGGAGACAAAAACTATTCTGGCACCTTGAAGTCCATATGTTAATGTGAGCTTACTTGGACAAGTCTTGTCTGAAAAAGTGGATTGGTCCCTGCAAGCTCACACTAAAACACAGCATTTAGTCCAGAAGGTTCCAGAAGGGTCTTCTTGATTTGTGTTTCGGCTGACATGGTAGCACAGACTAACGCAGTTACTGCTTCTAAAGGTATAGATACAAGTTGGAGAGGGAACCCCATAACTCTCAGTAGAAAGAAAATCCTGAATGTTATTATAAACAGCCAGAAAATGTGTCATTTTTGTAGAAGAAAGGGGGGATCAGAATCATAGAATCATAGAATCATAGAGTTGGAAGAGACCTCAAGGGCCATCCAGTCCAACCCCCTGCTATGCAGGAACACCCATCACAGTATTTCTGACAGATGGCCATCCAGCCTCTGCTTAAAATCAGGTATCAGTGCAGTTCAGGTTTTAACACAATAAAATGTGTTTGCCAGGGAAGTCGCTAACTTTTTTTTTAAACACACACACACAAACACACTTATTAAGCTGGATGTTGCAGATTTTGCAAGCCAAAAACGGAATTTTCCCTTATGGTGTCATTTAGACTATCTAACTGTAAAACAGCCCAAGTCAATGTTGTGACTTGCAGCAGTTACCAAGAAAAATCAGCTGCAATTTCCTTTCTTTACCTCCCTGCCCTTCTTATCATGCTCAGTCCTTTCCCCCTGCTCCATCCCGGTTTCTTATTTTTAAACTGATTTAATGCTGTGTAGTCTACTGTAGCTCCCTGCCTCTCTGGATTTACCCTCAAACATATACACACCCCGCTGCCTCCTCCCTTGTGTACACAAGTAGCTGAAATACTGTAAATGAGGAGCATATTTTGGTTCACTAGAACACCTATGAGCCAAGTGGCTTGGGTTTCTAAGTGTTTCCAGGGCTCAGCCATCAGTAATTAAAAACAAAAAAAATGGAGGAGCAGCCAAGCCATTGCATAACTATGACACATGCCCCTTTTATTAGTTCTTTTATAGATTCTTCCATTGCCAAAGACATAAAGGAAGAATGACATTGGCTTAAGGCCATCTCTAGAAGTATCCCATCCATGTCAATGAACGTTATCTCACACTTGCATAAAGTGACTACTCAACTTGCATTGAGCACTGCCAATTGCAGCATTTCATACATTTCCATTGATACTATAATGGATTCCTGTCTCCTGCACTTCCTTTTACTTTTGAGCCATTATGATGTCAATGGAAAAAGCCTTATACAAATTCTCCTGCTGAAAGGTGACATTTTAACACTGTGTATTAGATTTATACATGCATTGATGCTAATGTACTCTTCACCCTGACATATATATGTGAATATGTATTCACACACACACACACATATATATATATATATATATATATATATATATATATATATGAATATTTTATTTCAGCTATTGACAGCTTATGACTTCTTCCTTTAAGCTGAAATGCTCACCCATTTGGGAATAACTTTGTAACTAATAAATTCTAATTATGAAACAACAATGACATTCAATGCTATGAGTGTTTACCAAGAGACAATTGCTGGTGGTATATTCCTCCCAGCTGCCTTTCCTTTCCTTTCCTTTCTTTAATTTTAAAAACTCAAACACAGAAAAGGACAAAAGTAGAATAGGACAGAGAAAAACTAAGAGGAGAGTTAGCCATAGGTCAGTGGTGGTGAACCTTTTAGAGACTGCATGCCCAAACTGCGATTCAAAACCCACTACATTTTCACAAAATGCCAATACAGCAATTTAACCTGAATACAGGTGGCTGTGAAGCGGCGATGTCGGGTGCCCACAGAAAGGGCTCTGAGTGCCACCCTTGGCACCCATGCCATAGGTTCGCCAACACTGGCATAGGTCAACAGCAGGTTCGGTGGAATGTCACCCCCTATGCTTTAATAATGCATAATAAAATAGTTCAGAGAAACATCAACATGGGCTTTTCCAGAATTTAAAAATCTTGAACTATGAGCCAGCCATGTTTATGCTGAACTCCTACACCCCCATATCTAAAGTCAGCATCACTTCATTCATTCATTCATTCATTCATTCATTCATTCATTCATTGGGACTGGCTTCCAAATAAGGATGTATTGCCCTTTAAATGCCCTTAAAGTCTCAAGTGACTTCAGTGTAGTATATATAAGCATATGTAAATGAATCCCACTATGAATTAGTCCTAGACAATAAATGCGTATATAGTGACTGGAGCAACATATATGCCATCCATGCCCACTTAATTAGATGTTTATCATTAAGCATGGAACATCAGAGTAAAGTCAAATGAAAGAGCAGGTTATAGCCAATGCACACGCTTGCAGGTTGCATTTGTTTGGACTGAAAACTATTAGGAGGAGACACATAGCTGCCTAGATGCCCTAAGTACATCCTTTCTTGCCTGATTTCGGAACGTAAGCAGGGTCAGGCCTGGCTAGTACTTGGATGGGGACTACTAGGAAATACCAGGTGCTGTAGGCACCTGGAGTAAGAACTGGCAAGCCACTCCAGCATTCCTGCCAAGAAAACATCATGGACATAGAGTCACGAAGGGTTGGTCATGATTGTAATGACACAACACATACACATGGCACAGTGGCTAATGCCTGAACTGCAGCTAAAACTGTGCTCACGGCCTGGGGTTCAGTCCCAGGTAGCCGGCTCATGGTTGACAGCCTTCCATCCTTCCAAGGTCAGTAAAATGAGTATCCAACTTGCTGGGGGGGTGTTAATGTGTAACCTGCATAATTAAATTGTAAACTGCCCAGAGAGTGTGACTCTGAATAGTCTTCAGAGGCCCAGGAAACAGATTGTGGAGTGAACAGACCATGGCTCACATAGCACCAAAGCACCTGTCATAATACTGTTTTGGTATCTCTTTTATGATAATATTGTTGGGCTGGGTCCAGAGTAAGTTAGGTGTCCTTAACTCCATCAAAATCCATGTGAAAAGGTAGTCATAAGGCTTTGTTAGAGATTGGCACTTACCATGGTTCACCATTCAAGATGATTCAGAGAAGAGGGCCCATGGGTGTTGTGTGGACAAAAGCAAAGTGTTCTGCTTATATACCGCCCCATACCACTTCAAGTAGTCTCTGGGTGGTTTACAATTTAATTACAGTATGCAGGCTACACATTGCCCCTCCCCCCAGCAAGCTGGGTACTCATTTTACCAACCTCGGAAGGATGGAAGGCTGAGTCAACCATGGTCCTGTTCCTGGGATTGAACTCCAGGTCATGAGCACAGTTTTACCTGCAGTACAGGCATTTAACCACTGCGCCACGGGGTTCCATGCCCACCTCCTCCGGCAGGCACATTTGTCACAATCAACACTGTGGGTTTCCCAACACTACCACCTGCTTCTCTGAGTGGAAGCCTGTGGGACAAGGCAGAGTGTGGAGTGTGCACAGCACCTGTGGGCCCGGTCCTCCAAATTGTGCCAAATCTCCCAATTGTGGTGCTCATCTGTAGCTGCTGTTATAACTGTCACCTTGAAAATAGGGCGGATTTATTTTTCAGTCAGTATGTACGGTCTTGCACTGCTTGGCTCCAATGGAATTTAAATCATGTCTATGCCAACCCAGAGAAACAAGTATCTATAGCGTTTCAGAGTCGAAGAACAATTAAAGGGGCATAATGAAAGTTTATGAAACACATTGAGTAGAAGCCAAAAGGAAAAGGTTTGTTTTCATCATGATACAGTGGGATTTATCCAGTGAAGATGGTTTGGGTTCAGGACAGCAAACAAAAGTCATTTGGCACAGAGCTTGCGGAAAGTTGTCTCTTGGGACTGCACCTCCCAAGATTGCAAGCGGCAAAGCAGGTGAGAACTTCCAAAAACAACAGCAATTTCTCCAAACTTTGGCACATAATGCAAACATTGACGGAATTCTGCAGTGCAAAGTATAGGGTTGCTAGCTTTAGATAAGGCAGCTTTTCAAATTAAAAAATATATATCCTAAATTCGTGGAGAATAAAATGCACATCCATAAATGCCTGGCTGGCGCAGCATTTCCCCACCTATGCTCCTGGAGCTTTGAACTACAACTCCTATTCCCCCTTTGCTAGCATGGGCAATGATCAGGGATCATTAGACTATAATCTGTCAACACCTAAGATGCCAGGTGTTGGAATCACACTAGACCAAAACCTGTTGGAAACACATATTGGATGTTACTCTGTTGGCAATAGAGTAGAAAAGAAATGTTCTTGTTACATTGTAAAGGAGAGGAAGGGTGGAAAAGTTCAGCGCAGTCCCTGCAACAAGTAATTGAGCATATCTGCATAAACAAAAAAGGCAATGAGAAGGGGTAGTGCATTGTGATGCATATTTAAACCAGGAGCCAGCTTTTACCCTCCTTTCATAATATCATCTGAAGGAGGGGGGTCAGGATGATGTCTCTGCAGCATTACAAAGCATTTAGGATAACTCTTTGAGAGATCTAACATTTATCTAACATTTCAGGGGTAAAACTCAAGGCAGTGAAACGCTTAGCGAATGTCATTGTTTGGTGTGTGTCATTTATTTGAACTGATTAAAATTTGACTTTTAGCTCTACAGAAGAAGAACATTCTGGCCTAAATCCAAGTATTTGTCCCAAGTATCGTAGCCCTATTGAATTAAAGGTGCTGGGGGGTGGGGGAAAACAGGGTGAATTTTATTTGATTCAGTGGACCTTCTCTAGTTGGCCATAATCTTTGGACTGAAACCTCTGAAATTCCGAAAGCAACTCATTGTTGCAGCCAGATAATTTAGATGCCTAAAAGGAGCCCTGGTGTATCCACAAAACCCTATACAGTCTAGCGTCTTGCTTCCTCCCGGTCGTCAAAAAGACAACCACAAGACATTTTGCTGTCTTACCCTTCATTGCACTTAAGGAGGGGAAGCTAGCTTGTGATATGCACTGCACCTTAGAAAGAATGGTGGTAACTGGTACAGTTACCGGGAATACTTGCCATCTCTCTAGCTATCCAAATAACATTTGAATTTCCTCCAACCCTTCAGCTCTGTGTTGCTATATTGCTTGGCTAGTCTGGAGCCATTTAGTAGGATTCAGTTTGTGGTCATTTCCACAATCAGATGGCCCAGAAATAATGTACCAACTCTTCACCTCTGTGATGTTAAAAGGGCCCATCCCATAAAATCCCAAGAGCTCCTCCCTGGTTTCACGTATCAGCCCAGGAGTATTACTCAACAGAGGGAAATGTAGGGCGCTGCATCTAGAATGAATTGCACAAGTATAGGATGGGAGATACCTGGCTGGAAAATAGTACATGTGAAAGGGAGATGGGAGTCTTGGTGGACCACAAATTGAACATGAGTCAGCAGTGTGATTAAGGTACACAATGTATTGCTTTTAAATGTGATTCTTGGTTGCATCAACAGAAGCATAGTGTCTAGATCAAGGAAAGTCATAGTACCACTGTATTCTGCTCAGGTCAGACCCCACCTGGAGTACTGTGTCCAGTTCTGTGCACCTCAATTTAAAAAGAATGTTGACAACCTCAAGAGTGTCCAGGGAGGGGGGGCAGATGATTCAGGGTCTGGAGTGGGGAGGAACTGCTTGGGAGCTGGGAATGTTTAGCTTTTCAAAAAGAAGGCTGAGAGGGGATAGGATAGCTATGTTTAAATATCTGAAAGGATGTCATATCAAAGAGGCTGCTGGCTTGTTTTCCATGGCTTCAGAGACTAGGACTCAGGGAAGTGGTTTCAAACTACAGGAAAAATGATTCCATTTGAACATTAGGAAGAACTTCATGACAGTTAGAGCTGTTCGGCAGTGGAATATACTGCCACGGAGGGGGGTGGAGTCTCCTTTGGAGTTTTTTAAGGAGAGGCTGGATGGCCATCTGTCAGAAATACTGTGATGGGGGTTCTTGCATGGATAGCCCTTGACTGGATAGCCCTTGAGGTCTCTTCCAACTCTATGATTCTATGATTCTATTAGAGAATGAGGTGCCACCCCCAAAGGGTCACAACCTATCTGGTGATTCACAGTGACTAGAAAGGAAGGGCAATAGCCCTATGTTTGGGTGCTGTTTTTAAAATATAAGTTTGTTTGTAGTTGATTTCAGATGAAACTATTCAGTCTGTATTATGCTAGGCATTTTGTAACTTAATTAAAATGTAAATCAAAGTTGTATAGACATTATTGGCCACACAACCCATTATTAAGATGTAGCATCACCTAGCTTTTGATTTCCACTTGCGCAAAGCACTTTGAGGCAAACATGACAACATACATGGAGACAGAGGTAAGACTGAAACTTGACCTGCAGTATAGATTTGTCTGCTTCATACCTTGTTGTTCTCTCCTGTAGCGGCTGAGTCGTGCCACACTTGTACTTTCTCTGCTCTGAAAACCAGAAACCGCTATAAAGGCAGGAAATGCAAAGTGTGGTCACTTTCTGAAATCTATTATAAAAGAAAATGGCTTGCTATACTTTGTGTAACATGAGGTTTGAATTATTGATTCAGAAGATGCATCTCAGTCCAAGCAAATATTTTATATGTTTTGACTTTGCAACAGAACCAGGAGGAGAAGGAAGAGGAAGAAATGGTACGACTCTTCTCCTTCACGCATCCACTGTTATAAAAAAGCAGATATAATTATTTTGATTTCATTTAAAAACATATTAATAGAGGTTCAAGGATAGCACTCCTGTTCTGTGAAACAGTGATAAAATTACCAAATTGTATCAGAGAGCAAAGCTACAAGCAATGCAATTTGTACAAACTGCAGAGAGAATACATCTTGTTCCTTATCCAACAAATAGCACCCTGCTTCTTCTGGGAATCATGGTTTCTATTTGCAATAGCAGCTGTAGGGGCAGTGTGGTGTAGTGGTTAAGAATGCTAGCTGAGAAATGGGCAATCCAAATTCTAGGTCCCGTGAGCTGTGAAACTCACTTGGTGACCCTGACCTATTCGCTGTTCCAGAGCAAGCTATTGTGAGGGTCAAGTCGGAGGAGGAGGGTGATGTACGCCACCTTCAGCTGATTGAACGGAAAGTGGGATAAAAAATGTAAAGAGACAGACAAATAAATAAATAAATAGGTAACATCTGCACTGAAAATGAAGGCTGCAGGGAGAAGTTTCCCATCCCACTCTCAAGGAAGAAGAGAAGGCTAGTTTCTCAACCATAAGGTTCAGGTTGCCCAGTGATTTTTAAAATGTTTTGTGCCTTCTGTCCCTATTCACTCAAGCTTCCAAATGCAGAAGTAGTGGATTTATGTGGCACATACAGTACGATTTGAACATTTTGGAGCAAGCGCCAATTGTCAAAAATGTTGGAGCGGAGATTGTCGTACTTCACGCGAAGGCAGGATTCTCTGGAAAAGGCAATAGTGCTGGGAAAGGTGGACGTTGGCATAAAAAAGGAAGACCAGTTATGAGATGGACTTGTTCTTTACAGGAAGCAACAGGCTTGAGTATACAAGAGCTGAGCTGGGCTGTTGAAAAAGGACATTTTGGAGATTGCTCATTCATAAGCTCTCCATGGGTCGGAGGCCACTTGATAGTATGTAAGAACCATTTGATGGTATATCATCAGCATCATCAGCATCAGCAGCAGCAGCAGCAGCAAGAACAACAACAGCATATATGGTGCACCGTTTTTGGTCTCTAGGCTATCTACCAAAACCTCTTTAAGGTGAATGGCAGACAATAGATGTCAAATATACAGGCAGAAGGGTTTGATTGTCTAACACAGTGGTTCTCAACCTGTGGGTCCCCAGATGTTCCTGCACTGCAACTCCCAGAAACCCCTTCCAGCATAGCGAGTGGTGGAGGCTTCTGGGAGTTGCAGTCCAAGAACATCTGGTGACCCACATGTTGAGTACCACTAGTCTAACATTTTCAGGCAACCATCTCCTGTTACCCCATTCTAAATTCACCTGAAGTATTTTATATGTTCCTGTTTCTGGGACAGAGGACTGACAAAAGCACTGGAACAGAGTTACAGATGTTACATTAGTATTGGTGCATTCCAGCTGTTGGAACCTTGACAAAGCTATCTATAGTGGTTAGATGCTCAAGTGGTCAGTCACAAAATGACACTTCTAGGTACCTGTAGCCCCTCCATCTGAATTACTAATTTAACTCTTTGAAGGCACAAACTTGAATTTGACCCTCTATGGAGCAACTCCACCTTGATTTAGACAGCTTGCAGATTTTTAGAGACCTGATCAGCCTATTTCCATTCAGAATCCAGAGCTCAACTGTCCCTCAGACTATCCCTTGATAGCTTGATTCTAACCAATGTGATTGGAAGTCCAGATTGCAGAAGGACTTCCAGAATTGGTTCTGGGGCAAAGTGAAATATATTTACAAACCATTTTCTGCCCAGATCACCAACTGATTCAGATCAGGGCACAAACCCTGTTGGCCTTCTTTCTCTCCTTCTCCCAACCCTCCCTCTCCCTTTGAAAAAAAGTGAACTTTTAAAGGTAACTGGTAGGCAAATTCCTGAAAGTAACAGTCCATAATCTGGAATATTTATCCCTATCTTTATGGACTTTCAAGTCTCCGAACTGCATGTATACCCATGCAAAACTTTAAAAAGTGTAGAGCCATTCAGTGTAAGACAAGCGAGGCTTTCAAATTGAATCAGATCTGATGCACTCATCAAAATAGGAGACCCATCTTGCTCTGGACCAAATTGTGATACATTCTGAAGCCTCAATAAGCTTCTAAATTGAGGGTTCTGGGCACTGCCCTAGCCTACAGCACTTGCCTTCAACCCCATTTTCAATTTCATTTTGCATCTTTCAGTTCTTTTACTGTATAGATTTCATATAACCATTTGACTATATTGAAGGGAACAGGATCTCTTTCATTGCTCGATGTCGTAACACTTCTTTTCTATCAGCTAGCATTATTCACTTGGTCACTAGCCTTCTAAGCCAAAAGCATCTGACCTTTTACAGTGGAAAGGGTTCTCTAAATTGTTTCCTGTTTTGCACAATCTGGGCATACATTCTCAATCCAGCCAATGGTGTGAGGTAAACCTTCCCAGAGCAACTGCCTCTGGAGCAATTTGTTCCGGCGGGGGGGGGGGCCCACCAGATTTTTCTGTTAAAAAGGGGGTTGAAAGATCAGGAAATATGGACAAAAAGAGAGAAAAGTTCAAAGAAGCATTCTGCTTTAGCATCAAGAGATGTAGTTGTTCATTTTTTAAAGTACATTGGTACTTGTGCCATGGTATTTGTATCATGGCTAAAAGTGGCATAGAAAGAAAGAAAGAAAGAAAGAAAGAAAGAAAGAAAGAAAGAAAGAAAGAAAGAAAGAAAGAAAGTTAACCAACAAAACAACCCTGTTTCAAACTTCGTTCAAAATATATAAGGTTTAGGACTGTATTTTTCACATAAAGTTGGTGGTTATAAAGATTTAAGGAGATTTAAGTTTGTCAAAACTTTTTAAGGTGGCACGTTTGCCTTCCTTCTTCCTTATAATCCACTTTCCCTTCTATGTCGGTCCCAACTAGAGTACCTGTAAGTAATAGCAGTCTACCTATAGGGTTCCTGATCCATAGATGTCCATAGAAAAGTATATTTTTACCTTTTTTAACATGATGTATGGAAATTATACTAGATATGTTATATCTAGATGGGCGGTGCATGTGTCTGCTCTCTTATGCTTTTGCCCTCTGGCCCCAGACAGTAAATATTTATGACAAAAAAGCTTGGGATTTCTACTTTGCAGGTGTTCCAGCCCCTGTAATTCAGTTTATTGCTTAACTCAACAGAGTATAATTATTCACATGCAATGAAATCATTTAATGCGTACTAGAAAAGGATGTTGGATAGTCAAGGTGGTGTCGCGGATAGTGACAAACAAGGCCTTGGGAGACCTGGGTTTGAATCCTCACTCAGTACAGTAGGACCCCAGTATCCGCTGGGGATTGGTTCCAAGCCTTCCCATGGATAATGAAAATTGTGGATAAACAAGAATGCCAAAATGTCCCCAAAACTGCTATTTTGTGATAGTAACTTGCTTTACAGCTGCTATTTTGTGATAGTACCTTGCTTTACAGCTGCTGTTTTGCAACAGTAGCTTGCTTTAAAGCTGCTGTTTGTGGTGGTAGCTTGTTTACCACTACTGTTTTATGACAGTAGCTTGCTTTGCAGCTGCTTTTTGTAACAGTAGCTTCCTTTGTGGCTGCTGAATTATTTATTTATTTATTCCTCTGCCAACCATGGATAACTGAATCTGTGGATAATGAATCAGTGGATAGGGGGTCCTACAGTAATGGGAACTCACTGGAAAGTAAATGCTTCTCCCAGAAACCCTGTAAGCCTTGCCGCAAGTCAGAAGTGACTCAAAAGTGCATAACAACAAAATCAGAACACGGATATCGGTAGGTAGTGATGAAGATATTTTGAAGGCAAGGGAATTCAAATGTAAAACTGATTTTATTTTAAAAGAAATGAGAATTTCCATGGTGGTGGAAGACGTAAACTGAAATTTTTAAAATATATTAAAATAGAGGAACTCTTGAGGCAAATATCTTTTGTATGCAACATGGACCAGGGCGTGTAACTTCATAGTCAGGGTCTTAAATTTGCTTTGAAGCTAATAATTCCTAGATACCTTCTTACATCCGTGTTTCAGTGGTAAGACTTGAATCACTGCTGCCAGTTGACAACAGGGAAAAAGGTTCTGCCAAGGCAGCCTGTTCCTTCCTACTTCAGATTCTTGTGAAGCCACACCTCTTCTCCAAGACCACGCCCCCTGTTCACTGTTCTTCCCTGTCTCTGTTGCTGCAAATACGTGGATGGGAGCTGGATTAAAAAATATGAATAGGGCAGGGTTTAGCAGGTTTCTCAACGAACCTCAGCTCTATGTTGCATGCCATACTCGTAGCAACTACCACAGGGGGATAGTTCAAGGACTTCATTCTGCACAGGAAGAGACATCTGAGAATCTTTTGAAAAGCTATTTGCCGTTCTTGAAAAAAAATATTTAAAATGATTTTTTTTAATTTGTTTCAAAATTTGGTTGGTGTAATTGGCAGAGTGGTTAAAATAGCTGTACTGCAGCTACAACTGGGCTCATGACCTGGGGTTCATTTTCAGTACCAAGCTCAAGGTTCACTCAGTCTTCCAGCCTTCTGAGGTTGGTACAATGAGTACCCAGCTTGCTTGGGGGTGGGGGTGGGGGTGATGGGGAATGAGTAGCTTGCATAATTACTTGTAAACTGCCCAGTGAGTGATTAAGCACTGTGGTATATAAGCAGCACACGTTGCTTTTTTATAATTTTAACAAAGGCATGAACCAGCTACAAAACAAGGGAGAAAGCTTCCTCTCTGGCTTTGGGGGGGGGGGGGCGCAGGAAACAAGCTCATTGATTTACCCATTTATCATTTCAACTAATATACTGCCCTGGAGTGAAGCTCTTTTTCTGTAATTGGAGATAATCCTTTTAATTGTGGAAATAAAAAAAAACTCAAGGAAATACTGCATACAAATTATCTACATAAAATTGTTGAGTTCAGTAATCACAGGCAATAACAGCAGAATGATACAATATTTACCATAGTTGGAAGTACAACCAAGCCATATTGCAGGGCAAGTAAAAATGTATATTTTAAAAAAAATCCTCGAAACCTAACCCTAATTGCTCTTTTATGTGTATTTAGTCTGGAACATACAGGCAAAACTTAGGACTTAAAAAAAGTGTTTGTGTTTGCGTTAATGGTTTCAAACTACAGGAAAAGATATTCCATTTGCACATTAGGAAGAATTTCATGATGGTTAGAGCTGTTCGGCAGTGGACTATGCTGCCACGGAGGGTGGTGGAGTCTCCTTTGGAGGTTTTTAAGCAGAGGCTGGATGGCCATCTGTTGGAAATACTGTGATGGGGGGCGGTTCCTGCATGGCAGGGGGGTTGAACTGGATGGCCCTCGATGTCTCTTCCAACTCTTTGATTCTATGATTCTTTTCTATTTCTATCCATATTCTATGATAGAATGACAAAATGAGTGGCTCCTCTCTCCCCCAACTCTTCTTCTTCTGGTAAAAAAAAAAAAGGGGGGGGCAACTGCAATTCCAGGAACCTTCCAGAACTGACACATAAATACAAAAGAGCTTCCCATTTAATAGCATAAAATCCCCATTTTTATTTTGCTTTAAATCCCATCTTTTTTTCTCATGTGAAAATTTTGGTTGGACTGTGTGCCTCTCCAGAAACACCTCTGAGGGGCCTACTTCTGTCCTATTGAATGTTGAAGCTTCCATTTCCCTCTGTTATGTTCAAACCCCCAAAGCAGCCAAGGAAACTGGATGGTATAATACAGGGCTGTTTAACTTTGAGAAGGCCAAGGTCTACTTTTTCTGGCCCAAAGTGCCTGAGGGCTACTACACTAAAACCTCTACTTACGAATTGTATCCGTTCCGAGCACATGCTTATGAGTAAAAACTTTTGTAAGTAGAGCAGCAGTTTTCCATAGGAATGCATTGAAAACCAATCAATCTGTTCTGGAGGGAACAGATTTCAATGCGCCATGGCCCTTGAACTGCCCCGCTCGACTGAGACAGTGGGCTGGCAGAACCAGAACTTTGCTGGGGCAGTGGGGACCCTTGGGATGGGGGAGGGAGGGGTGGAGAACTTATCCCCTCACTTTTTTATTGATGGCCAGCGGGCTACTTTTGAAACCTTCACGGGCTACCAGTAGCCCACGGTCTACCTGTTGGGCAGGCCTGGTATAATAGATACCTATGTATTACACCATTTATTACCTTTGAGGTATTATTAACAAGAGAGGCTTATTCTTTCAAAGCTATGGATAGAGTCAAGACCTTTGGATACAACAAAACAGTCTCCCTGTGTTCCAGAATATTTTGGAATGTAACTTGTTATGCATTCAAAGCTGTAACTCCATTGCCTGCAGTATTGTATCGTGATCAGTCTAAATTGTTTCATTGTTTCCTAGGTTTCTCTCTTTTCCATTACTTTCAAAGTTACTTATTAAAGAAGAACATATCCCTCTACAAATACATGAAAAATGTCCTAAAATTTGACCCAAAAATCCCCCCAAAAAATCTCCTAAATCCCCCCACCATATGAAGTTAAATCCTCTTTTTTAAAAATGCAAAAGACTGAGGCATCTCATTTGAAAACTAAACGGACTCCTCAGTTTGGTTTCTAGCAATGAGGGAAGAAGACATTTAGAGCAGACGCAGGAGTGATTCATACTATAAACAAACTGATTAACATATTTCATAAAGGTTGTTGAGAGAGAGAAAAAAAGATGTAATTGGTATTTTAAACAAAGGATGGAAGAACAGAGATGAAAAAAATGTCTGGCTATTACTGAGAAGAAAAATGTTCCTGTTTTTTATGAAGTGCGAAAGGTCCAAGATACAAAGTACAGGCATGGATGCCAAACTGGGCACATGCAGTTTGAAAAAAAGAAATCACCTTTGGTTCAAAACTTCTGTCTCCACAGATGACAGAAATATTTTGTTGTTGTTGTTCTCTTCTTATCCAAGAGCAGCTGCCAGTAGGCTGCAGTCTTGATGGAAACTGAAGGATGATTTCTGTCAGGGGAGGGCTCCCCTTTTGAGATGGCTCTGAGGAATTAGTCCTTTCCCCAAGCCACCTTAGGTCCTTTTAAGCAAGGTAAAAAAATATCATATAATTTACCTTATATAAGTAAATAAAATACTTGTGGGCACTATTGTTGCTAAAAGCTGGTGGGCCATAGGTGAATGCTCTGAGAACATCAGGCAACCAATTTTGGCTAACGTTTACCGTTCTCACAAGGCCTCCCATGTCGCAGTGTTGCAGGGCAGTGTGGGTTCTCTCTATGACATTGCTTCCAGGGCCATCACAAAATGTAAACACAAACAATCAGATTTCATTCTTCCCTCGTCCTTCCATCCACAGACGATTAGGTTAGACTGGCAGTTGAATCTTTAGAGTGGTTACAAAGACAGCATCCTCCAATGTGTAGAAGGCAAGCGTTGGATTCAGGGCGGCAGGGCGATGGGATGTTTGGAAGTGGCTGTGCACTGATAGCCAACCATGCTTCAAGGAGCATCTAAAAATACAAAAAGCTGGATTGATCCATAGTAACACATGTGGAGCAGGTCTTTGGTAAGGTTAATGACTCTAAATTGCACATTCTCTACTGTACTACTCCCAAATGGATTAAGGATGCCATACAATAGTATGGTGTGTGTGTTTTTTTTGGGGGGGGGATCCATTTCTCTCCCATCACCTGTGAGAATTACATCAAAAAGAGGCAACATGAAAGTGTGTATTTCTAATCACGGGAATATTAATTAAGCATATGATTTAAATATCTCACGTCTTAAGGACCAGGTTCCATTCTTATGAACAGTGGTCTTTCAAACTCTAGCCAGTCCTGGGTCTGCAGGCCACAAGCAATATCATTTACTCTTTTTCCTTCTGTCACTTAAAAGGAGAATAAAGAAAATGGAGACCTGCCTGTTATCTTTGAAACCAACAGAAATGTAGCATTCTCTCAATGGTGGCTGATAAGAGCACTGCTAGGTAAAGACCATTCTCAAGGTCCAGGGATATATGGAAAAGATCATCCACAAATGTCTGTGTGTATTGCAGGTCAGAAGTGAAAACTTCCTGTTACAGAGATCTGTAAAGTGAACTATTGCCTTCAAACTGTGTTTTCTTCTTCAATACAATACACATACTGTCTTTCTATTATCCCAAGAGATCAATCACACTTTTCCAGAGGAACAACAATGGCTGAGATGAAAATGGAACAACACACAAGGGTGCGAGTCTCCCATGTTCATTTCCTTAGAAGTCAACAATCTCTCCATAACCTTTTCAGCTGAATGTTTTGGGCACAATTCAGCCGCTAAAGCAACACAGTTCAGTCTCCTGGACACCTTTCTTAACAAACAATCTTTTCCCCTTGCGGTTTTGTTTTTTAATTGCAGACTGTGAGGAGTTCTTAAGAAACGTTCTCTTTCTCAGAACAGACACATCAAAAAGGGATGGAACACAAGTTAGGACTTTCTTAACAATGAGCTTGAATAGGTCTACTTAACTCCAGATGTCAGCCATTATGATGAAGCCATTATTGAGCTGGGGGGCATGTTTTCAGCCCTGTATTGGCCATAAGCCATCTCTTGGTTAAGAATTTGCCTTGACAAATCAAATCTGCAATATTTATTCTTTTTTCTTCCAGACTTGGATCTCGCTGTTCTCCAAGGGCAAGGACCAGAATCCAACTGGACACTTTCACCAGCCTAAGTCCATTGGCAGACATTTCAGTGAGAAATTGCTTTAGTTAACGAGATGTGAGCTGTATTTCTCATTGTGTGCCAAGGCAGGAGATTGCTTGCTATGCAACAAGAAATAGAAGCCCCTATTTCTTAATATGTGGCAATTCCCTGCTGGGATTTGTCCTGGTGGACTTATGTTTGTAGGTGTTAAGTGACAGGATTCTGGTGAATATTCCTGGAGCTCTGTCTTCTAAACCCCTCCATAGCCCTATAAGGGAAAGAGTGTTTGACTGACTGACACAGGATCACCCAGTGGCATCCATCACTACGCCAATGAACCCACAACTCTCCAACTCTTGTTCAATGAGGTACCTACTGTCCTTTCCCAATCCTTTGTTTATTCTCTCCCTGGAGAGGAGGTACCCAGTTGGGAATAGGGAGTAAGTAGACTGTCAAAACCAATAAGCACAATACTTGTTGTGTTTTAGGGTGTAACAATTTTATTTATTTACATTTTAATGAAATATACAGCAATACCACAGTTTAAGAAATTAATTCATTCTGTGGACCATTTCGTACTGTGACAAATTGGTAAACCGAAATGCAGTTTCCCATAGGAATGCATGGGAAACAAATTAATCTGATATGGAGATCAGGGGGAAAAAAAGCAAAAGCTGTGTTTTTGTTCAAAACTCTTTATAAAGCATAAATACTGCACATAATTAATCAAGCAATGATTAATCAAGCTCCAAACAATGCTCCAAAATTGCTCTGAAAATGGCTTCCAACTCCTTTCACACCTCCACACTCAATGCCTTGTGCTACTCCACAAACCACGGGGACACAATGCATCCTGGGTACACTGTTTCAAAATGTGTAATGGAAAAAACGTAAAGCAGGGCATCTCATTGGAAATGTTCATAGACTGAAACATCCCTATTCCCGGAAAGTTATTTTCATAAATTGATTTTTTCGTTAACTGGGGCATTTGTAAGCCGAGGTATTACCGTAAACCAGTGCCTTTTTGTTCTCTCCACATGTAACTTCTCAACAGTCCTGTCAGGTAGATCAGGCTAAGAAAGTCTTGGCAAGCTCACCAAGTTAGTCTAACCACTGCTTCATGCTGGCTGCTTCTCCCACCTTAGGGACCTGAGGGTGGTCCCAGAAGAATCTATGACAAGGCGCTACCATTAGGACAGAAGATGAAGAGAGGGAACAGCAAAGATGTTGGAAAGGGGTGCACTTGAGCCCATTATCGGTTCAGTCTGTACACAGAATATATAATACGGAAAGCCAGATTCAATTGAAGGAGTACAAAAACTGGTGGAAGAAACGCCAGTAATTTAAGATGTGCAGACACCATTTTAGCTTGAAATGACTTCTGATGGAAGCGAAAGTAGAACTTGCTAAAGCAGGACAGCAGTTGAATGTAAGGAAGAGAGAAACCATGACTATAGAAGAACTGCACAACTTGAAGGTTGATAATGAAGAAATTAAAATAGTGAATGATTTTGTAAAACTTTTGTATAAGGCATGAGAGAAAAGCATCAAGTGTAAGGACGGAGACCAAGACCAAGATAATCGGAACTCCTGTGTTTCCAGTCACCATGTATGGGTGTGAAAGATGACCAGAAAACACAGCTGACAGGAAACAATTAATTAGCTTGAAATATGGTGCTGGAGGAGCACTTTGCAGATACCCTGGTCTTCCAGAAAAATGAACAAGTGGATCCTACATCAAATCAAGCATGAACTCTGGAAGCAAAAATGGTGAAACTGAGGCTTTCCATACTTAATGCACATCTTGGGAAGGCAAGCTTCCCTGCTTTGTTATCAATATTTGTTGATAATAATTATGATTTTAAAACTAAAGTGTTGATTACCAATTTGTTGACTGCAGCTAGATTAATAATGCAAAAGACAATAATGTTTGGAAAGGCTGAAGATACCAGGAAAAGAAGGTCAGGTATGAGATGGACCGACTCCCTAAAGGAAGCCATTGGCTTGAGTTAAGAACTGCTGAGCAGAACTGTTGAGGACAAGACATTTTGTAGGTCACTTATTCACAGGGTCACCTTATGTCAGAGGTGACTTGATGACATGTAACAACAACAATTATACCACATCGCCAATGTGTCTTGAAGCGCTAGATATTGTTTTTAAAGGGGCTGTTCATTAATATTCCTCATGGTAATTTCAGCCTGACACCTTGCCAATCCCAAAGGTCATTTCATAATGGAGAAATAAGCATGTCCTAAACTTCTTCTCCAAACTGTTACAAACTGCTGCATCTGTCACTTGCTGTATCTTTTGGCACGCCTACAAATAAATGAGGCTTCTTTGCCATTAAACGAGTAAGAAATTGGTTCCAATCTAGCAGACTGGCATGTTCTCTCTCTCTCTCTCTCTCTCTCTCTCTCTCTCTCTCTCTCTCTC
>JAHTLZ010003542.1:57130048-57211199 GCA_023846285.1 Phrynocephalus versicolor | reverse complement strand
TCTCTCTCTCTCTCTCTCTCTCTCTCTCTCTCTCTCTCTCTCTCTCATGCCTTTTATTGAGTGGGAAATGACTGGCACAGGAAATCTAGAAAAGGCATTGAATCTGATCATTTACTGGAAAACCAGCAGACTTGCTCGAAGTTTTATCTACATTTATCAAGCGCAAAGAGGTGCTTTAGGTGTATTTTTTAGGAAGTGTTGGGGGTGGGTGGAGTTATACATGATAAACTTTCTCTCTCTCTCTCTCTCTCATTAATACACATACGTTCCTGGCCCTAACATTAGGCAACAGATAATTGGCTGATGTAAAAGGGATCCCCACCCCAGCACCTTGTATTTTGACTGCTAAGGATTAGAAAGTGGTGCATATACAACTTTCTGTCTTATCTGCCAGCATAAGATAATATTTTGAATACTCATACTCTGCACCTTCAACTGAGCGGGTTAGAGCGGTCATCTACGACTCTGTCTCAAGCTGCAAAAGAGCTCTGTCTGTTTCTGTGCAAACGTTCTTTCTCTTATAAGGAAAGCACAAGTTTCTTGCACATTATAATGTGTGAGCCACATGGCGAAACATCCCACGGTATAATTAATCAGGTATGCCCCCCCCCCACAGCCCATTCAAAGATCCATACTATAGAAATTAATATGTAAGCCTCCAGTCCTATACACACCAATCTGCAAGTCTCATATCGAATTGAGCAGTTCTTCCTTCCGGCGAAACATGTAGACGGTAGTGATGCAGACCCATGAAGCATTAATAGATTAAGTTTCATAATAATATGGAAAAGGGTCAAAAGACAGATAAACTAGTCTCCCCCATTCCCCCGCAACAGTTAGGCCCATTCTGGAATCTGCTGTCGAAGAGGGAGCAAAGTACCTCCACGATGCCTTCATCCTGGTGGTAAATATCAATGTTTCTGCAAAGTTGCAATGCAGTGTGTTGGTTAAACTGCAATATTGCATTAAAGCTGCCAAGCTGCCCTAAGCACATCCGATCTTGCATGATTTCGGAAGCTAAGCAGGGTCGGCTCTGGTTAGTACTTGGATGGGAGACCACCAGGGAATACCAGGTGCTGTAGGCAGCCTGGAGTAGGAACTGGCAAACCACTCCAGTATTCCTGCCAAGAAAACTCCATGGACATGGGGTCACGAAGAGTCAGTCATGACTGTAACAACGCAACACACAACACACACACATTGCATTAAAGACTCTATTCATGACTTTTCATCCTTCTGAGGTTAGTAAATAGAGTATGCTGGGGCCAGTGGGGGATGGGGGAAGGTGATGTGCAGCCTACAAAATTAAATGGCAAATCACCCAGAGAATGCTCTAAACACTATGGGGCAATATATAAGCAGCATACTTTGCTTTTAATGGGAGGCACGCAGGCATCATTTGCCAGAGCAAAATGCAGTGCCAAGGGCTAAAATTTCAGCACTATATTTTACTTGAGTAAAACGGAGTCCCTGAACTGACCCAAACTATGAACCAACCTGATTTGTTGGTTTTTCTGGTTGCATACTATCATGAATTCTGACGGGGATGTCCTTTGGTGAGATGATTTGCTTTCTGTTAAAGATCTTTATCCATCTCATTCAGAGCTCTCACATTTCTAGAGGTTCCTTAGAAGGAAGTGGCAGTTACTGGTCAGAGTGCTAGTACGTGGGAAAAACTGGATTATCTCAGATCTGGGAAAGCCATCGTTTTGGATATCAGTTTGCAGATCCCTCCAGCCAGATTGGTTTCTCTTCTTCCACTTGAACTCATGTGAAGCAGTTGCTGGTTCAAGTACAGATATTTTGATTATAAAAAACTGATCAGGTGAAGGTCGCTTGTTGGGTCTCTGCTGCCTTTCCAGCACACTGCCTGTACCAGAGTGTTTGGGGGGAAGTCTCCCTGCTTGTGCACTGGCGAGGCGCTCAAGTCCGGGCTGGTGCTGGGCCACCTGGCAAGGCTGCGGGTGGTGCTGGTGCTGTGTTGGGGCATGGGCCCCACTGGGCTCCCCCGGCTCCCCCTAGCCGTCCTTGGCCTCTCCGGCAGCAGCCTTGGGTGGTTGTCAGTGGGGACGACCACCACCAGAAGGGGGGAGGAGGCAGCAGTTCCCCCATTCACCCTCTCCCCGGCAGCATGCAGCGAGAGGGCCAGTGGTTTAGTCCCCTATTCCCCCCATTCCCAGCTAGATAAGAAGTACCCCAGCGGCTGCGCGGGGCAAAGAAGCAGCAGGGAGAGTGCTCACACGGCACCAAATGCAAAAGGACAAAGCCTTCCCCCTCTTCCCCTTCACTTGGGAGAAGGGGATGAAGAAGAAAGCTAGTTGATCCTTTTGAATTTGGTGCTGCACAAGGCTGAACGGGCAAGGCAAGACCTCCAGGGGGGTCCTCCAGTTGCCTGTGCCGCCACCGCCAAGATTTGATCACGGGGGATGTTCAGGAGTGTTAGGTAGGCCACAGGCAGTTTATGAACCAAGCAGGTCAGTTTTTGAGAGGCATCTCCCCTTGACCTGCCCATGTGTAAAAAAACTCTTTGTTGGTGAATTTGGTTGAATTCAGCAGTTTGACTTCCACAGTCCCAATAAGCCTTGTACTCTGCATGAGCTCCGCTGTTCCTGAGTCTGGCGCTTGGCTTCTCCAGTAGAAATTAGCAAAACTAAATGAAGCTGTCTTCCAAGTGACAGCTTCAACATGCAACCCACTGAATAATGGAGGGAGTGGTAGAAGACCTCCGATGAGCAGAAGAGACGAGTAGAAGACAAAGATGCCAGCTCTGTTTCTCCTTTGGAACTTGTGGCTGTTTGATAAACAACCTGCTATGTTTCTAGACACTTCCTGTCAATCAATGCAGATGAGGACAAATTAAGATAGACATATCCTGATTGAAAACATGCTGTATTTCAAATTGCAGTGCACTTGCTACATGGCTGTAAATGTGCACGAGGGAGGAAAAAAATAAACATGTTTGATCCACATTCTCTGATGGGCAGGAAAATCCACTTCAGTTTCTGGAATTACAATACAAATATTTTAGAATATTCAGAGCAAGCATTTCAAGGAATTGCTCAAAAGCAATACAGAATTGTGTAGGGAACATAGACTGCACTGGTTTAGACAGAACGAGCATTTCTAGAGAATGGCTTCCTTGAAATGCCTTGCATTGACTAAGCAGGAACTAATTGTAATTTGGATTACGAGGCAGGAGTAGTAAGGGCACCAAACAGGCCTCAGAGGAAGGTATTCCAAACAGTGGCCATCACTTCACGGGGCTCTTCGCATCGCAGCGTGATTGCCTTCGCTTTGAATGCGAAGGCGATCACGTGGTCTCCCTTCGCCCCCACCCCTCTTTCTCTGTCTTCACCATGCGAAATTTTAGGTTCGAATCCATTCCTACCTCACGTGCTCCCTTCGCATTCGGAAGCTTACTTGCAACTTCCGGTTTCTTTAAAAAAAAAAAAATACCACGGCGTATCGATGCATCAATACCCGGCTGTCGAGGCGCACAAGCCAGCGGTCAAGCCCGGCGCTCAAAGGCCCCTGCGGTTGTCCCGAGGACTTGTGGGCAGCCATCGTGTTTCCCTGAAGCAGAGCAGCTGGGTTGGTTTTTTTGGGGGGGGCGGGGCGGGGAGAGGCTTCTCTCAGCTTCATCGCCGTGTGCCCCGCCGCCGCTCTGTGGGTGGGCGCGCGCGGGGGTGTCTTGTAGCGGCGGCACCGACACCCCCTCCCCCCTCCCTCTGCGCAGCCCTTCGCCATCCCTTGCAAGTGGAGGGACTCTGCTCACGTCACCCGGGGACGCTTGCCCCCCCTGTTGCCCCTGCCACGTGTTCAGAAGGCAAGATCAAAAGAACGGGTTACCCGAAATATCTATGCATCGGCATTTCGGACAAAAAGTAAGTTAAAAAAAATAAATATATATATTAACTGGCCACACGTGACTTTGGATGCGAAGCGGGATGCGAAGCGAGGAAGATTCCCGGCCTCCGGCAGGGGAATCTCTCGCCCCGCTTGGAGCACGGTTTAGGGGGCGTGGTCGGGGTGGCGCCGAACCCAAAGAGGAGGAGCGTGCGGACTGAAGCGATCCATTCGCACGGAAATTACGGCTCGCTGCGCAGCGAGAGGTTCGTGAAGTAACGGCCAGTGAATCCTAAAGGTTGCTTTCTCCATCAAGACTAGAACATGCTAAAACAGGGATTGCTCTCAGTCTGAACAGAGATGTGTGTTGTGTGGTTATAGTTGTGACTGACTCTCCATGACTCCATGTCCATGGAGTTTTCTTGGTAGGAATACTGGAGTGATTTGCCAGTTCCTACTCCAGGTGCCTACAGCACCTAGTATTCCCTGGTGGTATCCCATCCAAGTACTAATCAGGGCTGACCCTGCTTAGCTTCTGAAATCAGGCGAGATCAGATGTGCTGAGGGCATCTAGGCAGCACTCTGAACACAGATAGTAACCCCCAATACTTAGGTTGACCACTTGGCTATCTCAGACCATACTCCAGGAACCTGAAAGTTGGCCCACTACAGTTCTGCCCTGTAAACCAAATATAGGTACTGTAATCCTTGAAGGCAGATAAATTCCAGTTTGTTCTGTTAGTCTTCATAGGGACAATCCTACCACACTCCTTGCCGTTTTTCCAAAATACAGTTTGCTTAATCCTACTCCACTTCAGGTGAATGAGAAAAGGGAGCTTGCAAACCAGAGGAAGAAATACACAGTGGAAAAATGCCTTCTCTTGCCTTGGTTTCAAATGAACAAAACATGAGTCACATCTCTAATTTATCCCAGTTTTGTATCTGGTCCCTCCCACAGCTGAGGTAAGGCAAGACTGCTACATAATACAGGACTGTTCTGTTTTCCTGTTCTGAGACCTTCCGTCCCTCCATTTTGTTGGAGGGTGCAAGAGAAGAAAACATGTCTGGTGATTAGGAAAACCACTTTTTCTTCCTGTGAAGACTCATTTACCTTGAAACGTACTCATTCTAAAGATGCTGTTATCATTAACACAGAGGTAGCGATGATGGAAGTCTGTCATCTGTTGAAGTTCTAAGTACCCTGCAAGGACTAGGACCACAGGGAAATTGTCACTGGTGGGCATGACTTTGGCAGTTCATTGGTGGACTCTCACAACAGTAAAGTGTACCTTGTTCCTCCCTTGGCCTTGTACTCTTTCAAAGCCACAAATACCTAGTTCTGGACCTTAGCAGAGCCTAGAGTTGAAGATCCATCGAAGTATAGATAGAATATTAGACTACGATTCAGACCTGGATTCAAACCCCAACTTGACCAGTGGCAAAATGGTACCTTAAATATCTCACCACGAAGAGCAGACTGGTGCTAGATGGGTGGTATTTAAAAAATCCAATGAATCAATGAATAACTAACTCAGCAATCCTATTAGGGTCACCCTAGACTGGATGTGATTCCATGTTACAAAACAAGGACAACAAAGTATTGGAAGATGACCGGAGATAGCAGGGTGACAGTAATAGACCTCCAGCACTTAAAGAGTCACTGGCTCTCTCCTTCCACCAGGCCCTAAGAAGCAAACACAGCTCTATATGCTTCATGCCATTTGGCCCCTGGGGGATGCCTTTGAAACAGAGGGACTACAAATTGCCTTTTCCTCTGCTTCCATGTGGACTTCAGCTGTCATTATTTCTGAAATAAGTTTTAATTAAAGCTGCCCTCCGCACAATGCAGTGCACTTCAGCGGTGTAGCAAATAACACATTAATTTCCCTTGACTCTCAGTAATCTTACTGTGTTTTATCCAGTTAACATCTTGTTCTGACAAACACCGGTGGGAAATAACAGGTGTTAGCAACGAAACAGTACAGAGGAGGGATCGTGGGCCTTAATGAATGCAATTGCCTTATTTTTCCCTCCTCACTATTTTTGCTTTCTTTCAGATGCACCCTGATGGACCCCAGTCTGCTCATCTTTGGCTACGAATCAGGTGAAGGGATTTCCTATTTTAGTCTCACACTCTGTCCTTGACTGAGGCTGTACTTCTTGTGTGGCTCTATGACAAGCAGAATTTCCATAGCCGTGGCTTTTCCTGCCACAGAGATTCCAAAGGCTCTTTGGTGCAGTTCAGTCCTGTTGCATTTCTGGCTGTCACACAGCTTTAAAGTTACAGAGATTCCTCTGGTTTTGTAAGATAGAAGATGCACATATCTGGGTCGTGTCTTTGCATGACACATCACATTACGTCTCCATAGTATTCATTAAAGAAGATGATTATAAAATAAAGCAATTGCTGCATGGCTTCAGTGGAGTTTGGAATATTATTTATCAAAACCAACTCCAGTGACTTATTCAGCGGCCTTGGTATTGTGCTATTCTCCTTGGTTCATGAACTACCTGTGTGTCACCCATTCTGACTCTGTTTGCAGCAAGTGTTATCTTTACTTCATTTTCAAAAGTAATTCCTTGTAGATTCAAGTGTTTTCCTTATTTTCAACCAGAAAAAAATGGAATACACCTTCTAGTGGTCAGTTATGAAAATATATTGAAAATATTTTGCAGAATTCCAAAAGACTTAACAGAATAGTGAATAATGTTCAGCTCAGTATTTATGTTCATAGGACTTGAACTACAGAAACTGCCACCGATAGGTGATGTGCTGGTGCTCATACACATTCACATGACTGGACATGTGACTAGGTTCTACCATAACATATGTGACCAACTTACTTCTTGTGAGATCTCTGTTGCAGTTCCTGTAGGTCAGGCATGTCCAAACTTCGGCCCTCCTGATGTTATGGACCACAACTCCCAGGATTCTAAAGTTAGGTTACCAATGGCAAAGGACTGTGGGAGTTGCGTCCAAAACATCTGGATGGCAGAAGTTTGGACATGCCTGCTGTAGGTGGAATTCCTTAAGGGTTAAATTAATAACATATGGCCCAATATTTGCCATGTGACTTTTGTATAGATAAAACTTCCAAATTGTTGTCACAGTGCCTCTAAAAATGCCTTAAATTCCCTTTATGAGCAGGTTTGAAAGAAATTAGTGTTACTTGTTACATCAAATAGTTACTCATGCTACTTTTCAAATATAGCATGAATTGTGTGACCCCAAAATAATGAATTACAATTAACTATTACTTACAAGCTTTGGGGCAGGAGAACTGGTTGACCTGTTATTTGAAGCTTCCCTTGTCAATTGAGACATCTTGTTTTATCCCTGGTTTCTAAATGCTTTTGTCTGTGCTTTCATTAGCCTTTGAACAAAGAGTCACAGTTTTTCCACTCTTTTTCATAGTGCTGTAACTAAAAGTGTGTGACTGGTGCCAGTTAATAAGAAGAAAAGATTTTAAGGTTCATGTCTCATGCAGAGCAATCCTATTTATGCAGGTTGACTCCGAAGAATGTTCCACTGTGTTCAGTGATGTCTATTGTTTTGAAGGGTGTTGGGATAATCTCTTCTAAAAACCTTACAGCATGGATGAGGAAACAGTTTTTTTTCCTGCTGGAGACCACATGGCCTTATTCACTTGCACTATCAACACAGATGCTGCCTAGATGCCCTAAGCACATCCAATGTCACCTGATTTTGGAAGCTAAGCAGGGTCAGCCCTAGTTAGTATGTGGATGGACGACCACCAGGGAATACCAGGTGCTGTAGACGCCTGGAGTAGGAACTGGCAAATCACTCCAATATTCCTGCCAAGAATACTCCATGGACATGGGGTCACTAAGAGTCGGTCACGACTGTAATGACACAACACACACACACCCCAACACAGATAGAGAAGAGGGCTTAATCTACCCCCTCTCTTTCGTTATCAGTGTGAGCTAGGGGTCTGGAGGGGTGTTTCCTACTAGGCATGCAGGCTCTACATGTGATTGTCAAGTCTGATTTTTCCTAGGCTGTTGCTTGTGGGTCCAGCCTATGCCCGAGTACTGTCTCTTCCTCAAGACCTTGCTAGGAGCAATGATGGACCTAAGTCAGGCCTGCCCAGAGATCCGGCCCGGGGGTGGTGGTGGGAAATCCGGCCCGTCAGGCCATTCTGAGTGGCCCGTGGTGGGCTGGCCCGCCCCTCCCTCCCCCTCCTTCACCCACACATCCCCCTGCGGTGGCCACGGCTCACTATGCTTCCTTTGGTCCACCTTCCTTCCTTCCTCCCTCCCTCCCTCCCTTGTTCCCCACCTCCCTCCCTCCCTTGTTCCCCACCTTTCTTCCTTCCTCTCTTGGTTTCCGCCTTCCTCCCTCTCTCCCTTCCTGCAGGTGGGGTTGCAAGGGGTCAGTGGGTGGGGCTTGCAGTGGGGTGGCAGGGTCAGGGAGCAACCGGCCCCTGACACATTCTCAGCCACCAAATCTGGCCCTCCTTAAAAGTTTGGGCACCCCTGACCTAAGTGCTACTCTCCAACCTTATCAGCAACACTGGATTCTATAACTATAGAACAGAGCTTTTCACTTAGTAATTTTTAGCAGTTCTATAAATATAGAGTAGAGCTATTTTCTCAGTAGTATTTAGTCAGAGGCCTGAATATCAGCAAAAAGTGGGGCCAATCTTGGTAGCAGGCAGGGCAATAGCCAACAATGGGTGCTACCGCCTCAGGGACAATTCATGGAGTTTAGAAGGGAAGCACTCATTCCAAATAGTGAGGAAATGTGCTATCCTCCTTGGTCCATGAACTACCTCTATGTCACCCATTTTCACTCTGTTTTTCCCTTGCTACAAAACAAGTTGCTAGGGAAATACCAATTGCTTTTGCAGATGAATACATGGCTGGGGTGGAGGACTGTATTTGAAATTAGGTTGGAAGTCGTCTGCTCACCTCAGTTGCCTCCGTGGAACTGCAGGCTTCTTGGCTTGGGAACCGTGTGCATTACCATGACTTAGAGGTTGGTCTAAGAGACCATGGAAGGCAAATGACTAGATGTATCATACAGTGATCAGACACTTGTTCAAAGGGTTCATTCACCTGTGTAGAGATGCCGCTGTAATGCTTGCCATGGTAAGATTGCATCACAAAGTATGATCCACTGTGGTTATTTAATCACATCTGGGGTTGGGGAGCTGATAGGGTTAGCAATAATTCTAATACGAAATCCCTACAGATATCCAAAAATGAATTGCTCAAGTTGCACACTCAGATCTGACTATTATCAGTTACTGCACAATGTGCAACAAAGAGTATCCTAATATTGCTTGACATGATTTGAAACAGTCTGTTCAACAGTTTTTATCCCCCCGGCAAGATGGCGGGTGGCAGAGGGAGCATGCCCCTGCTACAAGTCTTGTTTCTTTTATTTTTATTCTTTTTTCTTTCTCTTCGTCTTTTTTCATTTTTTCGTTTGTTCTTTGGTGCCGTCCCTATGACACTACCTCTGGGGGCTTGGGGTGGGGGGCTGCTTCCTTCACCCTCCCCTAGTCCTTTTCTATCTGCTGGCTTGGAACCCTCCCCCGACCAGGGTGGATTGCCTTTACTGCTGCTTGGTCTGTTGTTGGGTTCCCTGGAACGGCAAAGTGCTGTTTTGCTGCGGGTGATCATGGTGGCGGCAGCGCGGTGCAGCAGCATGGCAGTGGTCCCAATGGCATGGGCAGTGGCGGATCTGGTGCTGTTCCGAGCTGTGGCAGTGGCTGGCGATGGCGGAGAGGTGACGGTGGTGGCACGAATGAGAACAAGGGGGGGGGAATGATGATGGCGTGGTGGTGGCAGCATCCTCGCAGGGGTTCCTGCCTGCCTTTGGTGGTGGTGGTCTCCGTGGTGAGCCATGGAGGAGCTGTCACTAGAACCCCAGGTGGAAGCCATGACCCAGTCAGCCTTTTACCACCTTAGGTTTATCACCCATATTTGCCCATACCTTGATGGGAACGTCCTGAGGATGGTCTTGCAGACACTGGTCATGTTGAGGATATATTATTGCAACACTCTTTACATGGGGCTTTCTTTGAACCTTGTTCGGCAATTGCAGAATGTGGCAGCCAGATTGGTGGTTGGTGCAGGCAGATTTGACCACATCAACCCAATTCTGGCTAACCTGCACTGGCCCGTTGGCTCCCAAATAAGGTTCAAGGTGTTAGTTTTGGTTTATAAGACTCTCCATGGCTTGGGACCTTAATATCTGACAGAGTGTATCTCCCAAAGGTCAGAGCTGGCCAGACCCACCAGAGCCTCATTGGCCTTCTTGCTTCGGATGCCCCCCCTGGAGGACAGCAAGGTTGCGACCCACAATTGGGCCTTGTCAGTGGTCAGCACAACCATATGGAACAAACTGCCCAGAGAGTTGCGCCTGGATCCACCGCTCACAGCCTTAAAGAAATGATTGAAAAACTGGCTGTTTAAGGAAGCTTATGGCGATCGCTAATGTGTTTTGGGCCCCTGTGATTTGCTCAACTTTCGCTAGGACTTGTGTCCTTTGCTGGACTCTTTTTCTTTTTCCCCTCTTTTGATGTGTACTATTTGATTTGAATGGTGGTGGTTTTAATTGTCTATGTTCTGTTTGTAAACCGCCCAGAGTTCCCTTGGGAAAATCGGTGTGGTATATAAACGTAAAAATAAATAAATAAATAAATGTACATCGTATACTCTTCAACAATTATGCCATGCCCTGCCACCAAAATTGTGCCCTGTGGATCACGTAGCCTTGGTCACAAACTGATTGCGGAATATGGTAATTATAATGTAGCACTTCTGAAATCTGTTCAACAGTAGCTCATGGCATACAGTATATTATCTTCTTGATACAACTGGCTTGCAAAGAGTGAAAGCCCACCACAAAAGGAATGAGGATATTGAGAGATTTCACAGTGTCAATGACGAGAAAGGAAAGTTGATCAATGATCGTGTCAAGGGAACAAAGTGCTGGCGGGATTACTTTGAGAAAATTTCCACGGAAGAGTTCCTGCACCCCCGATCCCATATGTTCCCTCAGTTCTAGGGCCTGTGCGGCCTCACGCAAAAGGATCATGTGCATAATGATGACATCTGAGCAAGATACAGCACTGCACCTATCGCTGACAAGATTCGTGAAGCCCGGCTGCATTGGTTTGGACATGTCCTGCGTGCTGATTAGGAAACCCTTGCCAAAAAGGGTCTCACCCTGGTGGTCAATGGATCCCAAGGGGATGGACAAAACAATGCTGGATGAACACCCTTGAGAATGACATGAAGTTGTCTCAGGTTGACCCAGTCCTAGCCCACAACCATACCAAGTGGAAGGCCAAGAATAGTGGACCCCACCACCAAGTGGGACAAATGCTAAGTTAAAGAAGGGGCAAAAGATACAACAGGCTTACAAATGGAGAAGACTGCCTATAGCCATTCATGGGATTCGCTTCTGGATTCAAATACTATGATTAGAATAGTTATTAGAAAATGCTCATATCTTGGATGATGACAACCATGATAATGATATATTTTTTAAAAAATGAAAATGTGCTTTGATTGGATTTTTGTCCCTATGTGTTGGAGCTTGCCTTATCTCAGGCATTCAGCCCAGGTACAGTCGCTCTATGAAACAAGTAGAAGGAACTGTCGTTTTTGCTAACTTAACATATTTCATTTTATTTTCTCATTGCTTTGGAAAATTCTGCAGTCAGAAATATTGTCCTCCTACTCATTACACTGATTTCATCCTCCACCTCTCTTCACTTTTTGCAGGATTTACATGACTTGTGTTAGACTAGAAAGAAAGTACAGTACCTGTAGACCATTTGGGGGTTAAGTGGATGGTTTCATTTATCTTTAATCTGAATGAAGCCGGGATATTCCAAATGATAGCCAATGACAATCCTATCCTCAAGACCTTTTCTATCATATCCATCCTGGTCCCGTGACCCCAACTACAGATAATATGGCACTGCAACCAATAAGTTTATTACAGTCATATGATGTGTTTGGATACATGTCAACCAACTTAACACACAATATGAAGAACACAAAGTTTTTAAAAAACAGTTAAAAGTTATCCAGTGTCTTCCAGTAAGTTGGCCTTCTTCATATTACAGCAAGGAAAAAGTTAGCAACTTGAGCAGTAATTTAAGGATTCTGGTCTGACAATCAGAACACCTTTGGAATTTTCTCAAGAGAGAACAAATTAAACCATACCTTATTTGTTAATAGAACCTAGAGTATAGAAGGACATGAGACAAATATCCAGGAGTCCCAGCCATGCATAGAGAATATACCTCTTGATGGGGAATCCCCAAAAATCTTCCCTGCAGCAATGCTGATGATGAAAAGTTCTAGCAAGCATAAATGTTCTGTGAGTTCTAAGAGTTGTCAAAAAGGCTACAAAGTATGGCATTTCTAAGCAGAAGTGTAAGAAGGACAGTATGTTTCTCCTACTACTTTCCCAGTCTGCATGGTTCAGTATTTCCCTCTTATCTGACATGGTTCTTGCCCATCAGGAACTATGGGGACACCATCCATGTACCCCTTTTCCGAGATGTACCATGTTAGTCTGTTTCAGGATGTCAACCGAATTAAAGGAGGACAACAGGGAAAGAGAAGGACAAAAAGAAAAGAGCAAAAAAGCTTAATAGCATAGGAAACTTTTTGAGCATGTGAAAATATTTATTACTGCCATCACCACAATTTCATAAAATCCAGGTAATTCTTATACTACCAATTGTGTGTAATTGTTGACATTGCTAGACTGATACATAGTTAAATTACACAGCCTTAGGTTCGGTGACAGATAATTCTCAGCCGAAGGCTGAATATCACGTCAATTGATATTTCTCTGCTAATGTTACATGGGCATTGCCTTTGCCAGCAATATATTGCTTTTGCAATCATCCTCCATTACAAAGAGACAAAACCAACCAACTCCTATAATGTATTCAAACATTGTCTAATGTACCCATGCACAATATTGTGCACAGTAAGAAAGACTGAGTGATTTGTTGGATGAATATAAAGTGTTCTGCTTATATACTGCCCCATAGTGCTTATAGCACTCTTTGGACGGTTTACAATTTAATTTTGCAGGCTACACTAAAAAGCTGAATGAATCAACAGGAAAAGAGATTTGATAAATTATTAGCCATTTACAGTGCTGATTAAAAGGTGGAAATATATCACTCAATCATGCATTACAAGCAAACAATTTGTTCTTGTTGGAGTGTCGCAAAAGGATGAAACTAAAGCAAATCTCAGCTGAAGGGGAAAAATACTCCTGGTTGGACCCATACTTCCCACCAAAATCAAAGCGGCTTGTTATTCATGAATAACTGTAGTACCATTGATCTTAGTAGGTTTATGTTAAGTGTGACTGACTGTGGATCCAACTTAATGGCTTTTTCCAATGGCCTTTAATTACAACTGTATACTTATATGCAACACTGAAATTGCTGGCTGGCCTGTCACTAATTGTAAGACAATGGCACTTAAATCACACAAAACACAGCTCATTGCCATTTCCAAGCTGTTAATACATTTTCAAGGGGCCACAAATAAGAAGAAATCATCCAAACAAAAGTTATTGGATTCAAGAAAGCCAATAGAAAGGCACAAACTGGATTCGATAATCTTCATTTATCAAAGAAATACATCAACAACAAAACTATGATAATCATGCATGCATGTGGAGGCCCTAGTTATAGGAAGATTCTGTAACATAGATACAAAGCTACAGCAAGCAGAGATCTATGCACACAGCAGACACCAATCCCTTAAGTCAATCTTGCAGTCTCTGACTTATGGACACATGAAATAAGTGAAGAAGCATTAATGATAAGCCATGTATTTCAAGTACTCTTTCTTCAGCATCAGTTAGTCACTCCAAAAGTGATCAAACGTTGTCACAGCAATTCCAGTCCATACTGTTTGATAATTTATGCATTAACCTTTCCTTGAAACCTCAGTAAACTTTAGTGGAAAATATTCTGTTGTACTTCTAGGCATGTGGTTTGGTTACTTACACACCACAAAGGTAAAATGGTCCATTTTGACAATTTCATTTAAAAGTGTGCACCTACCATTAGGTGTACCTTAACAAATTCTAACATTACTGATGTTTGGAAACTCAGGCATCTAAGATATACATGTGTCAAAATGTCAGGAATTTATGAATGTTGACACTGAGTCAATGCTCCATGACAAATAGAGGGATTGTTCTTATAAAATATAAAATAGCCTACTAAAATAGCCTACAATTTTTAGTTCAGAAATGGGTTAGCAATATCTCCTTATACTCTGAACCTAGATTTCTAATAGAAACATTTGTATGTGTGATAACAATGAGAAACAGACAACTTAATAAGAGGCATGCTTTATTATAAGTAAATCCTCCTCTGTGATGAGATGTACTTCTTAAGTATGCTTCTGAGGAACAAAGCCCACCATTAGATGCTGATATCCTTTGTGTTCCAGAGACATGATTCAGGCAGACCTTGGGTCTGAGAAATCAGACTTGCAAATGAAGTCTGTGTTTATCACCAGGAGACCAGTCACAAAGACATGCACCAATCTGAAATTATCAATTATTTTCTATACTTAAGGAATTTCCTCCTCTAATAAAAGACTAACTTTAATATATACTTTAGCTGTAAGTGCAGTCTAACAGACCAATTCTTCTTTCCCATTACATACTTGAAATGACTGGATTCCCCTCAAATCTAACTGTACTGGTTACATTTGAGAAAGACAATCAGGTAATGCTGGAATGACTTGTAGTTATTCTTCAGAATTAAGGAGAAAGGGAGGCAAAAGCTTCAAGGCACCGTCTTCAAAAACATCCAATGACTTAAATGCACCATCTGCAAGACCAATATGCAGTAAGCAGGTTGAGGATCGAACCCCATGAAAATCACATTTCCAGTAGCAGTGAATTTTTCCATTCCACAGCATATTTATCTTGTAAATTAGTAATGGTAATGCATGCAACAAAAATATGCTTTATCACTTTATGTAAACATTAGCTTTTTCCATGCAAAATACCTACAAAACTGTGGCAATAAATTATTCTAATAGCATCATTTTACATTAGCTCAGTCACAAAAACTGTTATCCCAGATTCCATGATTATGCAGTAGAGAACGTTTTAAAAACCCCTGAAAGGTTTCCAGCATACATACTCCAGATCCCTGCTAATTTGATTTTGTACAGATTTAACGAAAGAAGCTTATTCTTTGCCGCAGCTCATTGTTCTAGTAATGATGGAAGAGATGAGGCCACTTTTGGGAGGGGGTCCCATCAGTATTGGAGCTTGGTTCTTGTGTGTAATTTTTATCTGAGGGGGAGGGAGAGAGAAAATTTGCATTACTTAATCACAAAAGTTGCATTACTCACAAAGTAATAGTGCTTTTAAGGTTCCTTAGTAATATTTCAAAAGTTTTAAGAAACATACTACATACTATTTTTATTTTAATGAGCAATTGCATTTTTATATGAATAGGTTTAAGGTTATGGTTAGGATTAGGGATTTCAAACAAGCAACTACTGTTATTACAACCCTGCCATCACCATTTTGGCACCTTCCAGAGCTGCTCAACTATAACTACCCAAATTCTCAGAACAGTCAAGCTGATTGGGGTTGTAATCCAGTACATTGGAAGGGTCCGACAATGAGGAACGAAGAATTAATAACTTTTGATTGGACCATTACCATAATTCTGAAAATCAGTACACATCTATGGAGGCAGCACAAAATAAAAACATAAAGTTTATAAATATAAAAATAAACTACAATATAAGAGGGGAAAGTCAACCACATTGAAAGATTCCACCAACTGCTGAATGACCACTGGATTAGTGGCTCTCATGCTGTATGGGACATGGTATTCTGGAGCAGCCATTACATAGGTATCATAAGAGCATAAGAGCATAAGAACAGCCTTGCTGGAACAGGCCACAGCCCATCCAGTCCAGCATTCTGTCTCACACAGGGGTTCACCATTTGCTTCAGGGTATTCCCAAGCATATGTCTTCACCTGCTTATGATTTCCCACAAATGGCATTGAGAGATATCCTGCCTATCTCTCCAACCCAGAGGTTGTCCTTAGGCATCCATAATGATAGCCATTGATACCCTTGTTCTCTGTGAACTTGTCCAATCCTTTCTTAAAGCTGTCAAGGCTGACAGCTGTCACCACTTCTTCTGGCAGGGAGTTCCACATACCAGTGATCCTCTGGGTGAAAAAAATACTTTCTCATTTTTTTGAGATCTAGCACCCCTAGTTCTAGTGTTGTGCAACAGGGAAACAGCTTTTCCTTATCTAGTTTGTCCAAACCCGTGTATGATTTTATAAACTTCAATCAGGTCACCTCTTAGGCGCCATCATTCTAAAGTGAAGAGGCCCAGCTGTTGCAGCCTCAGATGGTATGGAATGTGTTCCAGTCCCCTAATCATTCTGGTTGCCCTCCTCTGCACTTTTTCCATTTCCATTATATCCTTCTGGAGGTATGGTGACCAAAACTGTACACAATATTGCAAATGGGGCCTCACCATAGATTTATAAAGAGGTAAAATGACACATGCTGACTTATTTTCTATACCCTTCCTAATGATCCCTAGCATTGAGTTTGCTTTCTTTCACTGCTGCAGCACACTGGGTTGACACCTTCATTGAACTGTCACTGGGTTGACACCTTCATTGAACTGTCCACCAGGAGACCAAGGTCCCTTTCTGTTGCAGAGAGTTCAGACCCCATCAGTTTATAAATGTAATTGGTGGGTTGTTGTTTTTTGCCCCAATGAGCATCACTCTATACTTACTAAGGTTGAAGCTCATTTGCCACTGGTTTGCCCACTCCCCCAGTGTCAAGAGATACCTCTGGAGCTCCTCACAATCTCTCTTAGTTTTTACTACTCTATATCATTTAGTGTCATCAGCAAATTTGGCTAACCTGCTATTTACTCCTACTTCTAAATCATTTATGAAGGGGTTGAAAAGCAGGGGTCCCTAGTACTGAACCTTGGGGGACCCCATTCTTTACCTCCCTCCACTTGGAGAAGTGTCCATTTAGTGCAACCCTCTGTTTCCTGTTACGTAGCCACTTGCTAATCCAGGACAAGACCCGTCCCTTGATTCCATGACTGGCAAGTTTATTCAAGAGCCTTTGGTGCAGGACCTTATCAAAAGCCTTCTGAAAGTCCAGATAAACAATGTCAACTGGATCATGTCTTGGTTAACTGTGCCCCTACTCTACTGAAGTCTGAAAAACCATTCACAATTCTAACTATATGGCAATTTCATAAGAAACAGTATTTCCTTCTTATCTGAGATTTAAAAAACTATAATGTGATGTTTAAGTTTGTTATCTGTAGAGTTGTAAATCAAACAAACAAATTCAGTTTATTGCATGGCACAGAGGCCTTTTCAGAATACACAACATACAATCAACATAGTACAATAGATTATAATATAAATCAATTAAACTTAAACTTACAAGTTTGACTCTGCCTCTTTTCGTGCCATGGGGGCCAAAACATGTGTTACAGACCTTTAATGAGAAAGACTTCCTTAAATACTGATAATGTGTGATCATCAGAGGAGAAGCTATTCTCAACTCCTATAATTTGCCAATTAGATTGCTTTGTTTTATGATTTGTCTTTAGGGGCTAAGAAGGTTCTTCCTTTTTAAGAATATTTCAAGAGGCATGAAAGACTGCTTCATTAATGTATGTTGAACACTAATGTGACTTCATCTGTAATCATGGGCTACTGTGATGTATAGTTTGGCTTTCATATATTTTGAGCTAAGGAACTGTGAACATCACAAAAGGCAATGCACCTGCTATCATTATGCCCCTCTATCCCAGCCGATTTCCCTGTCACCACCTAAGGTAGCTTAATTTCTCCTCTAGTATGCTGTTGCTCTATCAGAGTAATATTGAATTTTGTACATATCCTGCATTAAAAAAAGACACAATCATAGTAGCATATCTTATTTATACTTCCCCTAATTGCATTGTTCATTGCTCTTAACATGAACTTCAATGCTCCATTTCAAAATAACCACTGAATTAAAGTCAAAATCTAACATACTAAAAAGGTCAAAAATGATGAAGTAGCATTCCAATTTGTTAATTAATTGATAGTAAAAATCAAATCAAATATTGAAAGGCCTGTTGAAAACACTACAAAAGACTACTTTATAGCTACCCATTTTGATTTCTTTAATATAAAACTAGAAATCACCTTAAATGAGACAACCTTAGCATAGATTATGTCGCCAATTTTCTCTAATTCAAGTCTAAATTAGAGAAGACATTTTATGAATGTATGCTATGCTCAAAGCTAATTGAAACCAATTATGAAAGTGGCATTTTGTCTGTGACTTTAAGATACATTGTAAGATAATAAATGATTCTCATTATGTAATAAAAAGGTCACATCTTGCCTTGAGGGTAGTGACGCCAACAGTTCTTCAAAAGCTATCTGAGACATTTTCTTTAGTGAACTACGACTAATACAAGAACCATCACTTATTAAATATCAGTTGTCATCTGCACAGTATCCACATCACAAATGAGTATTTCTTTCAAAAAGAAACACCACCTCATTAAAATTGGCAAAAAATATATCTCTTAAAGTGCATACCTGACATTTTCAAGCTAAAATGAATATCCTTCACTTGTCATTCACTAATAGTGATGAAACAAAAAAAATGGTATGCTATGGGGAGAAGCTCATTAAAATAAGGAACAGGCTGCTTCTTGGGATACAAATTTACTTTACAATAAAAAGAGACAGAAATATAAAATCTCAACATGGTTAGTAGGTTTCATTTAACTCCACTGGAATCTTAGCTTCATCTTTCACAGGATCACGTACAGAAAACAGATTGGGTTTTTGCAGTACTCTGTTTGGACTCCAGTAGCATTTAAGGTTCTGATCCTTCACACATTTACCAGGGAACAAGTCCTATGGAACTGCTGCTAAGTAAACATGAATAGGCTTGCATTGTAAAATGAGGCTGTAGAGCACAAATCAGCCAGTGGAGAGGGTGCGGAATCTGGGCGTGGTCCTGGACCAGGCGCTGACCATGGAGGCCCAGGTGGCGTCAGTGACCAGGGCCACTTATTACCATCTCCGCCAGATTGCCCAGATCCGCCCGTACCTGGATGCTGACTCTCTGAGAACAGTGGTCCAAGCACTGGTGATCTCGAGGCTGGACTACTGCAATGCCCTCTACATGGGGTTGCCCTTGACTCTTCTGCGGCGTCTGCAGCGGGTACAGAATGCGGCGGCCAGGCTGGTGGCTGGTGTGCGTCGTTATGACCACATCACCCCAGTCCTGGCCCGCCTGCACTGGTTGCCTGTTGCAGCCCGGATTAGACTCAAGGTCTTGGTTTTAGTTTATAAAACCATCCATGGCTTGGGACCGGACTACCTGACAGAGCGTATCGTCCAGCGATCCACCTCGGCCCGACCTGTTCGGCAGTTGCGAGCGCACTCGCTGCGGGTTGCCACCCCATGAGAGGCCCGGAAGACGGTTACCCGGAACCGGGCTTTCTCTGTGGCAGCCCCTTCTTTATGGAATTCCATCCCCAGCAAAGTGTGCTCTGCAGAGTCCCTGCAGGCCTTTCGAAAAGCTTTAAAAACATTCTTATTTCGAGAGGCCTTCGGCAAGCTATAATTTTTTCCCCCTCTCTCCCGCCATCTCTATTGATCTCTATTGATCACTGACCATTGGTGTCCTTTGATATTCAATTCTTAGGATTTTCGCCTTTGCTGGCGTCTTGGGGTGCTACAGGATTTTATGTGTTACATGTGTCTTTTATATTGTGGTTGTTATTATTTGATTATTGCTGCATTATATATTATTATTGTTTTGTGTCGGCGCTTGGTCGCCCGTTTGTACGCCGCTTAGAGTTCTGTTTAGAAGATAAGCGGGATATAAATATAATAAATAAATAAATAAATAAATAAATAAATAAATAAATAAATTTCAATGAAATTCAGCTTTAAATTCCTTTAAATTCCACCACTTTCTGGACTTGGGGATGGTAAATCAGCTAAAGTTCAACATTTAGTATTTGTCCTTACAGGACAATCAGTTTAATATAAAGATTCAACCAATCAAGTTCCGTGATCTTTACATATCCATCCGTAGCATTGAAAACAAATTGCAACACAAATATTAAATTTTTGTTGTCCGAAGTTGAGAGCCACCGGAAGAAATAAGAATTCACAAGGCAACTTCAGTTTGTATTTGCTATCTAAATCAGCTGGCATTTATCTGATTGCATTCAAAAGCCATATTCAGATATTATATCAACAGAAACATGATAAATTCACATGTATAAGAGGCACAGGGATGCACCAGCTACTTTTCCACAACACCCTTCTAGTAGGACAGATTACTGCATTGACTGACAAAGCTACTTGGATGAGTAGCAAAACTTTTCGATCTCAAAAGATTAGAAGTCCAGTTGTCATGACTCAACTTCCAGATTACTGCATAGGACTTTGATGAGTGCTTTTATATGAATATGAATACGAATTATTACGAATATGAATCTTTAATACGGCCATAGACCAACATCCAAATGCTGTATACAAAGACAGGTTACAACATTCCACACTTCTATAAGTAGGAACAAAGTTAAAATAACCTAACAGAAATAGTAAACATCTCTCACTCACATCTTAATTTAAAAAGGGAGAGAGAAGGAAAGAGAGAAGAAAGAGGAGAAAAGATCCCATTGATAATTAAGGGTCTGTCCCCCAGCACGGTCAGCCAGCCTATCCAGAAGGACACCATGGTCAATGGTGTCGAAAGCCGCTGAAAGGTCCAGAAGTATCAACAGGGTTGCACTCCCCCTGTCTCTCTCCCAGCAAAGGTCATCATACAGGGAGACCAAGGCAGTCTCCGTACCAAAACCCGGCCTGAAACCCGATTGAAATGGATCCAGAAAATCCATTTCATCCGGCAGCGTCTGGAGTTGCCTGGCCACCAACCGCTCCAATAACTTGCCCAAATAAGGGAGGTTTGCTACTGGTCGCTAGTTAACCACCAGCCTTGGATCCAGATTAGTTTTAAGGAGTGGTCTAATTACTGCCTCTTTCAAGGCGACAGGGACCACTACCTCTCTTAAAGAGGCATTCACAGCCTCCTGGACCCAGGTGCGAACCCCCCTGGCAGATCTTTCGATTATCCAAGAAGGGCAAGGGTCAAGCAGTGTGGTGGTAGAACTGACAGATCCAAGCACCCTGTCCAAATCCTCAGGTCTCGGCTTTTCAAGGCCCTCCTTCCCTCAGCCAGGTGGTAGGTGTTGAGGAGGGAAGTGGGGCAGCTCAAGCAGCAGAGCAGCAATTAAAATTTTGGGGCACCTTTGATTATTTTAACAGTTGGTTCAAGAGGTGGTTGGATTTTAATCTCTTCCAATATCTTTTCGGGTGATCTATGTATTATGGGCTGGTTTGCTTCCACCTTAACCTTCTTGGAAGTGATTTGTTTTGTGTATTTTAGCCTGATTGCCAGCCATTCTATGAGATTTATCAGGGAAGCTTGATCACATGTTTGAAAACTGCCAAAGGTTCAGAGTTCTCACTGAATCAAGTTCCCTATACTGTTGAATTGAATGACGCATCTTACTGTTTCACATATGTGTGATATAAAAATATATAACCATACACTTTACACTGTACACTCTTCAAAAGTATATATATGTATGTGGGTATTTATATCATACCCTCACCTGTCTCTAGGTTCGAGTGCTGGGTAATATATTCCTGACCCTGTGATCCCCCTTCACCATGCTATAAAATGTGGATTTCTGTTATAGTTTGCTTAAAACAATACCATAGCAATATTACTGCACCACCTGAAACTAAATATAATTAGTTTGGCATTAGTTAGGGTTTAATAATAATTTGTAGTATCACTCCTAAATAACGTGATCCATTTCCTCTTCACACAGGTAAATTGGAAAACATGGTGGTGTCATCATAATTTTTAAACATACTGAGAAAACGACACAGCGGCAAAATTAAAATAAGTGATTAATGGCATTTTTTTCATGTTTTATACTAATAGGTATTGCTGAGTCTTTAAATTAATAAAGCTGTCAAGCTCAGGGAGGTTACAGGATCCAGCACAGAACCAAAATGGAAATTATGTATTCCACAGACACCTAAAGATGACACTTTGGAATATTTTAAATTTTAATTAGTAGGTGCAATTGTTTCACCCCTCCCCCACCTTTAAACCACTACAAATTAATTGGCAATTAGTCACAACTAATTCTTTTCTTAACAATCTGAACTGAAAGGGTAGGTGATTACATATCAGAATAGTTGTCCAAGGTGCAGAAAGCACACATGCAGTAAATTGCATTGTCAATTACATAAAAAGACAAAAAAGAACCTGTTATGTAATTATGAAAAAAGTATAGGTAAACAAAAATAATTTATGCACATTGAAGTGGAGGAAACAAAAAAACTTGACTACACATAAAGTGATAGGCCTCAAATATATGCAAATGAGAAAAGTTTTTGCAAAGCTAAATAAGATATAGGGAAGTTTGTATATTAACTTGTCTGCATCTTATTCATTAACTGTTTAAGCCTGGATGGATGATTTTTTTAAGCTGGATAAACACACACAATGGGTATTAAGCCATTTCTTCTTGGAGCACACAAGCTTTGGTTTTAGAAACTGTTCATTTTAACTAGGTGTTGTCCTTGAGTTTTCAGACAATCCTGATTTGATCTGAAGCAGTTGTTCTCAATCTTAGGTAATCAAGGTGTTCAATGCCCAGAAGCCTTCACCAACAGCTGTGGTGGATGGGGCTTCTGATAACTGCAGTCCAAGAAATCCAGGGTTATCCAAGGTTGGGAACCACTGATTGAAAATATACAGAGGCACACACTGGTTCTTTTTCATGGCACCTTTGAGGGACCGTGTGATGAATCAGAGATGGCATAACTAAGCTACAGCTCCCAGAATAACCCAGTAAGAATGGCCAGACTTTTTGCTCATGGTTGTGAGGAAGGTGTCTGTGTGCTTGGAAACATGTAGGAATTTGAGATAGGGAGAATGCACTTGGGATTTGGCTGACTCTGAATTAGATGTCCGTGTGGGTTTAAATAATAGAATTTCTTTTAAGCCTGTGCTTCCAGTACTTGCCACTTCATTGAAGGATGGGATGTCTGCTTTGGTTAGAGCTACAATGATATATCTTCTAAGTAAGGCTATAAAATGAACATATACCAGAGCCTAAGCACTGTTGTCTTATCTCCACTCACTTGAGCCAGCCAACAATGAAAATCTGGTTAAGTGATCCTTCAGCCTGCTGATGCCTCAGGATGTGATTCAACCTCACTTAACTGTCCTTACAACCTGTGACGACAGAAAAATATAAGAAAGCCAACCAGCCAGATTGCTAGTATTCAAACAGATGAAGCAGGCTTGCTTGCTTGCTTGTTTATTTAAGAAAACACCAAGACCTCTTGATTGCTAATCAGGGAGTACATTTCAAAAGGGTCCTCAGTTCCATGAGAATACTGATCAATCCTATACGGCTTCACTGAGTCAAGTGGGCTCTCATCCAATAGGCCGAAGTTCTGTATATAACATTCCTAATGATACAGGCGCTCCCCACAGCACCTCGCAAGATGTCAGTGTGGGCCTCCTCCATATGTTTACAGAATTGGTAAAATAAAATAAAATAAAATAGGACAAACCCACTGTTGGATGAGTGCCAAAGCAACACTATTTACATTAAGGCTGATATTCTTTTCTCTTTCTCTACAAAGACTATGGGGTCAAATTTCAACATGCATGGCATTGAAATTGAAGAAAGATCACGTCTTACTTCCTCTCCCCTTTAGCTCTTAAAATCCACCATCACTGTGGGCAGCTTCAGCAGAGGGTCAGAAACACCAGAAATATGTAGCTGGTATATTTTCAGATGATGTCACTGGCATTTAACTGCCTCCTTGCTAGTTTTCAAACCCAATTCAATAGATTAGAGATAGGCATGAAAAGGAAAAATTAGTGTTCCATTTTGTTTCGGTACTCGTATTTCATTTTGTTTCATTACTAAACAACTTTTTAATAGAAGTTTCATAATGAAACGAAATGAGTAATGAAACAATTTGGAAGCTGCCACCACTCTGGTGGTTTTTTTTTTTTTTGACAGGAGGGGGACAGCCCAACCTGTCAAAAAAACCCACCTGGATGGCAGCAGCTTCCGAATTGTTTCCCCACCTCCTGACCTGTCAAAAAAAAAAAAAAATCCTGGGAGGCAGGTGACAAGGGAGAACGGAGCAAGCAGTGATTGCTCCTTTGTCCCTTGCAACCCCACTTGGGAGGCGGGGGGAGGGGCGAAATGCAGAAGGGAGCAGGAAGTGGTTTTAAAAAAAACCCTGCTCCCTTCTGCTTTGCGCCACCTCCCAGCTGGGGCTTTTTGACAGGTTGGGGCCAGGCAAGTGTTGGGCGATCACCCAATGCTTGTCTGGCTCATAAGGACAGTGGTGGAGGGCTGGAGCCTTTTGAATTTCCTGCTGCAGCAGTGAGGGTGTTGGTGCGGTGGGGAATTCAAAAGGCTCCAGTCCTCCACTGCTCTCCTTCTGAGCCAGGCAAGTGTCACGTGGTCGCCTGCTACTTGCCTGGCTCAGGAGAGCAGAGGAGGGCTGGAGCCTTTTGAATTCCATGCCGCACAAGCACCCTCGCTGGTGCAGCTGGAAATTTGAAAGCCTCCACTGTTCTCTGGTTCTTATGAGCCATGTGATGGTCAGGCAACCACCCAACGTTTGCCTGGCTCAGAAGAACTGGAGAGCTTCCCAGGATTGAAGGCCTCCCACCCCTCCTTTGTCCGGGTGGCGAGGGTCTCTGCTGCTTTGGAATCCCCTGGGATTCCAATGCAGCAGAAGGGGTCTCTTTGCTGCTTTGGAATAAAAGGGGATTCCCTGGGATTCTGACGCAGCAGCAGAGGTCTGAGAGGGTGGGCGCTCCGCCCTCTCAGACCCCTGCTGTGAACGGGATAGCAGAGGAGGGAGGCTTTTGCGGCACAAAATTCAAAAGCCTCCCTTCTCAACTCTCCGGTTCTGGACACAGCCACCCAGCTGGTTTTTTGACAGCTCGAGCTTTCAAAACCAGCTGGGTGGCAGTGGCCAGAAACAAGCACAGAAACAGCTGCGGGATCTCATTGCAGCCCCTTGCCTGAAGTGAGTTCCAGCTGCGGCTCCATGGTTTGGTTCCTCTAAACCAAAAACATCATTTTGTTTTGTTTCGAGACAACATGCTACCTGGCATTTCGTTTCATTTTGAATCATTTTGAAACCTTATGAAACAACAAAACAGCGTGTCATTTTTCGTGTGGTGCTCATCCCTGCAAAGGATCATTTTTATATTTAAGCCACAAATAATCAGAGGGATCATCTGCCTGGCAGAACATACAATAATTGAAAGCTATATTAGATGCAGTGGTAGGGTGATTCCAATTCCAGAAGTGCTATGAATCCTTTGCATATTTTAGTCTGTACTTTACAAGAGCTACAGAGTCATCAGGTGCCATTACTTACATGGGTGGTTGCTACAGAGAGGACACTTTCTTATTGGCACCCTGACTATAATTTTTTTCTCAAGTGGCACTTTGAATATTACATATTAAATACTAGCAAGTGTTTATTTATTTCAAAAACTTTAGGTGCTTGTGAGAGGAATGGAAAAATAAACAAATCATCCTGGCTAAATGTTGAAACCTCAGCTAAATCCATAATGAACTACATGGTTTGATACATGCAAAGAAATCTTCACTAAGTGACCACGATTCTTCTGTCTATAAAGATAGAGAAAGGCACTTGATCCAACATCTCCTTGCTTGGTAACATTATCAGCATACCCAACACAGTTCTTGACAATTGCAGTGTTCATTCTGAAACTTCAGTTTAACTGAAACCTCAACATCTGGCTAAGAAATGTTTAGACTTTTTTGTCTCTCTCCTCCCCCCCCCCCATCTCAGTTGTTCCATACCCAGTCTGCTGAATACTTCTGCAGAACTTTAAGGTATGCCCACTTATGAAATAAAGGTATTGCCCAACCTTATTTTTGAATGAACAAATGAATGATGACAAAAACGAAAATATGATAATGATGCCAACAATAATTGCAATTATAAATGGCACATCAATCAGGGCTTGTCTTCATTTCCCCTCGAATATACTCTTAATGGCATGTTGACCTCAAGGATCCAAATTTGTTCTCTCACTTCTTTCTAAACCAGCACACTAGGAAAGAGACACATACACCTCATTCTCCTCTCCACCATGATTAATCTCAGTTATATGACCAAAGCCTGCTGAAGGTGTTCCAGTGTCTTGAATACACTTGTGCAAAATACAAATGAAAGGTTTGAAATGACAGAAATACCAAATTTATTTGAGCATTAGCAAGTGTAAAACTCAAAGCATATGTACTGAGTTCATATAAAGGAAATTGTGCATACAGTTGCATTTTATGTTACTACACGGAGAAATTTTATTGAGATTTGTGCATAGGATTGTAGTACTGCAGCCAAGTTGATTAATCACAGAACGAGTATTGATTACACATCATGATGGAAGAAATATATTTCATTTAATCCCGTTTTAAAAATGTCATGATATTTTTATTTTTGTCATTGTTTGCTGTACTATGTTTTATATATTGATCAAGATATACTTACTGTACAGGGTGTTTGCATCCATGGCTCCCCGTCAATTTGCATAGGCAAAGCCTTGCTTGTCCTAAAGATAAAAGTTACAGAAAGAATAATCTCTGGAGAAAATAGATGTTCTCAACAAATATTTTTTTTCTCTTATCCCATCTGGAGAATCCCTAAGATGCACATGCATTTCCCAGTGGTCCTACTGGGATAATATGTGAAATAAATATATCTTATGCCTAACACACAGCATTTGTATTCTTAAGTACAGACACAAATTGTGCACTTGTTTTACAAAGGATTTAGATCAAATAAGTTTAAGCTTTGAAAAGTTACTTTTCGGGGACTGGAATTCTTAAATCTCTTAGCCAGCATTGCCATTATATAACATATTTCCATCTACTTATACAGGACTAACAACTGCTCATATTCTTAGCGTCAAAGAAATGGGCTAATACTCATTTAAAGCAGTCTGGTGTGGTACACATCAGCTTCTTTTGCCATATCAAGCTCTTATAGAAATCCTGCCTCCCCCCATCCCAAATATCCACAGGTGATATGTTCCAAATCCTACCACAGACCTACCATGAAACAGTCCAAAACTTTGGATAGTAGTAAATCCTATATATGACTGAGGGCGCTTTTACACGACCCCTAAAATCCGAGGCAAAGGGCTCCCAGATGCAGAGCTTAAAATTGTTTTCCCACCAGTTCCGGACTTTAAAAAAAATTAAGTACGACCACGCCCACCTAAGCGCGTCCCAGCACATTTTCCAAGTACCTGGTCTCTGAAGGTGAAACATTTCTGATGTGGATTGTAAAGCAGTGAGTGCTGGGCTCTCCTCGCCTTCTGCTTGTTTCTTTTTTGCCCCCCCCACCCCTTTAAGAGACTGGAATGCTTCCAGGGGCAGCTCCCAATGGCAGAGCGGAGGTGAGCCTGCATTCTTTTCTCCCCTTTTTCCTGCCTCCCCTCACACAGACAGCAGCAAGGGAGTGCGGAGGGGTGGGAACACAGGAAGAACGACAAACCCCCAAGATCTCTGGTCTGAATTTAAGTTGCCAGTGGATCTTAGGGGTCGTGTAAAAGTGCCCATAGAGGAGTCATGTAAAGGGGTGGGACAAAGACCTTCCTCCTTGTATAACTCCTGCTTCTAATATAAAACAATGGGAGAAGTCCTATATTTATAGTGCATACAGAGTGAATAAGTATTCCTTTATTTCAGCTCTGAACCTCTAGCTGAGCAGATTTCTTAGAAGACCTCATATCCTAATATCACTTTGCCTGACCAATAAATGCATGTACAGGGAGAACATGGTTCCTACCTGATGGTAACGGATGTACACTGAGCAAGTCGTTTTCCAGCACTTTTCAGTCCAGTGTATATTTGACCCATCTCCATGGCTCCTTCCAGACCAACCACTTCCACCAGCTGATCGCTCAGATCTGAAAGCAAAAGATACAACTCTTAGGCCAGAACCTCAGGGTGCACAAGACACATGGAAGCTGCTATTAAAAACAGTATATTCTTGTCTCATTTTCCTCCTTACCCCAGGCATGTCTAACAACAAAAATATGTTACACAATAATTTGTTTTGTAGTAACAAATGTGCAGAGAATGGAGGTGAAAGAATAGAGCTACCCCTGCATTTTGGGGAAGCACATTATGTTCTCTGCAGCCTCTGATGCTGACTCTTCATGGTAAAATTCTTGTGTGTTCTCAGGCACTTACATATATGCAAAACTACCTATAATTGTGACCCTTGGCTTTTTCATTTAGGTTTCAACTATATCATGGCAGCTAAATGTTTTCCCCTGCTTTACCCTTTAACTTACTCTGGGTATACCATGTGTTAACAAAATCCAAGAAGGGGAAGGGAAGGTCAAGGTGGAAAAGGTGCAAAAGTAACATGATTATTGGGCTGGGGGACCTCCCTTATGAGGAAAAGCTAAAACATTTGGGGCTCTTTAGTCTGGAAAAAAGGCGCCTGAGGGGGAGATATAACTGAGACATGCAAAATAATGCAGGGCATGAGTAAAGTGGGTAGAGGGAGCCTCTTCTCCCTCTCACAAAATACCAGAGCTAGGGGACATCCACTCAAAGTGAGGGATGAGAGAATGAGAACAGACAAAAGAAAATGTTTTTTTTTACCCAGTGTGCTGTTAGTCTGTGGAACTCCCTGTCACAGGATGTGGTGTCAGCATTTCCCCTGGATGCCTTCAAAAGGGGGTTGGACTGATTCCTGGAGGAAAAGTCCATCACAGATTAGAAACCATAATGGATATGTGTAATCGCCAGGCTTAAAACCAGGGCACTTCAAGGGCCAGATGCAGGGGAGTGGGATCAGGAGACAGATATCTTGTCTCGTGTACTCCCAGATGCATTTGGTGGGGCCACTGTGAGATACAGGAAGCTGGAGTAGATGGGCCTTTGGCCTGATCCAGCATGGCTCTTCTTATGTTCTTATGACAGAAAAAGAAAAGATAAAAGTTGGGTAATCACTTGTGGGTAATGCATTTGTAGCTACATTTTTGGCATGGCAATCCCATCATAGACCTAGGTGAAATAATCAGAAATAATAGAGAGAGAAATGGAGCAAGACAGGGAATTGATTTACATACTCTGCCAGTTTTGGAAAACATCACCCTTAAATTTCACGTATTTTGTTTTTGTAGATATTTTATCTTACACATAAAGCAAAATCAAGTGGAGGATAAAATCTGGCACAAGTTGCTCCTACAGCTTGTGTCCAAACAACCTTGTTGATACAGGCTCGAAGTCAATCACTCAGTGGAGTCGTCCTGATTATTATTTCATGGTGCCCTTGGGTTCCTGAGAGACTGTTGGCTCTGCCCTGAACTTAGTCCACAACACGAAGACTTTCGCTTGTTTTCAATGAGAATAACCTGTCAGGCTGTGTGGGAATGTTTGCACAGCACCTCACTGCTTCTCCCCTCTTCCACAAAGCAAACTACTTCACGCGTCTCTTCAGATTAGCCCCATCAGTAAACAAAGCCAGCTCTCACCAAGGGACCGCTGATGTCAGCAGTTTGCCGATGGCATCAAGAGGGGCATCTGACCCTTTGCCCTGATTCTCAAAAGAGCAAGTATACAGGGCAGGGCGGGGGGGGGGGGGTTAAAAAGTTACCAGTAAAAGTCCCTTCCATTTCTTTCCATCAGGCCATTTGAACAATCAAAAGAGACAAAGTGAAATCTATGCAACTCTCTGTTTGTATACTGTACTGCCTGATCCTAGTTGAGGGTAAATTTCAGAAGCCGATACTACAAGGCATTAGCAAATCATCATATTGCTTGATAGAAAGAAAGTTACGTTTAATCCATCCCCCACACTCCATGAATATAAATCAAGGGAAATAAACAAGGTCAGGGATGGAAAGGAACGCTGTGGTACTATGATTAGAAATTGTGATTTACACATGGAGAATTGTTCCTCTATAATGGAGCTGTTGTGTAAATACTCCATTTATCTTGGTCATATATAAATACTGCAGACCAGGCAAGAGATTGAAAATCTCTGTTAAGAGTTTGGGGTTAGTGCACTTACTCAAGGACATTTACATAAAAAATATCATCGGTTGGTGGTAAATCTCTCCCTCTCCGCAGTTTTTCTTCAGAGAGATAAGGATCCATGGCTGTCCCAATGTAATTAAAGCATGGTAATCATTACACTGGGAAAATAAGTTTGGACTCCAGTTAAAATGTAGCACAGGGCTTTCTTCTCTGGCTGACAGCCAGCAAGCCCTACGAAATACACTAGGTTGAGAGCTCTGCATCCTATCCTATTCACTGCAGTGTCTGCTTCAAGTGATGCTTCAAAAAAAGAAGAAGAAAAAAAAAACACAGGCTTGCAATCTGCAGGAAGGTAAGGACATTTTCATACACAGACACAGGAACTGCTGTTGCTTTGAGTGCCAAACACATGCTTAATGTCACAGGCTTGTATGCTTTAAGATGAACTATTGCTGACTTTAACAAAATGTCTCAGTGCCTGGAAATAAAAATAAATGACCAAATTATGTTTCACTGTCAATGGTCCTGTCTGAGACAGGAACATGTCAAGCCATTTGGACCAGCATTATGGCATTTACTATATGCTGACAGCATATTTATTCTTTTCTACCATGATAATACTAATGTCAGTACTACAGACTAGTACTTCTGGGGAGCCTACCGCCCTCCACATATTGTACCACAACACCCTAACCAATTTGAAATGGACTGATGAGAACTGTAGTCCAACATGTTGAGGAGCATGGATTCCATGGCTGTGATATAGAGACAAAATGCTGACTTTTATTTTATTGCCAACACACATATTTATTTCAGCTATATTGGCAGTGGTGGTGAACCTTCAGCACTCCAGATGTCTTGGACCATACCTGCCACAGTCCTTTGTCATTGGCAATACAGGCTTGGAATGCCTGGAGCTGTGGTCCAAAACATCTGGAGTGCTGAAGGTTCTCCACCACTGGCCAGCCGTAGAATGAATGATCAGTTCTTTGTGCATTTATAATCTATGGAATGGATTAGAATCCCTTGTACACCTGCTAGCATTTTTAAAGGAGCTGCAGAAGGATATGAATATAAAAGTAAGATTAAAAATATTGTAAAGGATAAACAATCCATAGTAAGTCAGCTTGATTTTCACTCCACATCTTTGTTTGAGCCTGATGGTCTTAAGCTCAAGGTTGACTCAGTCTTCCATCCTTCTGAGGTTGGTAAAATGAGTACTCACCTCACTGGGGGAGGGGTCATAAGTAGCCTGTATAATTAAATTGTAAACCACCCAGGGCGCATTAAGCACTATGGGGCTTATATAAGCACTTTACACATTGACTTTTCTGAGGATCAACTATGGGCTAGGGCTCTTTCCTTCACAGCCTATTCTGGGCTATGTTTGGTTGTTGTAAGAAGCAGGGTACTGAATACAGCAAGATTTTAACCCCCAAACAGGTGCATTATAACTACAACCTACCATGCTAAAGTAAGTTACACTTAGGGTAGGCTTATTCAGTCAATGAGCTGCCTAGATCAAGATGTGCCCTAAGGAAGCTAAGCAGGATCGGCCCTGGTTAGTACTTGGATGGGAGACCACCAGGGAATACCAGGTGCTGTAGGCGCATGGAGTAGGAACTGGCAAACCACTCCAGAATCCCTGCCAAGAAAACTCCATGGACATGGGGTCTTGAAGTCATGACTGTAACGACACACACACACATAGATAACATAAAAATAATAATCAAAGGTCGAAATGTGATTGTAAATATGCATTCCCATAAAGCTATCAATTTAAAAATCCTAAAACATATCCATTTATAACTCCATTTCTAGCTTTCACACATACACAGTATAGAATGTGTTTTTAAAATTTTCATATGTGCAGTCTTAATTTAATTATCTCCTTATTCCTGTTAACTGGAATCTGTAAGTAGGAAAAAAATAAAGATCTTGTTTAATTGAACATTAACTTTATTGGACATTTTAATGCACACAGAGGATCTTTGTAACAGGCACTTTCCTTTAACGAGTTAAGTGTTTCCCTCCTCTTAAAAGAAGAAAAAAAGAAAGCACAGTTCCTGATTAATATTTAAGAATAAAATGAAACAAAAGACTTCAGCTTTTCAGAGTGCCACCTTCTCTTTCCTCTGCAAATGTAACATTAAGAACAAACACCAACTTCTACAATGATAACATTTTGAAACGAGGGATTTCATCTTCCAGTTTTGGGGGATCATTATGGAAAACCTTTGGTATACCTTGGGAAAAATGTATTCACTTTTGGCAGTTATTCTTTTAATAGTTGGAAGCACAACTGCTTTGAAACCAGCCATGCACACAAAAAGGTGCCTATTATTTTTAAAAGATTTTTTTAAAAAAAATCAAAACAAAAGTTATTTGTTTTAAAAGGATGTTCACTTTAGTTTCCCAACCTAATTCACGCAGAACAAAAGCGGTTCCACGAAAGGATTCTGAACCTGGACAAACATTTAAGAGAGAGCGAGGCAAAGAGAGTTGGGTGGGGGAAGCAAAGTTCTCTGTTTTTATCAAATTTGATTGCTGCAGCTGTTCCCAGTCTCAGTATTTTAAAAATAGCCTTATTCAGTGCCTTGTTGGCTAAAGGCCAAGGTATCATTAGAACATGATGTACAGAAAAACCTCTATTCAGTTACAGATACAAAAATATATTTAAGATCAGTGGGGGTCATCTGAAGCAAACACTTGTAAAGGGAAAATGGAATTTTAATGTGCTCAGGCCATTCGCTGCTTTTAGCTGGATATTTAAGAAATTCAAACCTGATCCCTTTCTGTTTGTCCGGGTGATATCAGGTTGCTGCTCATCAGGCACAAAACAATATGAACAAATCAGGGTCCTTTCCAGCAACAGAAATAGAACTGATTCTCAGATTACTTCTAACAGTTTGGGCATTTACTTCAAATGGTTTTAAGTAACATTATATATTTCAGTGGTTTCTATACAAGCCCTTAACCTGGAAAAAAGAAAGGTACTGGAACCAAAGAAGCTAAATCGATTTACTCTATATTTCAACTGTGCATGTTATTAAGCTGTTCGCACACAATGTTCACAAGAATAAAATGCAAATCATGTTTAACGATTTCTGTGAGGGCCCTGCAACAGGACTTACATGTAGCCCATTCCTTATCCACTTCCTGCATTTCATAGCACAAGGAATGTGTTTTAATAGGTAACAGTATCTTAGAATCTCCTCCTGTCCCATGATCACACACAATTCAGACCTGCAAGCAGTTATCACAAAGTTGCTTCCTATGGAAAAAATACTATTGATTTCTATTGTACCAACTTAACTTAAATCCCCTCCTACAACTTAAAAGTCAGGAGTATTTATGGCTCACAAAGAAGCCTCTATACCTGTTCTGTTACCATGGTAAGGAAATTAAAAGTTGGAGAAGAGAAACATGTGGTAGGTGCCACAGAAATGCTGTGGCATTTTCTTTTTGTTTCCATACAAAGGCACAAGCAATATGCTGTCTAAAGGCCAGATGCAGTTTCCTCCACCACACCCATTTTTATTTCGACTGTATGTGAGGAAAAAGTCTTTGAAAAGTTTCCTTGTGAACTCAAGGGGACATAGGGACTTTTTGCTATGATTTGAGCATTCCCTGACACCTAGGTAAGCAGAACACTTTGTGTATCTCTCCCATGTCCCAGACATACCCTGTTTCCCTGAAAATAAGACCTCCCCCCAAAATAAGCCCTAGCAGGATTTCTATGCATTTGTTAAATATAAGCCCTACCCTGGTAATAAAACCTAGCGATGGGCGTGGCTATGGTTGTGTGCAGGGCTGACATTCAAGCATATTATACTTAACAAAAGTAAGACATTCCCTGAAAAGAAGCCCTAGTGTGTCTTCTTGAGAAAAAATAAATATAAGACAGTGTCTTATTTTCGGGGAAACACAGTACATTTGCTCAATTAACTAGCCAGTAGACAATGTAAGACTATTTTTTCAATGAAAAAAAAATTACCCACAATGTTTGTAAGAATTATTTCTTGGGAGAGTGTGAGGGGTGAGACAACGGATGTGGGCCTACAGCATCTAGGGACGGCTGAGGACCCCAGACCTCTGGAGCACGCCTGTGCCTCAGAAAATACGTCTGTCATTGGCCAGGCAAAATGGGAATAATCATCCATGAGTGCTGGGAGAGGCATCAGGTTCAGGTGTTAAAAGATAACTGAGGGTCAAGGATGGCAATTGGTGTCTTCCTTTTCTGTTACCCTCTTCAAACTGGAACATTCCATGGCAAGTTAGCAATGCACATTTCCAGACAGTTGGCGGTGTTAGTTGGTGGCAGAGGGGAAAATGTGGCACTTGAAAGATATATATGTTTTATTTGACATATGTTTTGTTGGACTGCAGTCCACCTCTTCTGGTGAAACACTTTGTTGTTTTTGTCCGTCCTTCCTGGTCATATACATACAGTGGTACCCCAACTTAAGAGCAGCTCTACTTAAGAGCGGAAAACTGTTGGCGTTTTAACTGCTGCCTTACAAATTTTAGATATGGTCTGCTTGACTTACAATTTTTTTTCATTTATTTGATTTTTTAAACTTTTTTCCCCAAATTTTTAGATAGGTACCCTACCCTGAGTTAAGAGTAGTAGTTTGACTTAAGAGCATGTGTTCGGAATGGATTAAATTCATAAGCTGAGGTACCACTGTATATATTTTTGGTGTGTGGGGAAAATTTTTCTTTTTTCCCCCTCCTGTCCTTTTGGCCAGCCTCAGAGTTGCTTCAAGAATGCTGCTGCCTCCCTCTTGCTGTTCACTAGGCCTATTGGGGCTACACTGCTATTAGCCCCCTCTCCCATTTCACTTTGCTAACAAAGTGGATGTATAAAATTTATTCCAAATGAACTGGAGTATTAAAAACTGAATAGTAGGAAATATAAAGTCAAATGTAAAAGAGATAACTAACCATGCTTTTAAATGTCAGGCAGTCCATTAACTGGTAATGGAGGCCACATATTATCCTTATTGTGTGGACAAGCCTCCCCATGGTGGATTTCTCTACACCTGGTCCACATCACTGGAGGCAATTTTTTCAGTGCCCTTTAAGTCTGAATTTGGCTTATAAAACTACTGTAGCATAGTCCCAAAGCCAATGGAAGGAAGCATACAAAAGGTAAGCAAAATCAGAAAGTGAAAATTTCTAATAGTATCAAGGGATGTGTCCAGTGCACCGTGCTTAGGTCCAGTGTTATTGGATGAGTTTCAATTGTTGAGACCCGAGGATGTGGACAGGGTGCTTGGATCTGTCCGTTCCACCACCACGCTGCTCGACCCTTGCCCTTCTTGGCTAATTGAAAGATCTGCCAGGGGGGTTCGCACCTGGGTCCAGGAAGCTGTAAATGCCTCTTTAAGAGAGGGAGTGGTCCCTGCTGCCTTAAAAGAGGCAGTAATTAGACCTCTCCTAAAAAAACCTAACCTGGACCCAGGACTGGTGGTCAACTACCGACCAGTAGCGAACCTCCCTTATTTGGGCAAGGTGTTGGAGCGGGTGGTGGCCGGACAGCTCCAGGCGCTGCTGGATGAAACGGATTTTCTGGATCCATTTCAATCTGGTTTCAGGCCGGGTTTTGGAACAGAGACTGCCTTGGTCGCCCTGTACGATGACCTTTGCCGGGAGAGAGACAGGGGGAGTGCAACCCTGTTGATACTCTTGGACCTCTCAGCGGCTTTCGACACCATCGACCATGGTGTCCTTCTGGATAGGCTGGCCAGGTTGGGAGTTGGAGGCACCGCTTTGCGGTGGTTCCGATCCTTCCTGGCTGACCGTGTCCAGAAGGTGGTGCTGGGGGATAGTAGCTCTGCCCCATGGCGTTTACGTCATGGGGTTCCACAGGGCTCAATACTATCCCCCATGCTGTTTAACATCTACATGGAACCGCTGGGAGAGTTCATCAGGAGGTTTGGGCTGAGGAGTCAGCAATATGCTGATGATACTCAGCTCTACCTCTCGTTCTCCACCAATCCAGGTGAGGCGGTTTCTGTTCTGAACTCGTGTCTGGACCAGATAATGGACTGGATGAGGGTTAATAAATTGAAACTCAATCCAGACAAGACGGAAGTGCTGTTAGTGGGTGCCTCGTCAGACAGGCTAGAGGGCCACTTCCCTGTCCTGGATGGGGTTGCACTCCCCCTAAGGGACAGGGTCCGTAGCTTGGGGGTGCTCCTGGACCCCGGTCTAACTCTGGAAGCCCAGGTGGACTCGGTGGCCAGGGGTGCCTTTCTCCAGCTGCGGAATATATACCAGCTGCGCCCCTACCTAGATGAACGGAGCCTCATGACAGTTACACATGCACTGGTAACATCCCGTATTGATTACTGTAATGCGCTTTACGTGGGGCTGCCTCTGAAGACGGTTCGGCGATTGCAACTGGTTCAGAATCGTGCGGCACGGCTGGTGAGTGGTAGGGCCACCAAGGAACACATCACGCCGATTCTGTATAATCTTCACTGGTTACCAGTTGCTGCCCGAGCCCAATTCAAAGTACTTGTTTTGACATATAAAGCCCTAAACGGCTTAGGACCTAGATACCTGAAGGACCGCCTCCTTCCATATGAACCTACCCGGCAATTAAGATCTAGTCAGGGAGCCCTCCTGAAAGAGCCATCCCTTAAGGAGGTGAAGGGGATGGCTTGCAGGAATAGGGCTTTTTCAGCAACTGCCCCCAGACTATGGAATACCCTCCCAAATGAGACTCGCCTGGCACCGACGTTGCTAACATTTCGGCGCCAGGTAAAAACCTTCCTAATCCAAAAGTTTTTTAACTAATGATTGTGGGCCCTGATGACAATTTTAGTGGTGTGTTTTTAATGTATTGTATTTATTGTATCTACATGTTTTATTGTTCTAATTTTATTGTATTTTGATGTTTTAACTGTTCATTCTGATTGTGAGCCGCCCAGAGACCTTTGGGTAGTGGGCGGCATACAAGCTAAATAAATAAATAAATAAATAAATAAATAAATAAATAAATAAATAAATAATACAATACATATTTTGGCAATAAAAATATTTTTTTCTGTTTTTACATTTTGTGATGCTACATAATATATCATGACATATGGATTGCATGGTAATATTGATTTATGCAATAATAATTTTTCAGCATATGTACTAATGAATTCAACTGATTTGACAGAATGGTATATTGTTTAAAAAAGCAAAGCAAAGAAACATCTCAAAATAGGAAAGTTTGAATGAAGCCACATTATATTACTGATAAGAATTTATGAGAAAAGTCAAAATTATTATAAGCATTATGTTATTAAAATATTAACAGATCCCAACTGTGACTATTAGATGCTCTTCTCTAAGAAAACAGGAAATCTCATCGAGCCATCGTCTCTGCAGCTAAGGGTCGACATGACTGGGAAGATGAATTGAGGGGGTGTCAGTTTGCTGACAGCAACATTTGGCGGTTAGCCAGGAATGAGAAACCAACTTGAACTATCAAACAAACTGGGTAATAAGGTCAGGTCATTATGGTTTTTTATGGGCAACTGGGTATGAGCTAAGAACACGTGCAAAGAACAGGCACATGTATGTAGGGGTGTGCAGGATACGTAAGTCTGAGGTCATTTAGAAGGGTATATAACAATGATGAGAAGCCATTTGAGCCCTGTCAAGACCAGCAAGGCTTGATCTGTGGACAGATCAACCCAGACAGCTCTGAACCCTTAAGCTAAAAGGCTTAAGAATTCCTACTAATTCTATCTGAGTTCTGTGTAAGACTTAATTGCTTCATTTAATATATACTTTCTATATTTCTGTATCTATGTGAATGTCTAATAAACCCTTGCTATATAACTAACTCTCTGTGTGGCAATTTTTAAAGAACAATCTCTTCTTATCATTACAGCAATGGAAGACACACAATCCTTCAGTACTTACATTCCACTATTAGATTCTTTTGAAAAACATAAAGCTGCAATGCCATGTTATTTTGACAGAATGGTGGCATTCATTTTCATGTTATACTTCCCGAGTACGAATGGTGGCTGGACTAAGAAAAAGGAGTGGCACTTTGTGGCCTCACGTCCATCCATCCATCTGTCCATACATCCATCCCTCTATCATAGTGCACCAATTAGCAGCCAACACATATCTGGATGACCACAGACAATGAGACTGGATCTCTCTTGGGACTTGCACTCAGCCAATTTCAAAGAGAGTGAAACATAAAGAGGATTTTCTGTTATAAACAAACAAAAAGCTATATTTTGTTTCTTTCTGGTAATTGTATGGCTTGTGTTCTATGGGTTAAATTCTGCAGGTTGATTAAGCTGCAAACCCATATTCAACAGCTCCTCTGTCGATTTTTCATTCTTGTATTATTTTCCAAGACGGACACAGTTTAGTATACCACTTATACATTGTCTATGTAATAATAATAACCACCACCTTAGAACTGCACGACTGGAAGGGACTCTATGGATCATCATTCATCAAGTCTAGACCTTGTTAATGATAGACAATAGGTGATAGATTTATAGGTCACTGATTTTTTAAGAAGTCCTTGTCAAGGAGGCACAGTAGGGAACTGAACTCCCAACCACAAGCTCTACAGCCAGATATCTAAACTACTAAGCTATCCAGTAGTTCTTTAAACAGAAGAGTCACAATACTGAAAAAGCAAAAAAAAAAAAAAAAAAAAAAGACTGATTTTTGTAAAATATGCAGAAGTGAGGATTGCTCCACATACATTGTATTTAGAGTGGGCTCACTGAAGTCAATGGCCAGCATCTTGCCTCATACTTCTGCATTCATAGTTTCAACCGCAGAAGTTGTCACTGATCTGACAAGGTGCCACTCATGCACATCTAGGCACAGTGTTATCTTTGTTAGATTGCCACGGCAGCTTTTAGAGTTGGAGCTCTGCTTTTGTAAATGCTGGCAAAGATAATGGAGAGTGTGACCAAATTAAGTTATGTTCCATTCATCCCTCTCTCTCTGTGTGTGTGTGTGTGTGTGCTCTAAAACTCTGGACCCAAGCTTCAATTCTGACAACTCATCTGGAATAAAATAGCATTTAATATTCAAAGAAGCATTTAAAATTAGAAATATCCACAAAAGCAGGTTAAAGTGCTTTTGAATAAATAAAATTCATTCTTAAAATATTGCAGTTTTGGGATTTGTCTTTAGTTTTCTGCTTCTATCAACAGGCTCACACGGCAGTTCATTGTTGCACATAATGGCACTGGCATAATCATCTAACTCATGCTAATAAATGGAATTTTGGGTGTATGCATGCTCCCTTTCCATACAGGGGTATATTATGCAGGGACAAAAAACAACAACAACCCAGAAGCAGAAAGAGCAAGTCAGACACCCATGTGTATCACCCTAAATAAGGACAAGGTTAAAGTTTGGTTGAAATGGCTTAAATTTGCATATTCACTGTCATAAATGGGAACATATAGTAGAAGGATTCTGTAACCCCCTGCTGATAATAATGAATGGAAAAAGATTGCTTGATAATATCTGGCAAGATTCCTCTTCTCCCCCCCTCCTCAAAATATTGAAATAATTGACACTGAGGGCGGTACTTTAGGCTTAAATACATACTTCAGTGAGGCTATTTATGTGCTTAAAGTTGAGTACACGGCCAAGTGCTTTTCTGTACCATATTTGTATTTCAAGGACTCAGATCAGAGGAGAGCATCCTTTAAAATTTTGTTTCTTATAAATCAAAGATAACAAATAATGTGGCTGTAGCCACAGCAAAAACGGGGCATCACAGCCTATACTTTGGATATATATGAAGCGCTTAATTAGAATAATGTTTCTGAACAGAAAAGTCCTTTTAAGACATTCATATGCAGGAAGGCCACAGGGACATGGAGGGTTTTAACCCTTTTTTTTTTTTTAAAGGTGTCTGCCCTAAGTGCAGACGGCAACTTGCAATACAGTGAAAAGAGGGAAAGGAAGTGAATGATGCAGGTGCACTAATAAATGGGTGGTCTTTGGATTACAGTATTTATGTATGTTGTGTGGAGCCGAACATTAAGCTCAATGTTGCACATACAAAGTAGCATAACAAGAACATCTGTGTTGGGGTCCCTAAGCTGGCATGGCTGACACCTCCAGTGCCAGGTGCAAAGGAAATGTCAGAACAGCTTGAGAAATCTTGACTGCAAGCATCTGTGTGCATCAGATTATTTCCTACACTCCTAGCTCTGTGCTAGGCGATGGAGTGCGTTTATACTTTTACATCTGGGCCTGGAATGGATGTAGGGCAAGTTTCAGTTATTTCAGTAATGACACTTCGTTCGAAGATGGGAGCCATGCAATTCTGCATCCAAAATCAACGCCTCAGCACCACCAATTTCCATTATTGCCATTTTGAAACGTTATCTGGGTTAGTCAGAAAAAGGGACTTTTTTGGCAAAAGAAAATAGCACAATTCGATACGAACAGTCAATAAAATTAACTGGTATTTTAAAGAGTTGCTAGGGTTGTATCCACTGATAAGATGCCTCCGGAAAAAATGTCCTCCACTTGGTGAAGCCACTGCTTAATGCTTTGCATGACTACTCTTTTTGACTTGCTGTGGCTATTTGCTGCACTAGTTGTGCTACTACTGCCGCTGGCTGTCATGCAACTGGTAGTGGTAATACACCAACTCTTCCAATTTCTAGCATAACAATAAACTTAACCTTTAATGGTGAAATAATCCCTAGAAGATATACCTACAGCTAGCAGACCTTTGTCTTCTAAGTTTTCTTTATTGTATTTGTTGCATTGCTATTTTTGCTTTACTGAACGAAAACCTTACCTGAACAGCCACAAGGCTTTGTGAAAGAATTCACTGGATTCAGGGGAAAAGAAGAAGGTATTCTTCTTAGCTATATATATATATATTTACTATGGAGATCTTGGCTCTTCTGCTGGTTGCTCCTACCTAAAACAGCAGTTGTCCTGACAGATCCTTCTGTCAGCAGATCTCTGAGCCAACAAAATGGAGTTCTTCCAGCATAAGGGCAGTTATGCTGGCACAAGAAAAGTTGTGCAGGTGCAAGTGATTTCTGCCCATTCCAAATCCCCTACAATGGGGGCATCTTTGAGTCAGGGTTGCATTGTTAGCCAGTGTCTATATCATTATAGTCCAGCTGGAAAAAAATTCAAAATCTACTGCTGAAAAATTACAGTGTATTTCTTCAAGGCAAAACGGAAGGAGCCAGCATTCCCCAGAGACCTGGAATGAGGCATAAGAACTCTCAACATCAAAGGGCAAGACTGTTTCCACTAGGTAATATAACTAATTCAATCCAGTTCCTATTGGCAAACCTAGTGGACTTACAATTTTTTTTTAACCCCAAACCCAGAATGAAGCACATGGGTCGTTTGCATCAACCCTCCCCCACCCCAGGCCAAAAGGTATTCGTATGTTTCGTAGTGCCAAATGGAGCTGGGTAAGGGAGGGGTGGTGGTATATGACCCATGTTCCTTTGTTTGAAGAATGGGGGTGTGACTTAAGAAGCTGATTTTTACAACTGCCCTTCTTGCCTCTAACAAGACTCCTGACCTGGCTGCAACATCATCCAGCCATGGATTTTAAGAACATCATCTAACGATGGACTTTAAAAGTAACCACCTGGTGAAGCACATCTTTCACCATGTCATCTTCTGGGATCTGCTTTGAAGAACGGTGATGTACACTCAAAAGCTTGCAATGTTCATTTTTTAATTTTTAATAGTGGCCTATAAAGTTATCGCCTGTAATCTATTTTTGCAAGTGTATTTCTTGAATATGTATTGATTGACTATATAATCTAGCATATGGCTGAGAGTAAAATCCTATGGTTACTCAAAGCAAGTTTCTCTAGATTCAATGGCACTAATAGCACAACTGCTGCACCATGCAAAAGTAGCCTGCCAAAGAGTTATGTATATAACTCATGGGATCCAATTAGATTTGCTCTTTTCAAAGAAAAAAGGGGGAGGATTAAGGTGACAGGGGAATTGAATTACGCCAGATCCAAACTTTTTACAGCCAAGAGAGACACAACCTTTGAGCCAGGATAAAAAGTTAGGACAAGATAAAAACAGTCCTAAATTACTTTGTAAAGCTCAACCTGGGAAAGGCTTGGATTTGATCTAGCTTCAGAATTAAGAAAATCATTCCTGATAATGGTGAGCTCAGGTAGTGCTGAGAACAAGGGAATTAAAAAACGAGGTTACTACGACAAAAGAGAGAGGTATCTACATGCTTCTTGGAATGTCAGTTTCCATGCATATTGAACAGTCTTGGGAGGACTCATCAGGGATGGGAACTTGCATGTTGCAGCTTGTTGTTGAGTTTGATTTAAGTTGTACCAGGGAATCAACCCAGCCTTGACTTGTGGGGTTGTGGGGAGGTTGGAGCAGAACAGGACTCAACTTAGACCTATTTTTCCAAGTCTGTTTCAAGTCCCTAAAGGTTAGACCTCCCTACCTGCCACTGCTGCCATCATTCTCAAAGGTAGCAGGCCTTACTTCCCCTCCTGAAACCAGGACCTCTCACACAACTGTACATAACTCATGGGATCCAATTAGATTTGCTCTTTTCAAAGCCACTTTTGTTTTAAGTTGGGGACAGGGGATTCAGGATTTGGGGGTTCTTCCAATTAGTTAGTAACAATTTCTTACCCATTTCAATTTACTCAATCATATGAAGAGTAGAGATACAGTCACCCCCCGCCATTTCGCGGTTCAGGTACTGTGGTCCCACTATATTGTGGGATTGCAGTAACTGCGCCTTGGGGCCGCCTCCGGGCCCCTCTGAGAAGCCTCGGAGCCACGTGGGGGGTGACAGAGAGCGGTCGCATTGCCCCACGGTGTGCCCCCGGGCCCCTCCGAAAAGCCTCGGAGCCGTGCGGGGACGAAGCAGCAGAGAGTGATCACATCGCCCCACGCCGTGCCCCCGGGCCCCTCCAAGAAGCCTCAGAGCTGCACGGGGGGGGCAGCGGGGAGCGATCGCATCGCCCCGCACCCCCCCAGCCCCTCCGAGAAGCATTGAGCCAATGTATTCCAATGGGGAAAATTATCTCCATTGAAATGCATTGAGCCAATGCATTTCAATGGAGACGCCCCGGATGGTGGGAGGTCAGATTCCCCTGCCGCCGCTGGCTCACGCCGCCCCAAGACTTCTTGGACCGGCGCACGCTGGGGCGGCAGGGGGATCTGATCGCCCCCCACACGATCGGCTTCCACATATCGCGGATTTTCAGGCATCACGGGTCGGGTGGGTCCCTAACCCCCGTGATAGGCAGGGGGGTTACTGTATTATTTTGAACAAACCATCACAAGGATGTTTAGGGCCAGGAACATCAATTATACAGAGAGAATTATTGTATTAAGAGCCTATCTCTTCACTTTAAAAGATGACATATTAGTACTGGTTGCTCCTTTTTGAAAGTAATGTGCTATGCATTACCTTTCCTATTTTTTTAATTACTGTATTCAAAATGCAACAACAAAAATGCCACCACCCCCATACTGGACATTTTAGATGCAATACTTTTTTAAAAAGGAATTTCTGAATCTAATGGTAATTTACAAAATAATATTGTTATCCCTTGGTATTTAAAAATATATAAGCAAAATGCACCTTGTTATTCCCACCATTGTCTATCCCTAGAATTGTGCAAAAGGTGCTTATATTTTGCAGTCACATTTTTTGATGGACATAAATGTCCTTTAACTAGCTTTCACATCTTAATTGAATAATATCAAGAGGTTAGTCCTATCTACTCAGAAGTAAGCTCTACTGAGCTCAGCAAGCAGACCCCTTGGTAACTGTCCTTTAGGACTCATAAAGACCAAATTGCAAGAAAATATTAACATCTCAAAGTTGACGACATTTGTAAACAATTTTGAACCTTTTAAAATCCTAAATGATATGCCCATATTAAAAACAAGTTTTTAAATGTTCAATAACTTTACATAATTTTTTTGATTAGCTGATTTTAAATGAAACAAGCTATTGCAAATGTTAATCCTTGTTATTCATGTTCTTCTTGTTACTTCAGTTTTAAAAGCCAGACTCCTCCATTATTTTCTGACCTGAAATGATACACCATCTGGTGCTGAGCATGTTGAGATTAGACATAAATGGAATGAAAGTGTTTTTCTTTGCATGACTTTGAAACTAAACTTAAAGATAATAAAATAAAAGGATTTACAATAAATGTGAAAAAAGCAAATATGTTGATCTCTAAGGAAAAACTTAAACTGATTATTTTAGGTTCAGAAAACATTATATCTAGAATTCAAGCTACAATTTGGAATTATGCTACATCTATGCTATCAATCAAATCCTGTATGGAATCTGTCACTATTAAATGTTGTATTTAGATTTAGGAGACTGAGTTAACACCAGTCATCAACACCACTACAAGCACTTCAGTCTATCAGACCTCACATGGATACTATGGGTAGAATCAGACAGGCTATGGACACCCTGCTAGTCACCAGGCCACTGAGACAAAAATAGAAAGGCTGTGATATACCTAAATATGTTTAGTCAAGTCTGGGTGAATATATAGATGAATAAATGAATAAATATATAAATACATAAACAAGGTGTTCTGCTTATATACCACCCCATACCACTTCAAGTAGTCTCTGGGCGGTTTACGGTTTAATTACAGCATGCAGGCTAACACCAATATACACTGCTGTGTTCTTTAAGAAGAAGAAAATTCATGAAGTTGTGAATCCTGTTTGTGTTTGCATAAGGCATGTGTAACTTCCTGCAACTCAGTGTAGCTAACTGTCAGACAGACATAATTGCACACCTGAGAAGTACTGCTGGAATCTAGTCAACTAGTCACAATTAGTAGTGGCATGTCTCACAAACATAAATGAAGACCAGTAGGATTCCAGCCAATGAATTTCAATCAGTATAGAAATACCATGATGGAGTGTATAAATACCATGAACCTGCTCTGTGGCTGGATTGTATCCTGTGTTCACTGGGATGTCTGTTGTGATGTATATGCCCCATTGCTTGTGTTATGCATTATGCTGCATGTATCTTGTGCATTCATAATATGTGTTCAAATCTGGTTCTTTCATATTTCAATCAATTACTCATTTTTATGCCACATGGACTTTGTTGTGTTTGCTGAAACAGCCTAGCGTGGCAACTCCTCTGGAATGGATCAGAAGTTGGTCATTAACACCAATTGTATTACTCTTGTTTAAAATAAGCTCCAATTTGTTGCTTTATTTCAGAAGAGGATAGCAATGGTAACAATAACATTAAAAAACTAGTGCTTTTTCCATCTGGGGAACTTGGTGTTCTTTATTTTGTAATGAATGTTGAAATTCTAGGCATGTAGCCAAGTGAGAGCCTTGATACCATTGATGCTTCTCATTTTCTCTTTAAAAACAACAACCATCTAATTGCTCCATAATGTCCACAAAAGCATTTTGCACAGTCTCACTTTTGAGGCTCATTCATCTGCCAACCCACTAGCTTTGTTGACAGGAATCTGAAGGCTAACTCGTAAGATCCCAAAAGCAGGCTGAAGTGGAAACTGCCATTCTTTTCTCAGTATCTTCCAGCTCAAACACATTGCAACAATATTTCAGAAAGCTGGTTAACAGTAAGCATGGTAAAATATCAGCTGGCTCATATACGTTAAGAAAGAAATAAACTAATCAATAAATTTCTTCAACATGGACTTCATTTCAGAACCTAAATTTTCTTTCATCATAACCTTACCTTAGAATTATGTTAATCATTTATCCGAATGCTAAAATTTAATTCTAATTGATAATTTTGTAACCTTAATCAGGACACAGGAACAATTCACATGACCAGTTTGAGATTTTTTAAAAAAACACAACGAAAGCAACATATGTGGTTCAAAAGAGGTGTCAGGGAAGCCATTCATGTGTGTGTTGAAACCAGGGGTAGATGACTTAGGCCATTGTCCATCTACGAAGTCTATTCAGGCCATTGTCCACCTAATGAGTCAATTCAGACCAGGGTGGGGTGAAACCAAGGTGAATTATAAATTGGAAGCCTCCCACCAGCTTTCCTCAGACTGAAGAAGCTACTTGGATGAGTACTAAAATGTTTTGATCCAACAAGAAAAGAAGTCCAGTTGCCATGATTCAACTTCCAGATATTCACAAAGTAGTTTACCATTGTCCCCCCAGTGAGTTTCCATGGTTGAGCAGCGATTTGAACCTAACTCTCCTGAGTCCTGATCCAACATTCTATTGACTACACCATACAAATTTTCATACCAAGATATATTCTTGTACTAATTATCATACAACATTCAATTTTTTTTGAATACTGTATGTAATTTTTGACCAAGATCCTGTTGGATGAATCCTGTGAAGGTAAATCACGAATTGTACCTATTGCCCAGTCACTCCTCAAGTTAGCATGTGACTAAGAATGTGATTGACAGCAGATCACAAAAAACAAAACAAAAAAACATTAGCACAGTTTTCCTTAATGAGTGGAGTTTTCTTTAGCAGGATCTTGGCTTTTCCCTAGATTATAAAACCAAGATATATTACCACAACTGTGACTTTTTTTTACAGATTCTTATCCATGTGGTTCTATTATATTTTTTAAAGAAACCATGACAATATCCCAAATAAGTCTCCTTTTATCAAAATATTTTGAAAGACTAAATAATTAAATATACAAGTGGGCCAAACTAACAATTTGTTCTCCATACTTGAACATGTCTTAATTGTACTGGACTGTATATTATCCCTCATTACTGTAAGCCACCTTGGGTCCTTTTCCAAGGAGAAAGGTGGGGTAAAAATACTCTAAAATAAATAAATAAATAAATAAATAAATAAATAAATAAATAAATTCCTCTTCTTCCCACTTCTCTTTCTCCACTACCATGCTGGGAAGCAATTCATCAGTTGGCATGGACTAGTTGACTTCTCTTTTGTCCCCACACGAATCTGCTCCACTTCCCTGTGCCCCCAATCCCTCCTTTATAAGTCTCCCGATTCCAAGGGGTCTTCCTCTCCTTTAGGGATCGCTCCTCCATTTTGAGGCTGTCTTCTGTTCCTGGACTTTTTGTCTGGGATTCTGCATGCATTCTCTCCTCCTTGGTACTGTGTTCTTTCTTGGGTCTGTTTTTTTCTTCAGAGTTATAGGCCAGCAACATTTATCCCAGGTCCACTGAGGAGGTTGTTGTGGGGAGCATGTTGGGTTCTAAGGGAATGTGAGACGGCCTACCCACAGGGGCACATGTGCCACTCTCCCTGTCCTGACAGACATACAGTGGTACCTCAGTTTAAGAATGCCTCGGCTAACAAAAAATTGTTTTAAGAAAAGAAAATATTAGAAATGGAGATGCCACGGTTTAAGAAAATTTTTCAACCGGACACCCTGGTTTACATTCTTTTTCGTAAGGCATTAAACATTGATGATCGCATGATGAAAAGAATGGGATGCATCAGTTTAAGAAAATTTTAAATGGAATGACCCAGTACGCCTTTTTTCTGACCTCCAGCACAGGTTACCCGTATACACTCGAGTATAAGCCAACCCGAGAATAAATCGAGGGCCTAATTTTACCCCCTAAAACTGGGAAAACTTATTGACTTGAGTATAAGCCGAGGGCATTTTTTTTCATTGTACCTGAGTATATATGGTATATTGACCGAGCTCTAAAGGGGCTGGGGGTAGTAACTGGCAACGTGTGCTGGGAGTGTGGAGGCAATTAGGGAGTTAATACCATAGAGTAAACTCCCTGATTACCTCCAGAGTCCCTGCACAGTTGCCAGTACTATTGCTCGTCCTATCAAGACTTCCCTCTGCCACCCTCTCCAAGCCGTCCGTGCTCAAAACACCTGGGAAACTTATTGACTTGAGAATAAGCTGTGGGCATTTTTTTTCCAGCCAAAAATAAGGGCTGAAAAACTCAGCTTATACTCAAATATCTACAGTAACTGGTTTTCATAGCATTCCGATGGAAAACTGTGTTTCGATTTATGAATTTTTCACAATACGAAATGGCCCTGAGATTAATTACTTAAACCGAGATACCACTGTATTTAAAATATTTAATAAGTCTAAACCACACCCTAGTTCAAAAAGGGCACTGTTAAATTATGTGAGAGTTTTAGAGGCTGTCTCCAGACTTCTCTACTCCTCAGAAAGGCCGCTGGACATGCCACAACTCTTGTCAGTACTTGTGGCAGAGACACATGCAGAACTGTGACTTGCAAGAGTTGTATTTTTATACAATCTTCTTCACATCATGGAGATCCATATGGAATCTCCTGTGGGGATCCATAAGGATTTCAAACTTTTGTGTTTCAATAGCTAAACAATATGGATCTGAAATGAAATTGCCAACCTCTGCAGATGTCCTTGAAATTTCATGGTGCAATGGAGTAGGTTGGTTTCCTGATGGTATTGTGTGGTAATGAAGATGTTTCAAAAGAATTAAAGGCAGTGCTTAAGTCTTAAAGTATCACATAAACCAAAAACAAGGATAATTAAATATTTGTGAAGTAATGTCAACATTCTCTAAAAAGATAAGGCCTTTTTGATCAATTGGAGTACAAAACCCCCCTGAAATCCACTGCTGGCCAGTACCTGTATTTGAACCAATTTTAAATGTACAACTTGCATACTTTTGTGCATTTACAGTTGAACCAAATAAAGACTATCCTTCATATGAGATTTTTTAAAAGTATCATTCATTAAGGAAAGCAATTATATTGTTACTGTTGTTTTAAAACGTGTGCCATCATAGCCTGTCATCAGCTATGCATTCTGAAGGATTTTAGAGTTATTTTAATTTGATGGGCACAAATGATCTCATCTCCTCATACCAAAATTAAAACTAACCAATTATCCTCCACCTTCCTGCTCATATTTGTGACACATTATACAGAGCTAAGATTAATTTAGTATCCACCTCTGTTAAGTGTCTTTACAAACAATATCAGGGTCAGAAGTGTAATATAGCTAAAGATGGATAAAGTAAAAAAAATTTACAGCAAGCTTATTCCAAACTGACCTCAGACAAGGTCTAGGAGAGATTATTAACTTTTAATAAAGTTGCAAAATAATCTTAGTTAAAATCATACTAATCATATTAATTATGACTGTACAAATAAAGCCTAAAGAGAGGCATGCCAGAGACTTACCTTTCAGGTCACGAAGGCTTTCTGATTCTAAAAGGGCAGTCTATATATGTCATAGACATCTGTGTGCCTTGCTAATTCCAGTTACTGCACATTGCTTTTGTAGATTAGATTTTGCAGCTGAAAAGGACTGACTGTCAGACCAAGGGACACAAATGGCTGCAGCTGGTATTTATTGATTATTCCCTCAATTTGAAAGAAGCAAACCAGAGACTGACAACACAGGAGGACAAAGGCTAAGATATTCTAATGCATCTCTGCCATAACTAGCTACTGGTCACTCTGACATGCGGTGAATTGATTGAGAGAATAGATCCTTTATAGCAGTAGCATTGCGGAGTCCTCTGCCTTTCCTGCTATCATGGAAAAAATTGAGTTTATCATTTAACTGAATCTAGAAAAGTATATGTCGCTGAATACAGTATAGGGGGCCATAAACACCACAATGTTGTACTACTTGCTCCTGCTACTAGCAGCACCATAGCATTTATTTTGTAAACAGTTGGGGGCAATAATATCAGTCCATAAAAACATTATGTAGCTCATAATTATCGAGAGTATCTTGTGACACAAACAGAAATGTGACTTCTCATCAAATTATACAGAGACTAGGGAAGACTGCTACAGATTCTCTGGGGAGAAACAGGACAAAAATAAGCAAATCAAGGCAGGAGACTTATGCAAACATAAAAACAAATTATGGTACTTGTTTGTGTCATGGCTGTTTAATTTCCCTCCACTGTTTCATTATTTTTTTTTTTTTTGCTACGAAGAGCTCCAGATAAAGATTTGCATGCTAGAAGCAAATCACAGTGAACAGCAAACCTAAATTGTGATTCACAGGACAGCTATGAGCTATGCTAAGCATTTTCAGGTTCCTGATACCTTTTAAGTATTTCCTATAGCAACCTGCTCATTGTGGGTTATCCAGGAGGTTGTTAAAACAAAATCCACTAGGTTGAGTTACTGTCTTAGTGAAAACATCATGAAAGTTGTTGCAGGACTACAAATTCAGATCTATTTTTCTTGCAACTTCTCTTCCCTGTGTAAGGTAAGTAATACCTTGGGTTCAGTCAAGCCACATCATAGACAAATGATTAGTGGTTGTAGGAGAGATGGACTACATCATTGATACAGTAGGGGTCTTGTCTCGCATTCTTATTTCAAAGGGTCTGCAGAAGAAGTTGTTAAAGTCTAGCTCTACAAGCAGGTTGATTTCTTTGCTACAAATTGCAAAATAAGGAGGCCAGAAAGTCGTGTTAGTAAATTCACTAAGCTAAGCCCCAGAATTATTTAATCACAAGTATTCCATAAACCTAAGCAATTTATATTCTAGGACCATTGAAAGATGCTTGCAGTGCAGATTATTATGTGAGGCTGAAGTTGTACTACCCTTCTAATCTCCTCCTGGCTGAGATTAGATGTTCTGACTAAGGTTTAGCTAATTAAATCTTCACTATAGAATGAGATGCGTATTTGTGATGGTGAATACCAAAGTCAATAGTTAGAAGCTTAGTGAGGATTTATACCAGCAAAAGTGTAAGTGTAAACGTGTAATTCGTGGTTGTGCACCAGCTGCACAACTTGATGCCAAAACAGGAATATAAATAGGAAGTTGTTAATTAGCAGCAATTTGCTGCTGCAATTTATGCAATAATATTCATGCCAGCAAAAATCTTGAAAACGTTTTTTTTATTTACAAGATTTTTTAGCCGCCCCACTAGCAAGAGGTCAATGCCTTTTGTACTCATGAGTGAATAAGGAATATATGATCCTATTTCTAAATATTTATAGTTCCCCACATCAAATACTAAATATAGAACAAGATGAAAACAAACTGACTATTAGCGGAGATGGATATGCTTAACTGTGCCTTTACTGAAATCATTACTATGTCCCCCACTGAATTTTCTAAGAAAAAGATGACATCCTACAATTAAAACACTCCTGCAAAGACTATCTTCTTTCTCCTGCCTAATACTGCTAGACTAAATAGTATCTTGGAAAGACTTAATCTATTCTTGAATACTTAAAGAGGACTTCATTAATGTTTAGCTTCCTGTAGCTAATTTGGCTGCTATGTGCAGCTATAAAATTTTATGACAGTAAACATGAGACATATGCCTAAATTCCAAAGGAATGCTATTAGAACACTTTCTTGTTTGATATCTATACTCGTGGTGCCCCTGCTCTTCATACTGTGAAATATTTTGTTCCACTATGTGTGCAATTTTGCATAAAGTTTTACATTTGAAAAGTATTATGGTGACACCTATGTTGAGTTTGCTATTCTAATTGCCTTTTGCATGTTTTGTGCAACATATGATTGAGGTATCTGACCTGCACAAATGCTATGGAATAGTGCTTTCAGCTGGAGATATAAAAAGCCAGGAACAACAAGTATCACTGAAATGGGATTTTAATTGTTCACATGACATTCACAGAGCAATCCATTTAGAATTTTTCCTGGCAAACACTTCTCTGAAAACTGGAGAGAGAAAACAATTCAGTGATGCACTAGTTGTGTCATGCACTCGAAAAATTTGAAGAACAAATGAATTTAGTACACCTGTTTTTTGAGAATAAGAGTGGACATGAATTAAGGCTGGGGGAAGGGGGACCTGAAGAACAATCTTTTCAGATGAAGGGTGTTTAAAAAAGAAACAGAAAATAGCAGCTTAAAAAGAGCTAATATTTGACTCAAATTATGGGCCATCTTACACCACAAACCACTTAAAGCTGGGGATGATCAGGGTCCATTTAGATCAGAATTTCCAGTACTCAAAGGCGTAACTCCTGTTGCTTTAACACCATGGCACTGTAAGGCTATTATATAAACAGTTCCCATTAGAGATGGACACGACCAGAAAAAAATTACTTTTCGAGTTGTCGTTTGTCGGGACGGGTCCGTTTTGGGTCGTTTCCGTTTGTCGCGATAATTTTCAAAAAATTGCCATTTCTGTTTGTCGTTTGTGGGTTGGTGTGGGGTTGGGGTTGGGGTAAGTGGGCTCTGGGAGGCACCTCTCTGGGTGCCTCTGACGTCTGACCCACTAAGAAGGGAAGCGTTTCGCGGAGCCGGCACGTACCATACATTACATTTACATTATGTTAGGGTGGGGTGGCAGAGGCACCTCTCTGGGTGCCTCTGACTCACTAAGAAGGGAAGCATACTAGCGTACTGCCATACAGGTTAGGGAATGGGATAGGGGATAGTGGGCTCTGTGAGGCACCTCTCTGGGTGCCTCACTTTGACTCACTAAGAAGGGAAGTGTACTAGTGTACTGGCGTACAGGTTAGGAAAAGGGATAGGGGATAGTGGGCTCTGGGAGGCACCTCTCTGGGTGCCTCACTTTGACCCACTAAGAAGGAAAGTGTACTTTCGTACAGATCTGGGTTAGGGTTGGGGTTAGGGTAAGGGCTAGGCTTAGGGTTACGGTTAAGGTTAGGGTGGGTTAGTGGGCTGCACCTCTGGGTGCCTCTGACCCACTAAGAAGGACAGTGTACTGGCGTATGGGTTAGGGTTAGGGTTTGGGTAGGGTTAGTGGGCTTTTAATGCCCTCTCTGGCACACCCAGAAGTCTCAGTCAAAACCTGGCCATGCGATTGGTGGAATGGCTCCAAAAATTTGCATGGTCCCATCCCATGGCCAGCCCATCATTGCGGATGCGCAGGTGCAAAAAAATAAAAATAAAAATAAAATAAAATAAAATAAAATAAAATCAATGGAGACGTTTTATTGCAAGAAAAACACCTTGCTGCTACTATAAAAATTCCGGCAGTTAAAATACCTAATTTTCAAATGTTTCTGTGGTGCTTTGGTGGGTTTTTGGACCACGATTTAAAAATAAATATTGCGGTCGCCATTTTGGATCCCCCCCCATCGCATGGCAAATGGAGACGACGAGGATGCCCCCCCAGCCTGGTACCAGCAGGACAGGAGGGGGGGAAGGCCGGGGACCCCGCCAGAAACCACCCCTCTCTGGTAGGTGCCCTCACTGAGGCAGGCATATTTTCGCCTGCTTTTATGGCTGGCGGGAATCAGGGTTTTTTATTTTATTTTTAAAACTTTTTTTCTGTGCTGCTGGCATCGCGCGATCGCCACGATGCCATGAACGACAACGAAAAATCAGACCCAATTTATCTTTATCAGGTTGGGTTCGAGCTGGAGTGGAGTAATTCTTGTTACCGTTCCTCGTTACGTAACGGAAACAACGAACGGAAACGGAAACGAGGATTTTGCCGAGTCGTGCCCATGTCTAGTTCCCATATATTTTATTGTGGGGAAGCTATTTGGGTCTGCAAGATTTATTGAGGTAATTTATTTAAAATATTTTTACCCAAACTTCTCCTTTGGAAAGACCCAAGGAGGCTTGAAGGATGAAGGGAAAGTCCAAATTTAAAAACAAAATGATAAAAAATCACAGCTTTTAACATCACCAAACTTACATGGCATAAAATAGGATTTTGGCCAACAAAAGATCTCAGGAAATATATACTGATAGAAGAAATGTCTTATAGATAACAGGAGCCCAGTCTACCTTTCTTGCATCGGAATGCTACATAAATAATCTGCATTTTTCTCTATATAATAAAATCCACAATATTAGTCTCCTGCTATTTTGATCTTCATTTTATCTTAATTTTAGTTTATTGTTGTTGATTTATGTATACTTGTTTTATTATGTTCCTTGTATTTCAGTTTTTTAAATGTATTCCTTTGTTAGATTATCATGTGATTCCATGTTGTAAACCACCCAGAGTAGCCTTATAAATAAATAAATAAATAAATAAATAAATAAATAAATAAATAAATAAATAGCTGTCCAAAGAGGGAATGCCTGCTGTGTGCTTGGCCCTCTAGGCCAGCTGACTAAATAATGGTGTTTTCTAGTAAAGTGATTTTAACCAGTATAAATAATAAATAAATAAATAAATAAATAAATGCTAATTGTTAACAATGTGATTAATAATTCCCCCCTTTTAAAAAAATGAACTAATGGTAACTACATTTCCTTTTTTCTGTTCCCATGAAAATATGAATTGCAGCCACATGCATTACTGGAATTTGCTGAAGCTGGAAAGCATTCTAGATGTCTTCTGTGGACACAGATTTGGGCCAGTCCCAGATTCTTAAGTGAACAAAGATTCTCTTTGGGTCAACAGAAGCAAATCTGGATCTTCCTCAACTTTTAAGAGGGATTGAGGGATTTGGAGGGGTGGTGGTGAAGAGTACTGTCTACTACCACAAAACTGGGCTTCTCCTGGCAAGCTTTCGGTATACAAAAATAGCCATGGTTGAAACCTGCAGATGTTCTAGCTGAGCTTTTCACTATAAGGGCTATCCTGCATTCTAGTGCTAGTAAAGGCCAAATTGGGGTATTCTTGGGGAATGGCAGGGACCTGCTGAAATTTCCCCAGAAGTGGACTTTTCCAATCTTATTTTTTACCATGCAACACCCCCCCCCCCCCAAGAATTGTACTGCTCACCATGCTGGCCTCTGTTCTACTCCTGTTTGTTCAGTAGGGAGGGGAAGTAGACATACTTTGCTTTCTCCAGCCAAAGGGACACGGTAGCTTTGTTACTGCAATGCTGCTCGTTACCATACAGGGCATGGGCCATTAAGTATTATATTCCCAACACAGACCTCTTCTCACATGGCTTCATTTGCCTGACCACCTAAGCACCCTGTGGGCCCAGTGTAACTGGTGATCTAAAAGCTGGATAAGATGCTTTGGCCTATCCTATTGTTACTGCCCATGGGACAGACGAATGGTTCTTGAGAGAAGCTGTTCTAAATAGGTGGCCACAGCCTAGGCTGTACCAGCACACCCAGCTCCTTGAATTATGAGAACTGGGAGGATACTTTTTGAGGCTAATGCTGCTCACAGCCAACTTTAAATCCTGAAACCTGGAGGATGGAAGGGGTTTGGAAAGCTGTGGCTGATGTAGACTGTCTGGTATCTGGCTGTTACATATTGTTGGGAACTGTAGTTTGTCCTTCCCTTTGCCTTAAACTCCTGCCATGAAATCTCTGTTATTATTAAATTCTTCAGTTTGAAGAGGTTAAAACAGTGAAATAAAGTTGTGGTCCGAGCCCTTTGTCATGGCTCATGCTTCTTGGAAGTGGTAGCAATCAAATGCCACCTATTCCAAAGACAGCATTTCCTACTGGTGATTATGGAAAGGATAAGATGAAATTTTGTTTCCTGTCAACAGGAAATACTTCTGCTAAGTTTCTTTCAAACTGAAAATCTGTGTGTGCAGAAATCATTCTATATCAGGGGTGTCCAAACTTTTGGCAAGGAGGGCCAGATTTGGTGAGGTGAAAATGTGTGGGGGCCGACCATTCAGTCACATTTGGCCCCCCAGGCTGGACTTTGGACAAGTCTCTATAACATGCAAGGAGTCAGGGAGAATGCTGCAGCAACGGAGCTGGGGGTAGGTAGGCTGGGCAGGTGGCTGGGGGGATGGACATAGGCAGGGAGGGCAGACAAACCATTAAACTGCAAGCTAACGCTTCCATCCGGTATGGGGAGGGGCCAGCTGGTGGGGATGCATGGCAGGCTGAGCCAGTGGGGAGAAGAAGCTGCGGGCCACTCAGAATGTGAAAGTGGGCTGCATTTGGCCCCCGGGCCTGACTTTGGACATGCCTGTTCTATATGGTCCAGATAAAAATACTGAAGGCTGCACAGCATTTCAGATGACAAAACCATGGGATCCTCTTCCCAAAGATGACAGCAATGTTCTGTGGAGGATCTACTTTAATCTGAGATATTCTCTGCCTGAAGGCAACCTTGGAAGAGCATAGCATGGAGATAAAACTGGCAATGCGTGTGCTAGTTGAAGGAAAGAAAAAGCACCGAAAAGAGAGGAGAGATACAGCATGCCATTTTGCAGGCAGGAGACACACCATAAAACTAGGCAAGGATATGTAATAAATTGCAGTGGATAATGAAGTCTTGTAATGTGTATGTTTCAACATATGTCTACATAAAGAGGCCAAGTGCAGGGCAGATCTCGATTGCTTTGTTCATGTTTACATGGCAGGGTATACACAGCTCTAAATGCAAGTCCCTTCATTCAGTCTGTCTAGTTATCAGCCAGCAAGCTGACATAACTTTCCTTCCCTGTTCCAGCTCACTGTTCACTCTTTCTTCCAGAGCCAGCTCTGAATTCATCTCTCATATGACTCACTGAACAATACGGATGTACATTTAATGCTGAATAAATCAGCCCCAAACAAAAAAAGCAACACAGGGTAAAGAAACAGAACACTTGTCATTTTTTTCAGCCTTGAGTTCCACTCCGTTGATGTGGGGGACTGTATTGGATTACAACATTATGCCATCTAGAATACGAGTAGCTGGCAACCACCACTGGATTTACTGCGTAGCAAAAAAAAAAAAAATGAGATCAAAGATTTCAACGCTTCACTCCTATCCATCCATTTACTACATAATTTTTCATCCCCCCCCCCAAACAGATAGATAGATACTTTATTGTCATTGTACATAGTACAACAAAATTGAACTCTATCTCTGGTGCAATTAAAAAGATAAATTAATATGTTTGTTCTTGCTTTTGTTACTCTGTATCTCTTGCCTGAAGGCAGTAGTACAAACGGACTATGTCCAGGGTGAGACGAATCCCGTAAGATGTTATTTGACTTTTTAAGGCAAGGGGAACTGTATAGCTCTTCCAGAGTTGGGAGAGGGTGACCGATGATCTTCTGGCCTGTGGTTATGACCCTCTGGAGTGCTTTGCTCTCTGTGGCTGTGCAGCTGGAGAACCAAGCACACACAGTATGTAAGAATGCTCTCAATGGAGCATTGGTAGAAGGACACCAGCAGTCTCTCGCTCAGATTGTTTTTCTTTAAGAGTCTGAGGAAGTATATTCTCTGCTGGGACTTCTTCACCAGAGCAGTGGTGTTAGTGCTCCAGGTCAGGCCCTGCTCAATGCTAACACCCAGGAACTTGAATTCAGCCACCCTCTCCACACAGTCCCCACCAATATACAGGGCTGAATGTCCGCTGTTTCTCTCCTGTAATCCACCATCAGTTCCTTGGTCTTGGTGGTGTTAAGGACCAGATTATTGTCTCCACACCAGGCACAGAACCGCTCTACCTCGTCCCGATAGGCGAACTTGTCCCCTCTGGAAATGAGCCCCACTAGAGTGGTGTCGTGAGCAAACTTGATGATTTTGTTGCTGGGATGGATAGAGGTGTAGTCATATTGTACAACAATGAACAGAATGCAGTAAAAATAAACACTAGTAGTGTGTGTGTGTGAGAGAGTGAGTGAGAGAGAGAGAGTGAGTGAGAGAGAGAGTGTGAGAGAGAGAGAGAGCGCACATTTTTGGCTCCATAAGACATATTGAACCATAAGATGCACCTACATTTAGAGGTATGTATGTGTGAAAAAAAATTCACACATACATACTGCAGTCCTGGTACATTTCCAACCCAGTTTACTCTCCAGCCATGCTGCTCTTGTATATTGGTGGGGACTGTGTAGAGTGGCCTGGAATGGCATGGCTGGAGAGTAAAATGTGAAGACAAGCCACCCCGCCTGCCTAGGTCTCCAGAGGGAGACAGATGGAGTTGCCATGGGGAGCCCCCTCAGCCCAGTAATAGCAAACTTTTACATGGAACATTTTGAAAAACAAGCTCTGGATGCGGCACCCTTTGCAACCATAGTCTGGTTCCGATACATGGATGGCACATTCGTAATTTGGAGTCACGGTGAAGATAAACTGGAAAAATGTCTGAACTAATTCAACAATATCCACCCAAATATATAGTTCACCATGGAAAAAGAAATTGAGGAGAAATTTCCATTTGTAGATGTCATGGTCATACGCAAACTGGACCTCCTACAGAAAACCCACACATGGAGATCCGTACCTACATAAAAATTCCAACCACCACCCACAACAAAAAAGAGGAATATAATCAAGGCACTTGTTGACCATGCAAACCGAAACTGTGAAGCTGAATTCCTCAACACTGTACTCAGCCACCTGAATTGGGCCCTACAGGCAAACGGCTATTCCAATAACAAAATCAAAAGAGAGATTAAACTGAAAAAACCCCACCAAATGCAAGAAGAAAAACAGACTCCAACAAACAATGTATTTCTGCCATACAGAAACGGAGTCACAGACCGCATGGACAAAGTGCTGAAAAAACACAACCTATAAACAGTATTTTGACCCACCACAAAAATGCAGTCAGCAAAGGACAAGAGGACTGATTCTATGGTCAGCAAAGGGCAAGAGGAACCTTCTCACCACTGTAGGAGTATACCGAATACCTTGTAGTTGTGGTCAGGTATATATTGGGACCACAAAGCGCAGCATCCAGACCAGAATCAAAGAACATGAAAGACCCTGCAGGCTAAAATCAGCAATAACTGAACACACCCTGAAACAAAGTAGACATGAAATCCTCTTCCAGGACACAGAGGTACTGGACGACATTACCAATCACTATGTCAGACTGCAAAGGGAAGCCACTGAAATCCACAAACATAAGCATAGTTTCAACAAAAAAGAAGAAAATCTAAAAATCAACAAAGCCTGGCTTCCAGTACTGAAAACTACAAAATGCAAAAAGGTCAAAGCTCAATGATTTCCACTCAGCCACAAGCAAAGGTGACCAGTTCACACAACAGAACAACTAACAACACCCATCAACTACATATTAGGATCATTGCTACCCCTGATTATGTTGAAATTTCTTAATCCCTCCATCACAATACAATGACTAACACCTATTGTCCTGCAAAAGGGAAAGCTTCCTCTTTCCCACAACTTTAAGTACCCCAGTCTCACTCACTCTATACCCCAGAGCACAGAGAGAATCTCCTTGTTCTCCCTGAGCTCCTTGCCCTCTGAAGATGCCAGTCACAGTGTCTGGCAAAACATTGGGAAGAAAAACTTCCAGAACACAGCAAAACAGCCTGAAAAACTTACAACTATCAGATCCCAGCCGTGAAAGCCTTCGCAAATATAATGAGTTGTTGCATTTTAAAAATTCTGCTGCTATATGTTTGAAGAAGTGGACGTGTCCACAAAATGTTATATTAAAATATGAAAGTTAGTCTTTAAGGTGCCACACGTTTTGTGTCATTTGTTTTGTTTTAGAAAGGGTAGCCGTGTTAGTCTTTTCAAGAATCTGCCTGAAATTGTTTTGTTTTGTTTTTCTTTGATTTTTGCCTGCAATTCTTGAAAGAACTAAAATGGCTATCCTCTCTGAAACTTTTAAAAATTCGGCAACTTATTACTACTGATACTTTGTCTTCAAAAGAGAGACAAAAATTCTATGCTTACAGGGAAAAAAATAAAAATTAATAATTTAGCTTTGGATTGTCTGAATTGTAGTATTTTAGAAGCTGCCTGCCAGCAGATGGTTGGCATTTACAGAATACACATTGGCTGGCTTCATTCCTAGGAACACTTTCTTGGAAGCAGCTCCCATTGAACTAAGTGGATCTCACTTCCAAGTCAATATGCATAAGGTTGTGCTGTGTAATTTGTAAAATATATTATCAGTATTTCTTTCGAACACCATTATGCCTTCCGATTGAATCTAGATGTCTCATGATCCATCATTCAACTCGTGAAAAAGAAGTGTTCATAGCCGTTGCTTTTCTTTCTCTCACCTTTTAAAATTAAACTGCTCAGTGGCCTTATAACTAAATACTTGTCTTAAGGCAACAGAAGAGAAGAATAAAGGAGTTAACTAAGTAGCAGAGCATGAACTAATAACTACAATATATGAGCAAAGCTATTGGCTTGAGTTTGGTTTTAATCTCTTTTAAAACACTATTGCAGTGGAAAGAAATATCCACTACTAACAAGTAGGATCTTAGAGGATTTCTTCCTCCTTCCCACACTAAAACCATGCAGGTGTTACTGGCAGGGAGAACAGGACTGACAGTATTTTTTAAAAAAATAATCAATATGTTAATGAATTTCTATTTGGATAAATAGGGGCTGTTTTTTTTGGCTATTGTCTTAAATGGAGTTTAAGGACCAAATTGTCTTGTTAGGGAATGAAACTGCTTTTTCATGCAGGGGTTGCTTAATGAAATTATGAGAGCCAAAGTGACCCCAAATTCAGCTCATTTTCAGCAGAGGGTGGGTGTCTCCCAAGTTCATTTTGGAAAGTCTTGGCTCCTCCACGTTTCTCGACCCATCTTGCTTGTATTTAGCACTTTCTGGCTTAATAAGACTGTGCTTTCAGAAAACAGAGATCATTATCAGTGTATATTACACTTGACGTTTATGGAAATGCACTGTTAATTTCTGTAATCTTGCAATGTATGTATGCATAACATCAATATTTTGTTATACCATTTCATTTTTAGTGCTAAGCAAATGTCAGTATTTACCACTTGTAAGGTTATGATTAAACTCATTCCAGCTCTGTAAAATGTAAAGATACTAGCTTTCAGTAAATGCTATTATAAATCTTTCTACTCCGACCTTACTAGATTTAATGTTTAATCTTCTCCTGTGATTCAGATGCATTACTCAGGAGTGCCTCTAATTCTCTTCTAAAAGGATGTGGGCAGCCATAGAGTCAGGTGTGGGAAAGATGTAATGTAACCTTAAGCTATAGTAAAAGAACTGATGGGATGTACAAGGAATCGGCTGAAAATCCATCGAATAAAGCCCATAGGATGCTAATCCTAAGTATTATATTTTAATTGCAAATAATTTGTTTAATTTTTCTCTTTGCTGACTCCTAAAAGAAAACAGCAGAAGAATACAATTGAGAGAGACAGAGGAAAATAAACCACATGAAAACATTTTGCCATGAGGTGGGCAACATGTAGCCCTCCAGAGGTTCTTGGACTATAACTTCCATCAGTCCTAACCAGAACAGCAGTACTAAGGAGTAATGGGAATTACAGTCCAACCTTATCTGGATGGCCACAGACCAATCAATTCAAAAGAACAGATCAAAAAGAAGTATAGGGTCCCAATCCGGTGAGGTACTAATACTTCTCTATTCGGTGCTGGTTAGACGTTCTCTAGAACACGATGTCCAGTTTGGGACACTGCATTTTAAGAAAGATGTCAACAAACATGGCTAAGTTTGGAGGAGGGAAACAAGGATGATCAGGAGACTGGAAACCAAGGAGGAAAGATTAAAATAAATGGGTATATTTAATACTTGAAACACTACAGAGGAGTAGTGGGATCTATTTTCAATCATCCCAGGGTGCAGGACACATAATAATAAGCTCAAATTAACTACAGGAAGTCAGGATTCAGTTGAATGACTAGAAAAACTTCCTGACTCTGAAAGCATAATGATAATGGAACCAATCACCTCAGGAGGTGGGTGAATGCTTGAACACTAGAGGCATTCAAGAGAAAATTAGGCAACCCATTTCTCAAACATACTTTGAACTGGGTTCCTGCACTGAGCAGGGGTTGGACTCAATGGCCTTCTAGTTCCAATTATTCTATGATTCTATAAATATTATCACAGAAATTTCATTAAAATGTGAGATATAAATGAGAAATAAATATTATCTACACTTGGTTTAGCATGGAGACATTATGTTGCGTGTGTGTCCAAATGGGGGTTCACCTCAGTGAACCTTAGCTGCAGAACTAGAGGTTGAACATTCAGTTTCTTTGTGAGCGTTTATGTAGCCCTGGGTAAGCTGCACATTCCCAGAGCAGCCTGACAAGAGCAGAATTGTACAACACCTCTGAAGACTGTATATCCAGAAAACCCTGGAAAGGATCTTCATCAGTCAGAAGTGATTTGATAGCACTGCTAAGTGTTGTTGCCAACTGAGGGTGAAAACAGAATGGTTGAGCTTTTTCGTACCTGTTCACCTGATTCCTTGCAAAGATATACAGCATATCTCTACAGTGAGAGATGAACAGAAGAACAAGCAGTACTCACCCTTCATCTCTTTCAATATTTGGAATGGACAGGCCCAAGCAATCTTGAAAGCTCAAAAACTATACAGACAATTATGGTGATTTTGCTTTTGTGTTGTTAGACACTTGATGGGATTCTGTATTTCGGTTATGGACTAACAATGGTGACGATGGTGAATTTGGATTTCGTTAAGATTCACAGTTATATCTTGTAATGCCAAATAGATGCGTGAAAGTGGTAAACTGCAGAAAATGAGAAATGATACAGAAGACAGAAATTATATCCTCAAATAAGCAACAATGGGTTTTTATGGCACCCTAGTGACTGACAACTTTTGTTTGGCACAAGCTTTCATGGACTTCAGCCCGCTTCTTTAAAAGCAGCTGAAGAAATGGGTTACAGTATTACACACAGTAGTATACACAGTATTAATATGTGAAATAAAACATACCCATCTTGAAGGTATCAGTCAGAGCTGCAATCGACTAACCCTTCTGTACGTGGTCACATAAATCACAGTGCAAAAAAACTGAGGTGGATCCTAAGTTAAGTTACATCTACTTATCTTCAAATTATGATGATGAACCTTGCACACTGATTTCAGCTGGACCTCTATGTTACTCACATAGTCTGCATCTAACCACTTTGAACAGAATGAGATATTTTTATTTATTCTTTAATGTATCCTTTGCTTTCAAGTCCCATCGTTACCAGTAGCTTCCTGTTCTTGTGAAATTATTTAAGTATAAGTTATTTGTGATTGCTACTATCCTCTCAGATATTACTAAAGGAAGTTAATAAGCAACTTACTATTACTCCTTTCATGTGTGAAAAAAAAACACACACAACCCCAAATACACATAATTATTGCTCTGCAGCACAATGGGTTAGACCACTATGTGTTATAAAAATACTGCTACTGATAAAACTCTGTTACCTCTCAGTTACTATTAAAAACTGAGATGGAAAGACAGAATCCACTGAAGAGTAAGTTAATTCCGAGGCTTTTCTGCATTAGGGATGTTCAGGGTGGTGAATAATTGTAATAATAATAAAAAATCACATTTAAAAATTGACTTTAGTATGATAAGGTGTTTGAATTTGGATTTCGTTAAGATTCACAGTTATATCTTGTAATGCCAAATAGATGGTTTCTCCTGCTGACCTTTATATGAGGAGGCAGCAAAATCTGTCATCGCTATTCAATTTGTTTAACTGCAGACACATGCTCCCTAGAGACGTCTGACACTATATTATCCATTTAACCCTGCCCAGACACCTAGATAGTTTCCCAAAATAGAAATGAGATATCCCCTGTATGCTCCTCACAGAATACTATGAAACACAACACATTTTTGAAGAAAATGTGTTTCTTATTTGCCAGTTCAAAAATTTTAGTCCTTTAGATTATTTTGTAAAACATATTATTCAGTGAATTTGATTGAAGTTACACTATTTCTCTGATGCATGGTTATAATGGTGGGTGAAAAACCAGATTAAAATAATGACACAAATAATTGGCACAATTCTCCTATTACTATTGGAAATAAGAAGGCTTACCAGATGTTCTTCATTTAAACCTATTCAGCTAACATTTCTTTTATTTTTATTTAATATCCAATATATATATATATATGCATATACTATATATGCATAACAAGAATAAACATAAATCTTGTAGTATTAAATGAAAATATCACTGAACATTAGATGTATGTTTTAGAAAACAAAGAGATGAGCTGTTATGCTATCACTATGCCAAGAAGATTACAAGCTGAAAGCTACTTTGTATGAAATAAGCTTATTTCTTCATTACATTAGGCTGCAATATTGTTCTCACACAGAAGAAATTCAGTCTTTATTAAATTCAACTGAATTTACTTCTGAGCACTATATACAGTATAAGACTGCATTTTTAATGTGACTTTCTAGAGCAATATCTAGAAAGTGCTAAACGGCCCTAGGCTTGAAGACATCTTCAGTAATTAAATAATACCTGAAAACAATCCTACTTGGATACATGTCTAGTTATCCAAGTTTGAGAAGTCTATGTTTTGCCATGTTTTTGTACATGACAGCCCAATGGCACCTGCAGGTCAAAAAAAACCTGTCACCTACGCGCTTCATTCTTCTGTGCAATTTTTTAGTTAATCAACTGTAAATCTGTTCTCTTCTTTGAGAAGTACTACCGAAGTCTGCATGGTTTCTTCCCTCCCTCCCTCCCTCCTTCCTTCCCTCCCTCCTTCCTTCCTTCCTTCCTTCCTTTCCGTTCAGCAGAGCACCTTGCTAACTCTTAGACCGAATTTGTGCTTTGCCCATTATTTTGAGTTGGGTTTCCATTTCTTGCTGTAGTTGCTAACAGCCTATTAATGGGAAACAATAACATCAATATCATTTCAAAAGGGGGAGAAAAGGGGGTGAAACATAATCAGAAAAGTAACCTGAGTCATGACCATTGTGTGACTTACTGGAGATCAAGGGGAAACACCAACATTTAGAAGAATGCTGATACAGGTATGGCATGTTGGCATTTATTCTACTCTTCCAATGCAAACAATTTTGTGAATCAAAACCTAGACTCTAGGGCTGGTGAAGTGAATGTGTGGCCCTCTCTAGGTTGTTGAAATAGAGTTCTCATCAGCTGTAGCCAGCATAGCCATTCATAAGAGGTCAAAAGAGTTACTTTCCAATAGCATCTGGAGAACTACAACCTCCTCATTCTTTCTTTAGGACCTTACTATAGAAGAATTTTTGCTAACAAACATAAGACAGATGCTGGATCTCCAATGTCTAGCTCAATCACACATCACAACCTTATCAAGAGTAAGAGTGACCTGGGATTATGGAGACAAGCTTCAGATTTGTGTGACCTGCTTGGCCTATTCTCTTTTTTATAGAGCCTTTAAATGGTATCCCCCCCAATACATGCAATCAATTGCCAGCAAACTACTGGGTTGTTTACATGAGTGTGTTGTAAACAGGTTGCATCAGAGAGTAAAAGCTGTCTTACAAATTAATGGCACTGTCAGGTGATGCCTGCTGGGGTGAAAATAAATTGTAAGAGAATAGAGAGAGACAGGTAACGGGCACTGGTTCTGCAGTACAACACTTTTCAAATAGCTGTTGAATATGTGCCAATAGATATGGCAATAACTGTCATCAGGATTTACAGTACTTTCACATTTACAAAGTGAGAGCGGAAAGGCTGAAAGAGTTCTATTGTTATATTTAAAGTTGAGTGCCAACTGTTTTTTTTTTTTTACTGGCTATTTCCAAGTATAACTGGGTCACAAACACACTGTCAGTCATGTGTGTTGCTAAAGCACTTAATTTTCCCCACCCACTAGTTATTGTATATCAAGTCCTTGGAACATGTTTTTGAAACCTTACAGTGATGTCAAGGCATATGGTTGCTTAACAGAATTTTAGCAAGGGTATCTCACCATCTGCTACAAATCCCATAAACTCTGCATAGCCTAAATTGAACTTAAATGTGGTTGGAGCGTTCAGAGAGAGAGGTTTCATCAACACTTTTCCCCACTAAGGACAGGAAAAACTTGGCCTGTTTTATAAGGAATTAAATAATATTTACTACTAAATTCATTTTTGTTCTTGATTCAGGCTCTCTGGAATGGATTAAACAACCTATGAAATAATTTTCAGCCCCATAAGATTTCTGGCCTACAGGTAATACTAAGAAGCACAATCATACTCTTGTCAAGGTCTAATTGGTTAAATTGGTCTAACTGGTTAGAAAACCACAGACACAACCATTCTGAAGTTTCCAGACTATAAAGTCCTTGCAACAATGCATTAATGATTGCTATTTTGTGCAATTTGTGTTAAAATCTTATTGAATAATTTTCTAAGTTTGTGCAATAATGTTCTCCTTGCCTTCCCCTGCCAAAAGCCTCCCCCCTTGTCCTCTTACTAGGAAGAAAAATGTTTGTTTTGTTTTGTATCCTTCAGTGTGAGGATGGTCCATATTGATCATTTACATTTTTACTGCAGTGTAGGATACCGGATTGCTGCACTGAAAGTGGTTTTTTCCCTATTTTTTTGCTTCTGAAAAAAAAAACACTGTCATTTGGCCAAGAGATATGATGAATAACCTAAAACTGCAGGGCTGGAAGGGACCTACATATCATTGAGTTCAGCCCCTGCAAAGGAGTCACAGTAGGGAATCAAACTCCCAAACTATGGCTTTGTAACTAGAGACCTGGTTATAAAGCCATCTAACAGCCATCTTTTCTCTTTCACTATGCTGGTTCTACCCCCACAACAGTATGATCGTCCAGCTGCCCAATAAAAGACGACATCCTCTCTTCTTGGTTTCCATGTGGGTTCCCATCACCACCACCTTCAGATTGTGCACAGGAAATGGCCAATTTCATTTCATACCATTTATATGCTATCTTTCCTCCAGAGCTGGGACCCAAGGCAACTTGTAGAACAGTTTGAAAAAACAAAAGATAAAAATACAAAAAAACCCTGTGCAAATGTACTCCTGGCCACCACTGAAATCTGAGACCCCAGGCTCAATGGTGAATCTAGGAGCACACCTAAGATGCAAACCTGGTTTTCCAGGGAGTGTAAGACCATCTCTATTCCCTGAGCTGCCTGTTGACTGACCAGAGCTATCTTCTCCGGATTAAGCTGTAACTTATTTATCATCATCTGGTCCATTACTAACTCCAGACATGATTTAACACTGATATAGTTCCCTTAGGTTTAGACAGAAACAAAAGATAGAGTTGGGTATCATAGGCAAATTGGGGGCGCCAGTCACAAGAACACTGGGCCACCTCTCCCAGTGGTTAATGAATAGGTTAAATAGCATACGGAAAGGTACTGGAAGCCAATGCAACATGGCCAGAGTGGGGGAGATACGGTCATTAACGTCTCAACCTGGTTAAAAGTCTGCCGCTGCAGACTTTTATATTTATATAGACAAATAAACATACCACATGGCATCCCCAGATATGCCTGCTGCTTTCCTGATGACAGGGTTGTCCAATTAAGCAAGGTTTTGAATTTCAAATTGCTACATATATGTTCTACATTCTTACAGAAGGAAATTTATTCACCTCATTTGTGACTACCTCATTACCCCATACATTTTAAGGTTTGCACGTTGGAATCTTCACTGTGGCCTATATGCAAATCAACAACAACTAGTTGGAATTCAACAGTCACTTAGGGTTTTTTTTAATAACATAAACTTGTTGGATTCCACGTAAAAGCAAGTTCCAGTATTTGATATCCTTTACCTGCAACCACATACCTTTTTAACAGCTATATAACAATGTGATTCTCCATGCTGTTCTTGCTAGTTAAATGGGTTCTTTCTTTTTCAATTACCTAGCAACATTTTGGTCAATTATCTAGCAGCTCACATTATCAAAACTTGTCATAAACTGGGTAGTTCTATTGAATTCCCATAATGATGAAATATATGTTTAAAAGAACCCCATGTCCCTACCGAAATCAAACATGTGTCCCACATGAAACAAGATCTGATGCATGTGCCATTAAAGGAATCGGGTTTCTGAATTCAGCACTTCTAAATTCAGTGGTCACAGTGTCAACTTTCTTTCAAGTTGTTGCAAGTAGTTCCTTCTTTATAAAACCTTTTTTCCCCATTATCTTTTGTTTTAGCAGAATCCATTCATTTCTAGAGGAGGGAATCTGCTTTTCCCATGTGCCAGTTTGTTAAGAGAAAGTTTTCCCCGTGTTCGGCTGTGAACCAAAGCTACGGCAGATGTTGCCACCCTAAAGAGATGTTTAAGAAATGTAGGATTTGAGAATGTTTGAGAAATGTGGTATTCTGACAAGGCAGGCTCTTTTAAAGACTCAGCTGAGAAAAACTCAGAAGAGATTTCGCACAACCCCTTTATATCGCTATATTAAGGGGAAGGACTAACACATTAACAAACAAAAACATGTGCACTGAACATGTTTTTGTTTGAGGAAATATTTCTTAGAAATGAAATAATGATTCCATCCAGAACACAATTCAGTCAGTCAGGAAAGAAGAGGAAATATTTCTTAGAAATGAAATAATGATTCCATCCAGAACACAATTCAGTCAGTCAGGAAAGAAGAATTTTCATTACGTTTCAGTCTTTAGAGATATTTCTCTATCTCTCTTCCCCCCCCCCCCCGAAATACAGTGGTACCTCGACTTCTGAATTTAATCTGTTCCAAATGCATAATCTTAACTTGAACTACTCTTAAGTCGGGGTACCTAATTAAAAAAATGTTATCTATCTATCTATCTATCTATCTATCTATCTATCTATCTATCTATTTGTATGTTGAGCAGACCGTATCAAAAAGTTGTAAGGTGGCAGTTAAAATGCCAACAGTTTTCCGCTCTTAAGTCGAATTGCTCATAAGTCGAGCTTCTCTTAAGTCGGGGTACCACTGTACATTGTAAAATGTAATTGTTTAAAATTCATTCTTAAAATATGTATATCTAAACTAGGAATGGGCACTTTGTATTTGTATCCATGGGGATATGAATATAACGGATGAGGGTATCCACCACAGAAGATGATTTTTGAGGATTCCTTTTGGATATTATGGTCATTGGCTTATGGCTTATGGAGCCTTCAGGGTTCTGCCTCGTCCCATATGCAACATTAACTGTGGGGGAGGTTGTCCACTTTGGTGCAGAGGCAGGATAGTCTCTTTGCTCAGCTGAAGAGTTGCTCAGAGAAGCCGGGAAGGGCTGGTCAGGCTCCTTCCATGATTGGCACAACAAAGAGGAGGATGGAGCCTTGCGCTGTGTGGACCTGCAAATATAAGGCACCTGGGACTAATCTAAACATCAAGAATGCACCATGTTGTGGTGACAAACTAAGACTCAGGAGTCACTCAATCCTGATATGGATGAGCAGCAGCTTGATTTCTCAATAATAGTATAATATATAAAAGTCCAAAGACAAACATGTTAACCTGGCAGAATCAGGATTTTATTTATCTTCTCCTGCTCTTATAAGTCTAACCTTGATGTCCCAGTGGCATAGATCTCCGTGGCCAAGTCTGAATGATCCAGGTATGGTCAACAGCTGAAACTGGGCAAAGGTCCCCCTGGCCACAGCCACTACCTGGGAGTCCAGGAGCAGCTCTGAATTCAGGCGGACCCCCAAGCTGCGTACCTGCTCTTTCAGAGGGAGTGCAACCCCATTTAGAGCAGGACAATATTCCAGCACCTGCATCGAAACTTTCCAGACCAAGAGGACCTCTGTCTTTGATTATACTGTGTTTATTGTAAATGTCTTGACATCTCAGCATTTTTAATGGATTGATTCTTGGACCTGAATGGACCATGGCCATAGCATAGAGGGGAAAAGAAAGGAAGGAAATTAAATCAGATGCTGAGATGATCTGTGAGAAAATATATCGTTCAAGGGGCAGAATGTGTTTCTTTCTGCAAAAAGCATACAAACATAGTCCAATTTCTGAGCATACATTAATGAATTTATGAGTCTCATGCCACCAACCCATTATAACTACCATAATAATGTCATCATCTTTGATTATACTGTACAAACATTTCCAGTTCTCATTTGTAACCATACTTCTTTCTCATAATCCACCCAAATTCTAGAATTGAATACCATACAGTATATCCAAAATTATACTTGAAAAATATTCTTCCTTATTAAAATCCAGACTCTGACCTCCCCCAAATGCTATAGGAATGTTTTTTTTGTTTTGTTTTAGCAATGGACATTTATTAACCTAACAATCACTACTTATCCCTTCTCTCTCTCTCTCTCACACACACACACACACACACAGTGAGAACTGGCTGTCAGTGATTTTTTTTCTTAAAGTACATCATAAAATCCTCTGCTACTCACTGAATTTGTTTTGGCATGCAGAGACTCTAATGCACCTGCAGAGAGAATGTTTTCTGTAATGGGTGACATCTGGTCTGAAGACAAAAGTGGAATGTCAGTAGTTATAGTAAAGGGTATGACAGTGGTTAGAGCCAATCTAGCTGGCAACCGCTGTGAGGACTCTGAACAACTATTTGCAAGCACACAGCTTCTTTAGAAAACCAGAGAATCTTACACAGTATAAGGCTGTAAAGACAGCATTGGCTTAGGCTTGTCTATTAGACATTTGGCTTAAAAACACTTTTTAGTACCATGAGCATTAGCATATAAAATAGATCTTTGGAAGACTGTAATTTGCAGGTTTAGATACGCCTTTTAATGCATGTGTTTTGAGAAAGAGCAAGACAGAGAGCTTTTGCCATTCTTACACATAAAGTGAAAATGAAGCCTCCTTTGGACTGGAGCTCACATTCTGAAAATGAGACTGTCTGAGAGGAAAATCAAGATAGACAAAGAAGATGAGAAAATTGTGGCCCTTTTGGAATATGCTGCCTATATAAATTGTGTCATTTCATAATTAGGCCAAGTGTGGGATGCCGATTAAAGATCATATAATAAATGTTTGACATTAAGCATTTCCTAAGGATTGTATTTAACTATTTTGCAAATAAAAAAAAGATTTCTATTTATTTTAAATATCTTGACATCTCAGCAATTTTAATGGATTGATTCTTGGACCTGAATGGATCATGGCCGTAGCATAGAGGGGAAAAGGAAGGAAGGAAATTAAAGCAGATGCTGAGATGATCTGTGAGAAAATATATCAAATTCAAGCTCAGATTAGAACATGCACTGGAGGAAAACAAAGAATATGTAAATTCCATTAGTTGTGGTAATTATCATCTACTTTTGAAGCTCAGCAACAGAGAGGGCTCCACAACACATCACAATTGCACAGAACATCTAATAACTTACTTGCCCAGACAAGAAAGAGTGAGCTAAACATGAGAAACTGAACTCCCCCTGTCCTTTTGTCTTGGGCCTTGCTTCCCCCTCTTAATGTTTCCCATTTTAGAACCAGACAGACCTGCATCTTTTCAAATAGTTGCCTAGAAGGCAATTGCACCAACTGTAAGTTCCCCAATGCTAGGAGGAGAGAAAGGACTGTGGCAAATGTCTTCTTATGTCACACAAATGAGCATAAAACATGTATCTCATCCAGCATTCAAATCAAAGAGTAGAAAAGTGAGAAACCTACAAGCAGGACATTAGTCTTGCACTATCTTGTTTACATTCACCAGGAGTGGTAATTTTGATGCACACTATGCTTAGTAGCAAAGGTAATATATAGTCATTGTGATAAACAGCCACTGATACCTTTCTTCCCCAATGACAGAGTATAATTTCTTGGGCTTCCTGATCACTGCAGATGGTGATTGCAGCAATGAAATTAAAAGATGCCTGCTTCTTGGGAGGAAAGCGATGGCAAACTTAGACAACATCCTAAAGAGCAGAAACATCAGTTTGCTGAAAAAGATTTGGAAAGGCTGATCGCCACAGAATTGATGCTTCTGAACTGTGGTGCTGGAGGAGAGTCTTGAGAGTCCCCTGGACTGCAAGGAGATCAAACCTATCCATCCTGAAAGAAATCAACCCTGAATGTTCACTGGACGGACAGATTTTGAAGCTGAAGCTCCAGTACTTTGGCCACCTCATGAGGAGAGAGGATTCCTTGGAAAAGTCCCTGATATTGGGAAAGATTGAAGGCAAAAGGAGAAGGGGATGGCAGAGAATGAGATGATTGGATGATGTCATCAATGCAACCAACATGGATTTGACCAAACTCTGGGAGGCAGTGGAAGACAGGAGGGCCTGGCGAGCTCTGGTCCATGGGGTCACAAAGAGTTAGACACAACTTAACGACTGAACAACATTTTCTTTTTAAAGCTATCCACGTTTGTGACGATTATTACATCTAGCAGTATTAAGTTCAACAGTTAATTAGGTGTTATGTGAAAAAACATCCTGGATCTCCCAGCATGCACCTTCATTGTATGAAATCTATCGGATAGTCTATCAGGCTCAGTCTATACATCTGGAATAAGTACATTCCAGACCTTGTGCAAAAACCAGGTGTGAGAGTGAAAACTTTCAGAAACGATTAAAAACGTCAGTGAAGAACCGACTGTGTTGGGCAGTGGACTATCCGCTTGGAGTCGGAGGGTTAGTCGGATAAGAAGAACCCGGGTCAGGCAGTTGGTGCCTGTCTCACGTTCTGACCCTCCGACTCACTGTCACGAGTCCTCGAGTCATCCCACCAGCGCCTCCAACCTGTCCTGCCTCCTTTTGAATGCCAGGTTGGTCCATAATAAGACCCCCATCATTTATGACACCATCACTGATGGGAGGGCTGACCTGGCCTGTATCACGGAAACCTGAGTGGGCGCCGAGGGGGGAGCTTCGCTCGCCCAGCTGTGCCCGCCTGGTTCAGGGACTGGGCTGATTGGAGGGTCAGAAGGGAGGGGGGTTGCCATTGTTTACAGGGAAACACTTTCCATGACCAGGGCCTCGACATTGGTTAGTCCGGGGTTAGAATGTCTCCACCTGCTGGTAGGTCAGCGAGATAGATTTGGCATTGTGCTGGGTTACTGTGCTCCCCGCCACCCAGCACACCCAGCACAATCCCTACCAGAGCTCTCGGAGTTCATCGCCACAGCTGTGGGCATACCTTGGACCTGGTATTTACCTCCGTGTCGGGGGCTTTCAGTCTGGAGGTGGGGGACATTGTCTCCTTACCTGTGTCATGGTCAGACCACCACCTGTTGTCCTTTTCCCTGTCAATCGCTGCGCCCCCCCCCACGGGGACCACCGGCCCCTTGTCTGGGCCCACCCCCGGAGGCTTCTGGACCCTTCCCGGTTCTGTGAAGCGTTTGGGGAGCTCCCTGGTGGTTTGACTGACAATTCGGCTGAGGCCATAGCTGACCAATGGTTTGAGTCAGCCTATTCTGCCGTCGACCGAATCGCCCCCAAGTGCCTCCTTCGTGGCAGAGCTCGATCTTCGCCGTGCTTCACGGCGGGGTTAAGAGCGATGAAGCATGAGCGGAGGAGGCTAGAGAGCAGCTGGAGACGGAGACGGACGGTTACTAATAAGACTGCTGTTGTTATCCAGACTAGGCGCTACTCGCGAGCGATCAGGGAGGCTAAAAGATCTTACTACTACCTGAGAATTGATGAGGCCTCAAACCGCCAGGCGGAACTTTTCCGTGTGGTTCGAGACCTCACCAATCCTAGTCTGGCCAGGCCTGCTCCTACTGATTTCAGTAGTGGGAATTTCGCAGTCTACTTTAGAACTAAGATAGAGGCCATCCGGGTCAGCTTCGAATCCGGTTGCACTAGCCCTCCCCCGCCACCCCCAGTTGCCTCACCCCCCCACTCTCCTCGTCTGGTTGAGTTTGGGCCTGTCTCCTCTTCCGAGGCCTCCAGGGCGATTGCCCACTGCCGACACGCGTCCACCCCCTTCGAACCTTGCCCATCCTGGCTTATAAAAACTGCTGGAGGTAGCATGCCCGAATAGGCTTCTGTCATCGCCACCGCCTCCTTCAGCGAGGGGGGGTCTTTCCCTCTTGTCTGAAGGAGATGGTGGTAAAACCCATTTTGAAAAAAACGGGCTTGGCATCAGACCAATTGGCGAACTGTCGTCCAATTGCCATGGGCAAGGTCATTGAGAGGGTGGCCGCGATTCGGATACAGTCATTCTTGGAGGAACAGCGGTGCCTTGATCCTTGCCAGTCCGGTTTCAGGCCTGGCCGGGGGACCGAGACAGCTCTGGACGCACTGCAAGATGACCTAATCCGGGCGGCCGACAGGGGTTGCTCTACCCTGTTGGTCCTCCTGGATTTGTCAGCGGCCTTCGATACCGTTGGCCACGGTATCCTGCTGGACCGGCTCTCCGAGGTAGGTATCGGAGGCACTGTTTGTAGTTGGCTCTGGTCCTTCTTGGAGGGTCGGTTCCAGTATGTGCAGCATGGTGGGGAGTTGTCAGCCCCGTGGACACTCCCTTGTGGAGTTCCACAGGGGTCGTCTCTCTCCCCCATGCTGTTCAACATCTATGTAAGGCTGCTGGCTGGGGTCATTCGGAGATTTGGAGTCTGCTGTCAGCAGTACGCTGATGACACACAGCTCTATCTCTCCTTTTCTACCTCTGCAGTGGAAGCTGTCCAGACCCTCGACCAGTGCCTGGAGGCGGTCATGGCTTGGACCAGGGCCAACAGGCTCAGGCTCAATCCCGAGAAGAACGAGGTGATGTTCTTTGGGAATTCGCCATCTGGGTACGGAGGCCCTCTCCCCAACTTGGAGGGAGTTTCTCTCCAGTTGGCAGACAGGGTTAGGAATCTGGGTGTGGTCCTGGATCCAGCGCTGTCCCTGGATGCCCAGGTGGCCGCTGTGACCCGGACCACGTTTTACCATCTACGACAAATTGCCCAGATCCGCCCGTACCTAGACGGTGACTCTCTGAGAACAGTGGTACAGGCGCTGGTGATCTCGAGGCTGGACTATTGCAACGCCCTCTACATAGGGTTGCCCTTGATTTTCCTCCGGCGACTGCAGCAGGTACAAAATGCAGCAGCCAGACTGGTGGTGGGTGTGTGTCGTTTTGACCGCATCACCCCAGTCCTGGCCCAGCTGCACTGGTTGCCCGTTGCATCCCGGATCAGATTCAAGGTCCTAGTTTTAGTTTATAAAACCCTCCATGGCTTGGGCCCGGACTACCTGGCAGAGTGGATCGTCCAGCGATCAACCTCGGCCCGACCAGTTCGGCAGTCGCGAGTGCACTCGCTCCGGGTTGCCACCCCCCAAGAGGCCAGACGAACCTCCACCAGTAATCGGGCTTTCTCGGTGGCTGCTCCCTCATTGTGGAACAGCCTCTCCAGCGAAGTGCGCTCTGCAGAGTCCCTGCTGGCCTTTCGCAGAGCGGTGAAGACCATCTTATTCCGCGAGGCCTTTGGTGACCTAGTCTAAATAGCTCCCCCCCCCCGCCATCTGTTGTGGTTATTTCCACTGCTAGATCCCTCTGAATGAGATGAGGTCTTCAGAGTGAAGAAATACAATACCTTTCTGCTCTCTGACATGCAATTCCTGCTTCAAAAGTCCTTCTTCCCACTGTTTATAGTTCCTACTCCCTCATGCATTTAGTTCCTGGGTGAAGGCTTCCATGTCTGATTCTGTTCTATGTTGACTCCCTGCTGACCTTTTTGGGCATATGCAACATATACATATACATATACAACATATAATCAGCCTTCCATCCTTCCGAGGTTGGTAAAATGAGTACCCAGCTTGCTGGGGCGGGGGCAATGTGTAGCCTGCACACTGTAATTAAAACTGCAAACCGCCCAGTGACTACTTGAAGTGGTATGGGGTGGTATATAAGCAGAACACTATGGGTTTTTTTTGTTTTGTTTTGTTTTCAGTCCCTTTCCATTTTGCAGCCCAACATACATATTTTCCCAGCAGAGCATTTGTAAGCTTTTTTCCTTCTACCTCTGCTTCCACCCTACGTAACCTTCAATCTCCTCTTTACTTCCTCTTGTCTCTATTTCTTCTCCAGGTTTTTTTGTCAAGCTCCTGTGACTTAGTGAAGTACTTGCTCAGCAATCAGCCTTTGAGTTCCTTATGTGAAAGAATGTTCCTGTCTCTGAAACTTCTTGCAATTTTCTTTTCTCTAGTTTTCCTATTTGGCTATTCTTACAAACTGTGTCATGTTGCAAAGAAAACGATGATAGCTAATCCAACAATAAATTGACTTGAGAATCTGTATGACATTCTAAATCCCAGTCATACTGACCTTCCACCTTCCCCACAGAAACTGAACTGTTTGCTAACATTGTATTGTTGACATTTTCATTCCCATAGCAGTTAGAATATCTGGGAACATTCTTAGGTATTACAACAGCTTGGTTCATCACTGTTCGTCTTCAGTTAATAAAATCTCTTATTACACTATAGATAAATGATTTTTTAAAGGAGTAAAAACGGGTGTATGTAAATTAAAACTTCAATTTGCCTCATGGTTATACAACAAACAGCAAAAATAAGGGTTTTCTGTGACATATCCATATCAGGAGATAGCAGTGAAGGCCAAATTTGTAAAATACATACCCAAAGCCTGTTAAGATACCTGGATTTTCGCCCTATAAGACACACCGGAACATATGACGCATGCAATTTTTAGAGGTATGTATGTGTGGGAAAAATTTCACGCATACACATGCATCCGTCCGGTATTCATCCCCACACTCTGCCCACCCCACAGACTCAAAGCCAAGGAGAGCTTGAGGGGTGAGGGAGACAGGCAGCCAAGGCTAGTGGCACGGGTCTTCGGTGGGTCTTCCTTCCTTCCTTCCTTCCTCTCTTTCCCCATCCAGTTCTCTTAGTCCAGTGATGGTGAACCTATGACACGGGTGCCAAAGGTGGCACCCAGAACCCTTTCTGTGGGCACCCGACATCGCCCCTTCACAGCCACCTGTATGCAGGTTAAATTACTATATTGGCAGTTTGCCAAAAAATTAGTGGGTTTTGAATTGTAGTTTGGGCACTCAGTCTCTAAAAGTTTTGCCATCACTGTCTTAGTCCCATCTGGAGCTCTAGGCAGTGGAGGCTGGATGGGGCTAAGAGAACTGGATTGGGGGGGGGCGGAAGAGGAAGAAAGAAAGAAAAAAGAAAGACCCATTGTAGGATGAATCTGCAGCAACATTAACAAGATAAGGGATTCATTCCAAACAGTTCTAAGAGCAACCTTTTGCAGTCATGCACCAGTTAGTAGCAGAAAGTGCCATCAACTCCCCGTCCCCATCAGGTTCTTTTAGTACAGTCCAAAGCTCTAGGTAGCGGATGGACCAGCACGTCAACCGCAGGCAACCAGTCGTCCGCGGCACTATAAGAAGTCGTCCACCAGGTCCTTGCCAGCCTCCCAACACACCGCCTGTGGTGGTGTGTTGGGGGGGATTTCTCCTCCACTTGCGCAACAGCAAAGCATGTGGGAGCCCAGGCTGGCGCTGGGCTGCCTGGCAGGGCTGCAGGTACTGGTGCTGCCAGGCTGCAGCCTGGGCCCCATTGAGCTCTTCTGGGCTGGCCACCTCCTCCCTGCCACCCTCTGCACACTCAACCTCTCTGGCAACTGCCTTGAGATGCCCACCGAGCTGAGGGGTGGCCAGTGGTGAGGGTGACCACCACCAGGAGGAGGAGGAGAAGAAGGCCTGGCCTAGACCAGAGCTGGAAGGCCTGGGGTGTGGTGGGAGGTTGTCCTGGTGACAGGGGAAGCACTGGAGTGGTGGGTGCAGGGCCAGCTGCCATCGGCACTGGGCGCCTCGCTGTGCTCGCTGGAGATAGGTGGCTGCTGGGCGCTGTCGGAGCCAAGCTGGGAGGGGTGGCCGGCGGTGAAGCTGACCACCAGGAGGAGGAGGGGGACCGCTGCCAACCTACCAAGCTCCACCCACACTATCCAAGTGGTGCCTCCTCAACCTCCGCCACAACCGACTCAGCCAGCTGGAACCCAGCCTGGCCTGCGCCCGAGCCTTCCAGGAGCTGCTGCTGGCTGGCAACTGCCTCTGTGGTCTTCCCGGGGGGCTCCTGGTCATGCCCAATCCCGGCAGTGTCTGAGGTCCAAGCGGCAGCAGTGGCAGCAGCAACCACGCAGCTCCCCCCGGCCCTCCTGGGGGTCCTCGAGGCTGCCACCAACAAGCTGGAGAAGCTGGGCCCCGACATCAGTGCCCCGTCAGGTCAACCGAGGCCTCCACGCCATGCCATGGTGGCTTGGCTGTGCTGCCGCTTCCTTCCCCCTGGTATTCACCCTATAAGATGCACAGACATTTCCTCTTACTTTTGAGGGGGGTAAAAGTGTGTCTTATACGGCGAAAAATACGGTAACTAAAAGATTTGGAAGGAGAGACACCTGAATGGCAAAACTCTTAGATACATTATCAGTTCTAAGGCTTAATTATGTTAGGGCTAGTGATTATTGCTCTGCTATGGAATCAAAACCATGTGATGGGTTATTGATTCAGTGTAAGTAAAAAAATTAACAGAGATTAACAAGCAGGTATGTATTTCTCTCACTTCGCATCCTAGGAAAGCAAACATTAGGACAGTGTTGGCGAACCTATGGCACGGGTGCCAAAGGTGGCACTCGGAGTCCTTTCTGTGGGCACCCAACATCTCCCTTTCACAGCCACCTGTATTCAGGTTAAATTGCTATATTGGCACTTTGCAAAAAATTAGTGGGTTTTGAATCGAAGTCTGGGCACTCAGCCTCTAAAAGGTTTGCCATCTCTGCATTAGGACATGCCTTGTCATTTTATAAAATTCACCACACTAAGGATCCACAAACATATCTCTGTTAAAAATAGCTGCATTTTATATAGGCAAAGAAAGGAAATCCTTTTCAGAAGCTGTCAAAGAATGACAAAATCTCAGCCCGGACAGGAAGTATGCTGTTTAGATTGCTGGTTGAGTTTAACTTTTCACCTGACCTAGTTAAAACTCTTCCATAAATCCCCACCTTGAAGAATCTCAGCTAAAAACTCTCTGATACATTAAAAGTTCATCTGCTATTTGTAAGGCATGTATAAAATCTGAGAATTTGAATCTGGAACCCATGTTTCATTTCTGCTGGGAAGCTCACCTTGGCATGCAAACTTGAGTTCCTTTGCATCTGTAACAGTGCTTCTTTTATCAGACCTGTTCTTTTCATATCGACGGTTGCTTCGCCTTCTCTTCGTCTCACCCCACAGGTTTGATCCTCCGTGCATGCTTGGAATGTTCAAAATGGCAATCCCTTCCAGAGAAATATTGCTCAGATCTATCTGAATCCCATCACACTGGTCAGAAGAGAACCAGAAAGGTGAAGGAAGGAAGGAAGAAAGATATAGGACATTAGTGGGCATCTAAAAAGATAACAGAATTCAACCAACATCTGAATTACAATGCTGTATGTGTTTAACAATACACATTTTCTATAGCAATGTATGTAAAAGGAGCATGGGATCCTCCTGTTAACTTCTTGCCACATCAGCTGCAAAATGGCAAAGTGGAATTATTATTTTATTTTCTATATCATTTCAGGAACTGTAGTTGTAAAAGCTTGGACTAAAAAAGCTTTAAGCATACATACATGAAAACAGTATCCTAAACACATATGTCCTCTTGTATGCTTTTCTCTATTTCATAGAAGTGGCCAGATGAACTTGAAGGATTCAATGGATATGCACTATTAGGAAACTGGCACCTGAGCTACCTGATTTTTTTTTAACCTCCCAGCCCTTGGGACTTCCATGCAGATGTGACACTTGCAAAGGGCCTTCATTCTTCTGTTTCTCTAAATTTATAAATGAAGTTCATTCCTATTCCCATTAGAGATCATTGCTGAAATCCTCTTGCTGTTTTACACATACAAATAGTGAAACATTATCTTGTGTCTAGTCAGCAATTAAAGAGTCCCTACTGGGATTCCTGAGCATGTAGGTGCATGTATCCCCAGAACTGCAGCAGCAACTCATTAAATGCCATCTAGAAATGAGTGGACATTATGTTGTTTGCCTTCTGCATGCATAAAAAACCAACAGGATTCTGGCCTATTTCCCTCAGAATTTGCATTTCAATCTCTAGAAGATAAAACCATAAATATCGAATAGGTTTTGAGAGGAGACTGATTTGTTCAATAGGTAGGTGTCATGAAAATGATTGAGCTTCACCACTATACACATGCTGTACCATCCTTGCAGTTTGTCCCCAAACCAATTTCATTCAGATTGTTATTAAATCTAGCCTATCAAGGTGCTGGGAGAAAAGACTAACTACAACTCTTAGGGTTGGCAATTTGCATTTGCTTTAAAATAACACAGTTTTAATTTACATATAATACTGTACTTATGGAAGGAAGCCAAAATTGCATTTATATATTTTAAAGTTCTTATGAATTGAGAAAAAGAAATCAAACAGTGCCTATTTTGGAATGTGTTTCTTCTAGTGGAACCAAGCCTTTATTTTTTATATCTCATATATGTGTAAAACATTAAGATCATTTCTTTTGAGTAAAAAAATTCTTCTTATGTGTATATTCGCTGACTGCTATACATTCCTGATAAACAGATATTAATTTCATAATTAAAAGTAATCTTGTGTAAATACCCTGCAGGCCTCAATGAATCAAACACATACTGTGTGTCAGGCCTCCCACTGTCTTCAAGTGGAATGTACTGGCTGGATAATTAGATAGTACATATTTTTTAACCTTATTTGCATGCATATTATATCTTTTGCACACTGACAAGCAGCAGTAACAACAAAAGTCAGATTACCACAGGGAATTCCCACAAAGAAGTCTTCATTCCTTATAATTTGCAGCCTAAATTAAAATAATTTGATCTTTGACAAGGATGAAATGTCAAGCAGAAGGGGGTCCTCTAGAAGCCACAGCCTGTGGCTTCTGAAATCTGCCTAATTTATGTCAGTCACTTCTTAATACATATTTAAGTATTACACGAAAAAGATGATAAATATGCAATCTGACACCTTTGGTATTTCCCTGCTGTTAATTTATAAAGGTCTTGTGCCCCCCAAACTGACTAAAATTATTTAAATAAAGGGAGAATTGTGATATAAGATGGTGCAGGGAGCATTTTCACTCAATATCAAACACAGCAGGTAGTATACTAAGACAATTATTTCACTAGGCCTCAGATTCCTGCTGTGATGAGTTACTTTCTGAGTTAGTAAAGGAGGAATTCTTTTGTTCAGGCACAGAGGAATTTTCAGTACAGGTCTATTTCCATTGTGCTACTCTGTCTCATCTACAACAACAAAAACCAATACAGATTATTTGACTAATTCTGTTTCTCAAATAATATGATGGTCCAATATAATAGCCAAGAGTGAAATCCAACTGTAGTCACAATGATAGTAGATTGGCTGAAATGAACAGTTATATATTAGTGCTGACTATTATTTCAAATGAGACTTGTTAATCCTTTCTACTTGCAGTGGAATGAAAACCGGATTTAGCCCAGAATGTGTGAAAGTGGTATATAAAGGAAGAAATCCTTTCTTTCTTTCTTTCTTTCTTTCTTTCTTTCTTTCTTTCTTTCTT
>JAHTLZ010003542.1:57085602-57130038 GCA_023846285.1 Phrynocephalus versicolor | reverse complement strand
TCTTTCTTTCTTTCTTTCTTTCTTTCTTTCTTTCTTTCTTTCTTTCTCTTTCTTCTTCTTCTTCTTCTTCTTCTTCTTCTTCTTATTAGTATTAGTATTAAAAACAAAATATAAACTAACACAAATACAAAAAATACAAAACAGTGTTTCCCTCCACCAGTGGGTCCTCTTAGACTTAAACAATCTTGGATGATGTATATTCACACAGAGAAATAGGTGTGAGGATGTAAGCAGAAGCATGGAGATGGAGAGAAGGGAAGGAAAAGAAAGAAGCAAATTTCATTCCAAGGTTATTCCAACTTAAACGAGTCTGACTCCAAATGACATACCCTTTTAAACTTCTCTAGAAGCTGGCATATATAACAATAACTCAAAGCAAAGTGTTCTGCTTATATACTGCCACCTTAGTGCTTAAAGCACTAAGTTTATTTACAGTTTATTTATGCAGTTTATTTAAGCAGGCTACACGCTGCCTCCCCCCTCCCCCTGTGATCTAGGTACTGATTTTACTAACTTCAGAAGGCTAGAAGGCTGAATCAACCATGAACCGGCCTCCTGGGATTGAGCCCCATGTCGTGAGGATAGTTACAGCTGCAGTACACTATAATTCATTATTCACCATGTTCCTACCAAGTGGTTGTTATGTTTTAAAAGTCATACTTGTAACCATCCAAACTCCAGTTGTCATGCAGATGCACCCTGACTAAGCCCTTTTCACCTTCTCTCCTAGGATGCACCCAAAGGAGGCTTTAATCATGCAACTTATCTATACTTTGTTAAAAAATATGTGGGTGGGGGGGGGGGGGGGGCTAAGATGATGACACTTTCCACTTATAAACATCCCATGTTTTCCTACTGCTTTTTCTACCTCTTATATCCTACTATAGGAAAAAACATATGTGCAATAGCTGTCCTAGGTCATTTGACATAGTAACCATCTCTCTGGAGAGACCCTCTGATTAGATTATCTATGAAGCTGTTGTCTGCCTTTATCTCCTGTTTCAACAATATTATATATGTCTGCCAGTGTCCTTAGTATACAGAATGACATTATAAATATATCTGTTCTCATTTGTAAAGTTTACATCTATCCAGTTCACTTAATTTTCACATATTTGCCTTTAAAAAAAGCAGAATGAATGCATATCACTATTTATTTTAAAACTGGTTCTGAATTCGTGTTGATTCCTGCAATCTTTTGTAAATACAGAGTCACATTTGAATATATTTTTAGCCAGATATGTTTTGAAGATATATTTGAAGATTTCCCCACTATACTCAGTTATTCACTAACCAAGTTTAACCTTCATTTTTGTCACTACTAAAAGGGTGAAGTGAGAATTTAAGTGACTATGTATTTCCGTTTCAAAGCTCAGATATTCTAGGAACCGAAACTGCACGTTAATGCTCATAAGAATATCCTTATATTTTTACCAATTTTGTTATCACATTTATATCCCATATTTGCTCCCAAAAGCTTGAGACTGCATAAATGACTTTCCTGTTCTCTATATTATCCTCAAAATAATCAAAGGAGGTAAGTCAGGTTGTTAGGCAGGGGCTGGCTCAAGGTCACCCAGTGAGTTTCCTGGGTTAGTAAGGAGACCCATCACAATACTCTTAACTACTAAGATACATGGGCTTTTCGATCAATCACCTCTACCAAATATAATTCTTTCTACATGCCAGTTATCAAAAGTTATAAGAAACTAAATCTTCGGCTTTGTTCACCTTTTTCTCAGGTCCTTTCAGAGCTACCTTATATGTTTAATAATAATAAAAAACCTCATGGCGCAGTGCTTAAATGCCTGTACTGCAGGTAAAACTGTGCTCACGACCTGGGTTCAATCCCCAGTAGCAGGCTCAAGGTTCACTCAGCCTTCCATCCTTCCGAGGTCGGTAAAATGAGTACCCAGCTTGCTGGGGGGGGGGGCAATGTGTAGCCTGCACACTGTAATTAAAATTGTAAACCGCCCAGAGACTACTTGTAGTGGTATGGGGCGGTATATAAGCAGAACACTTTGCTTTGCTTTTGATCCATTTGTGCAGAGACAAACACTATTTAATGAAAGGGGATAATTTTCCAAAAATACATGCTTTGATGAAATTTTTGTGGACCCAAATTTAAGGTTTAGAAAACTTAGAATTTAGAAATAATTTTTGAAAATATGCATCCCAGAGCAATTCCATCTCACTCCAACATTTTTAAGCTTTTAAAAATACTGTGCACTACTGATCATAACTTCCTATTTAGTCCCTAATGCTAACAGATGGGCTTTTCATTTCAGAAGTGGTCAGCTTCCAAAACGAACCATGGGAGCCCAGCTGATGTTCGGAACCAGAGGAAAGAAATCAACCAATCCCTTACCTTGCACTGGGATCGTACGGGGTTAAACTCCAACGAGGAAGATACCTCTGACACATCATCATTCCTTCTCCCTGACACTGGCCAATCAGACTGGGAGGCGGGATTATGCATTTCCCTGCATGGATTGTGTTGCGTGTAATTTAATGTATTTGTGTTTTTGTTAGTTGATATGGTCATTAGACTAATAAACAAATTATTAACTAACTAACTAGCATTTTTGTGCATAGCTCCTGATTGGCCAGCACCAGGGACAAGGAACAATGATGTGCCAGAGGCTCTTCCCTCATTGGAGTTTAACCCTGTGCAAGCCCAGCACAAGGTGAGGGACTGGTTGATTTCATTCTACCGGTTCCGAATATCAGCTGGGGTCCTGCGGTTCGTTTCGGAAGCCGAACACTTTTGAAATGAAAAGACCATCTCTATAACGGATTATACTTTGATATTATGCTCTTTGAGTTATTTTAGAATATACTTTATTTAATCTTGATTTTACATCTGTATTTGTTCAAGGTTTTAGCCAATTGTCATTAAGGCACTAAAATCTGTGATTATATGGCTGAAATTGGCAAATCTTCCACATTTCATTTGAAATGACAGCCATCCTAATATTTCTTTTAAAGACATATTTCCACACACATTTGGGTAAATATATTGCTTTACTTCTGCTTGTATAATGAACATGTAGGCAGTTTCTTACTTCTATTTCTAGAGATTCGTGTAGCTTCTTGCAGGTTGCTGAGAACGTTTCAGAAGTGCCAAATTCAAAATACCAAAATTTATTCTTCATTCTGAAACATGGAGACAAAAAAAGAAGAAACATCAATATCTTCTTTTTTTAAAAAGTTTGCATCCTGACTTCCGTCATAAAGGATGATACCATCTGACATCCAGTTTGAAACAGATGAGCTCATAATTTTCAAAAACTTAAATGTGGCTGTCAAGAGGTATAATATCCCCTACAGCAATAACAGGAACAGTTCTGTAACAGAGATAGATTAGTTAACTCTTAGGGATTTTTTGGCAATTGCTACCTAACCACAGACAGGTCTTGAAAACTTATTATGCACTATTTCATATATTCTAGCTACTAGTTTCATTTCTGATATTGTTGAAAAGTCTACTCCAGGTTATACCAGCATAACAAAGAAGAAGAGGAAAGAGAAATATACTCCAAAGCTATTGGCATATGGTTTTTAATTAACAATATTTTTAAAAAGAAAACACACACAATCCACAAGTCTTTATCAAGTGTTTCTTAAAAGGCACTTGTAGGGACAGTTAATAGGAATTCACTAATACAAAAGATTGGAGCAGAAATGTGGTCATTTGAAAACTTAGCAGATTCTATTTTATTCTCCCATATAACTAACTGAAAATATAGTGAATACTGCAGAGGAATCCATACTTAAGGGGTACAGTATGTTATATGTTTCACAGACATCAGCAGTAAAGCTTCATTCAGTGATTATGAGTTGTAGATCTGGGTGGATAGATTGTCCTCACTTAAAAAAAGAGAACCTAAAATGCAATATAGGTTTTGGGAAAAGGCAACTGAACAGAAAACAAATCTATATACTTCAATTCCTGAGCAACTTGTTCAGTATGCATAAGCACTGTGCTATCACTGTACAGTAGTCAAACTACTAATACTTAACTCCCTGCTGACAACATACTTTGGATGTACTTCAACTGTCATCAGCACTGATTTACAGAGCTGGGGCCATTTCATATATTATAATTTCAACAAGTGCACATTACGACCACAAGGAAAATGTGTGCTGAAATAATCCTCAATTTGGTGCAGAGATTTAAACAAAATTTGCTATAAAAGTTCAAAATGAGCCCTCTTCCCCCACCTTGTGGTCCTTGAGTAACTGGCCCAAATCTTGTTCCTTTCCACTTAAAGAGTTCAAAACAGCTTTCAAGACTGTTTTCACTTTAGAATGCAACCGGAAGAAAAAGTAAAGCTTCAAGTCAATAGAAACTGCATGCAACTAATAATAGCTCTGGAGGATTTTCAGTTCTCAATGGCCTGACTTACATGCCAGACAACTTGAAATTGTATACCCTCTTGATGTAAAAGAACACTTACACATTATTTCAAAAGTTAACCTTTTTTGTCACTGAATCCTGAAAACAAAGCCGATCAGACTTTTGAGTCTACATAAGTGACAAAAATGTTGGCAATATTTCAAAAAAACAAAACAAAAACAAAAAAAACAACCCTGTTAAAACAGCAATTACTCCCCTCACTTCCTAATAATACTTAAGTAATTCTGTATAATTTACAAAATAAAATCTTAATGATCTAATAAAATTACTTTGCCTATTCTGGTGAATATTAGCCTTATGGAAACTTAGAAAGATGCAACACACACATCACACAAATATGCTTATGTTGAAATGCACCCTCCCCTCAAAAATAACTCCTGATCTATAGAAACCGCCCAGAGTCCCTTGGGTGAAATCGGAGTGGTCTAGAAATGAATGAATGAATAAATAAATATACAAGTTTGTGTTCCTTTATTGTTGGTTTCTGGTTGACTGAGCCATTGTAGAATGCATGGCATCCTTGTCAAAGTTACGACAGACAAGGCTCACTCACTGTCTGCATTTCCACCACCACCCCACCTGTTCCCCCAAAGAAAGAGAGAAATTGTTTGCAAGGGGTTTGGTGCCAAAATTGTTTGGGAAACCCTAAACAATTCCTTTAAAACAAATATTCCCTAATTGTTTTAAGCATCTTTTCTGGTCTAACCTCAAAATCTAATGATCAGAGCATGCTGCTTACTGGGAGATAGGGCTAATTCTCTACTAGCATAGAAAGGTATTTTCCCCTGGCAAACATGAAGCGTAGGTTCTATGCCAGGTTTTTCTCTTGATATTTCCAGATAGAGGTAGGAAGAACCCCGGGACAGGCACTGCTCGTCAGCTTTGTCAGTCCTAGGCTAGAAGGTCCAGTGGACGGTTAAGGGCATTTCCTACATTCTGTAACACACTGTGACATGCTAGGCAGCTCCCTGTCATATCATCATGCTAATTCTCTCCCAATTATGGAATTCCATAATTCCATACTACATTCACAAGAGACAAAGAATACCAGGAAAACTGCCGTTTCATGGGTACTTAGATCTTTAAAGACAACAGTAGAAAGGGCTAGTGAGAGCGTTAGTAACTCAAGTTTCTCTTAGTTTCAACTGAGGCAAATTACTTTGTGTAAAAATTAAGCTGCTTTGGTTTTCAGTGCTAAAATAGGCTGTGGTGCAGCTTTGCATTATGATGTTAATTAAAAAGCCCCCCACTGTTAAAACTATTTTATATAACCTTTCTGATTAAGCAATTAGGTAGCATATTATCAGAAAAAAAATTGCTTTCAGTCTAAATATGGAAATAATAAATGTTTTATTATACACCAGGTGAACAGTACGCACAGTGCAGTAGCCAAACTTCTAAAGACGTATGCATCGTGTTGAACTGAGATATAGTTTATTAACAGAAATAAACTAGCCAATGGACAAAAAAGGGAATGTAAAAATATATCAGTCTTAAAGATAGCACCCACATTGAAAAGCACCTAATATATCAAATACTCAACATATCAGCATTTAAGGTGTATTTATACTGTCATTCTTCATATTGTTGCCCTCCTGGGCCTTCATCCAGGGATTCTTAGAAAAAGAAATACTGGTAAGTTGTGAGTGCAGTCCCTGTTTCCTCTACTAAATGGATGGCCACTGGTCCCTGCAAATGGCCCTTCCCCACAGCATCACAACACATGGTATTCTTGCCTGGTCAATTTATTTTGCTAACTGATGCAGGATATCTACATGAACATCCTTAATCCACAGACATAATACAATGGTTATAAGATAATATCCCAGCTAAACAACTGTAATGCAGTCTATGTAGTTCTACCGATGAAAAGCTTCAGGAAACTTCAACGGGTCCAAAATGCAGCAGCCAGACTGCTGACTGGGGCTGGTTACAGAGATCACATTACATCCCTATTAAAGCAGCTCCACTGTCTGTCAATCATCTACCGGGCACAATTCAAGGTGCTGACCTTAACCTATAAAGCACAAAATGGCCTGGGTCCAAGCTATTCCAAAGATCGAATCTCATAGTGTGAACTGACTCAGGTGTTACGGTCATCAGCACAGGCCTTTCTCTCCACCCCGCCGCCCTCACAGGTACGTCATGTGAGAACCCATGAAAGGGCCTTCTCAGTTGCTGTACCCAGACTCTGGAACTCCCTCCAACTAGTGGCCAGGACTGTCTCATCTCTGTTTCCTTTCCGGAAACAGGCAAAGACTTTTCTCTTCAGGCAAGCTTTCCCTGAATGATGGTCTGCCTATTATGTGTCTTTTATATGAATCTACAGGATCACATAGACTTTGTGTTTATAACTACAGTGGTACCTTGTATAAAGGAATTAATTCATTCCAAATGAATTTTCCTTTATACAAATTTCCCATAGGAATGCATTGAAAATGGAGTAATCCCATTTTATGTTGTACGGATTTGGCCCATAGGCAATTGTGTTAAGCAAATTTCCCCTATCTCCAGAACTTTTTATGTTGTACAAATGTTATGTTATACAAGCTGTTTGTTATACTAGGGTCCATTGTACTTATAACTTTATGGGTTTACATTGACACTATGTTTTCAATGTTAGTTTCCATCACACATAACTTTACATGAAACTTTACTCCCCTTTAACTGCTCGCGTTCTGTTGTAGCTTTAATTATAATGTTGTCTATTAATGCTGTAAGATGTCCCTGTTCTCAATACCTGAACATGTCTTAATTGTACTGGACTGTATATTATCCCTCAGCTTGGGTCGTTTTTCCAAGGAGAAAGGCGGGGTAAAAATACTCTAAAATAAATAGATAAATAAATAAATAAATAATAGACAATATCTTGCTTTCTCATATCATCTAACACTGTTTGCTTAATGGTAAAGCTGGCCCTGATGGTGTATCAGAAAAAAGGCTATTCCAAGATGAATTGTCAGTTAAAAAATTGGATCAGAATGTATATTTTTAGAAAAATACATTTCAAAACGTGCACAAAGAAAATACATTTAAAGATACATATTTAAATACAGACATTCAAATTATTTTTGTAAATGAAACCACCCACTCATAAACTAAGGCAGAAATATATGGGATATACACACAGGGAATCTGAAAGAAGACTCAAAATTGATTGATTTATCTGTTCTTAGATTTTAGTGTTTGTTTCATCAGGAACGGTACAAAGTATTCTGTATTCCCATATCTGTCCCCAGATAATGCAACCCCTTTAAACTCAAACTAATTTCTGCAACATCATCCAAAGCAGACTTATATTTGCTGGGGAGATAAAATCAGTTTGTGTGCATCAATAATTTTTATTTATTTTTTAAACATGATTATTTTTTAATTCATGTATTTCACACCATGCAAGAAAAGCAGAAGTTGTAACTACAGATTTCTTTTGAAACGCGGCCATGAATAAAATACTCAACATAATACACAGGATCTGAATTTTATTAAAATGCTATTAAGTAATTTTGTGAATATATATAATAATCATGGGGCCTACTTTAAACTCAACAACTGGGAAATCAAGGTTATTTTCTAAAAGCCAATCAAATTTTCAAAACTCACAGGTCCACTCATCACTAACACAAACCACTTGATAATTTTTGAAAACTGAAAAAAATAATGTCTCTCAAGTTAGATGCAACAAATATTTAGATAATATGGTTAACTGAGTGTTAGTTTTAATAATTTTAACATAATAATTTCCTTGAAAAACAGCCAGCCTAATCTCATTGCTCATAAATTTATTACCCAGGTAATTTTGTACTTAGGTAAAATGATTTCATTGTGGCACATAATATATATTAATAAGATTGTATGACTTTTTTAATGTTCTCCTTTCTTCTCATCCCTGTCTAGGCTATCATATAATCCCCATTCTGCTTTATAATGAATCATATGAAAAGATAAGGAAATGGTCAGTGGCAATGCATATCCAGAAGAATTTTATATGTCGGCAGAAAGATTTATAATAGGCTCATCTTTGCCATTTTTTATCTCCAATAACGAACCCAAAGGAAAAGGCAAGTCAGAGATATTCTCCCTCTTATTTATCATAGATCTCAGGCCCAAATAGCCTAAAACCCTAAAAATCTTCATTACCATTCTCTATGAGTGGTCAGCCCCTAATCATATTGGCGGTGCCCTCTATGTGGCAGGCACTCAGAGTTAGCCTTTTGTGAATGACGAAAGGGACAGGGAACGGGACAAAGGAACCAGGACAGAGATCTGGAGGTAAAAAATACAGTCACAACATTAATACTAACAAGCCTAACAACTTAATGACCGGGATGCAAGCACAGGACTGCCTCATCTCTGTTGTCCTTCTGGAAACAGGCAAAGACATTTCTCTTCAGGCAAGATTTCCCTGAATGATGGACTACCATTATGTGTCTTTTATATGAATCTATAGGATCACATAGACTTTATAACTACTTATAAACTTGTAGCTTTAATGTAATGCTGGAGTTTTCTTGGCAGGAGTACTGGAGTGGCTTGCCAGTTCCTACTCCAGGCAACTACAGCACCTGGTATTCCCTGGTGGTCGCCCATCCAAGTACTAACCAGGGCCGACCCTGCTTAGCTTCCAAAATCAAGCGAGATCGGGTGTGCTGAGGGCATCTAGGCAGCGGATATACTGTATACAGCGCTATATTATTACTGCAGTGACTGATTTTGTCCGGAAGGTAGAATCAGTCTCTTTAATGTCTTGAGAATCCTATGATTGTCTCCAGACTAAATTAGTCACACACCAAAATCAATAGCATTTAAGTTAGCCAGGACCAACTCTTCATATTGATTTGAAAAGAACCCAACATACTTGTACTCTACACGTATACTTTTGTCTCTGTGTTCCTATCACTACTTCTTTTTAAAGGCAGTATTTACTATATTTTATTACTTTTTAAACACAAGAAACGGCCTACCTGCAAGCATACCATTTGAGAGACACAATGAAAAAGGCAAAAGGCAGAGGAGTATCTTTCTCTGACAGCCAAGCTTACCAAATCATCTCAGAAATGTAATAGTGTATTTTCTTCCAGTAATCCCTCTCTAACCTTAAAACTTACTACCACTACATTTTGATCTTGTGTTCTCCATCCTCATGCCATATAATGAGATAACACTGCAAGATAAAATTGAACTTTTGGGTACATACTACTGAGCTTCTCCTGTGCAACAATGAAATGCGACAACAAAAAAGATTTGTTAACATCCCTTCTCTCCCACATTATATTCTCTATCAGGTTTTATATAAATGTGATATCCCTAAGTGACATAAATTAACAAGAGGTTAACCACAAGCACCTGGTATAAAACCAGCACCTGGTATAAAACCAGCAATTACACAGCAGTGTGATGTCTGAATGATAATAATTTACAAGAGACTTCCCGCCTAACTGAACAGACTTTCTGATCCATGATGCTTTATCTTCAAAAGCAAACACAACTATTCATAATCACAGTAAGATGCTTATTAGTGTCTTGAGGAAAATGTGATCCACATGGTGGGGGTAAATGCTAGATGAAGGGAAAAGGGGGGTATGAAAAAGTCATCTTTGGTTGTTGTTTTTTTTATCTTTGAAAATATAGATGTTTTCACTTGACATATATAGGTAGTTTCCCCAACAGCTTTGCTTACTTTTCAGCTTCACAGTTTTATGAACAGGTGCCAACATAATAGTGGTTACATTAATATGACAGCAGACAGACAGAAAGACAGATAGAGGCACAAAAATATTAAAGTCATTTTACAGAAAAATACTGCATACTCACACAAAGCCACAGCGTCTTTTTTGTATACAACACATACAACAATCAACTTAATACGTGTAATTGTTGAACTTTGCATATTACACATATTGTGAACTCAATCGTTCATGTTACAGTTACATGACTTCCATGTTTTTCTCCAAATGTATACACAAATACTAAGGCCTCCAGATGTCACTTTCATCTGCATTCATTACAACACTAATACAGTATTGTAAACACTGCATTCCTACACACCGTTGCTGAGGAGTAATCTTGACTATCTGCCTCTCCGCTGAGTAAATGTGTATAGAATTGCATTGAAACTGTGTAAATAACCTTTGATTTACTTGTTCTAATCTATTTTTGGGACTCAACAAAGCATAGTATGGAAATCTCTGTAATTGTGTGACTTATAACATAGGACCTTATTAACTTTATAGCAAGGTCATAGAACTTCACACTTCATTTTTAAATTATGTCAAAGGAATAAAACAATTTTCCTTGTCTTTACCTCTAATATCCTGCTATGCTAACGTAGACCTGACACAGACTTTTACTTAAATTAATGAAGCTATTATTATAATTCTCCATAGGGCTATGATCAGTTTTCTGTGAAGAAAATCCTGGCTGCCGGATCCAACTGCATAATTCTTACTGCATTTTAGAATCAAAAATGTACAAAGCATTTTTATGAATTGCCTCTGTGTAAAGCAAGCCTACATGGAATTCATTAATCTGTCTGTGAACAAGGCAGTATTTAACTCTTAATGAAAAACTAAAGACTATTAAGTGATACTCAGTTAAGAAGTAGTCCAAAACCATCTTTCAAGAATAGGATACTTTCACTTCGAAACAGTAAAACACATACAGGATGACAAAAAAGAAATGGTGAACGGTTGTATTTGTCATTATTTAGTGGTCTTATAAAGGCATCGCCCACCCTTACTTTTACTTGAGTGACTCTCAAGTAGACCATGATGACATCTCTGACTTTGTGCCATAGCAAAATACTGATCCATATCAATACAAGAAGCTGCTGCCTTTGGAGTCAGACCACAAACTACAAACTCCTTTGCTGTCAACTCTAACGGACACCTACTGCAGGCTAGGCTAGATTATTCCTAAGCCTACTTGAAGATGCTGGAGATTGGATTTGGGACTTTCTATATGTAAAGCAGGAATCATCTTTGTTGCTCTGGCTTCAAATAATGTTCTAGTTTCAAAAAAACAAAAGAAGCCAATTTAGGTTTCTCCTCTGGTCTGCATACCTTTACATGCTGCTAATCCTTGATAAATAAAATAAAATAAAATAAAATAAAATAAAATAGAATAAAAATATGCACTCCATCTCAAACTCTAGTGTAGAATTCCAGTAGTGTTCTTAAATGATTTCTGAAACATTTTTTTCTAACATTTAAATACAGGATAATTGTCTACCAAGGTTATTTTTAAGCTGCAAGTGTAGACACACACCCATTAAAATGAGTTGAACTGGGAAGCGAAATGAAGTACACTAGACTAGTTTTTATCTAGGCTAGGGGGAAAAATCTCCCCCACTCAAATACATCTTTTGCTATTAATGCAAAATGTAATGTAGCAATTCAATTTCTATGAAAAAGTATGTCTGTGAGAGTGAGTGAGAAGATCCACCCAGCTTCTGATGTTTCAGACATGATTGAGAACATTTCTTTGGAAAATATGTGTAGTAACACACTGCTCTTCAGTGAGGTTTTGAAATCTAACTGCCATATTTGAGGTTTCCTTCAACATTCAGCAGGAGGGGCTTCTCTTAAACTCATGCAGAACTTTTCAGTGTCAATGGGTCTTATGCACTGTGACCACACTTTGAGCACTCTCTGGAAAAAAGTATTTAACACCATGCTAGAGCCAGTATGGCACATACTACCTCTTCACCATTGATTAGCAATAGAAGAATTTCTCAACAAGTATGTCTCTTTAACATTTACTCCTAGGGACCTCATGTAGTGGGAGATATTTACGAGTTGCTTGAAGCTTAAAAATAAATCACCTCTAATTCCTCTAAGCAAAATCAATCAAAAGTCCGTAAAAATGGGCTGGCCGGTTGGTCGATTCAGGCAGAAAAGTAAACAGCACTTTGGCTTTTTTTTCTACCATTAAGGCCTAAATGGCCTAGAAAGTAAATCAATATCTCCAGTCAGCCTTCTGGGCTATTGCTTAGCCAGGAGATATAGATTTTCACTGGCTTACTCCACTCCTTTGGGCCTAACCTATAATCCTCAGAGAGTAATAATAAGTTCGTTATCTAGTTCAGCTCTGTGTTGTACATTTAAATGGCCCACATCCATCAGCTGCACTTGTTGAAGTTAAGAGATGATGACATCCCATTCCACCTATTTCATAATGAAACAGTTGCAATATATTGCAGAAAGAACTATTATAAAAGTCCTGTTTGTTGATAGATTATTGAAATGGGAAAACAGGGGGCGGGTTTAAATTCTGATTTCTGTATAGAAATCGTTCCACATTGATGAGCTAAATCTTGGTGCTGTTTATTTCTGTCACACATACATCACACAAATTGTTCATTATTCATATCAATCTGTTTCAAATAGTTCCGGTTAAATACTGCTGTGAAGCAGACAGCTGTCAGAACCAATCAGTGCTTTTTTAGTGTAGCTACCAGATGTTTGCTGGACCAAAATGCTCTTCTTCCCCTGCTCCTCCCCACCTAGGACAGAAAGGGAAAACACTGTTATCGTTAGATGCCCTGTGTCCTCAGACAAAGATAGTTATAGCACATGACACTGAGTACTCCTTTTTGATGTGCATATATATATATATATATATATCCTCCTTATAAGCAAAAGTACTTCAGGCCATTTGACAAATCCACAGAATGCTTTTACTGTCAATATCAACTTTTTATTCTGAAAGGTTATGTATGCAGTGGCCAAAGAGCTGTTAATCATGTTTTTTTTTTTTTTTTGGCACTTCTGAACAGCCATTAACTTGGGAAACATTTAGGGCGCTTTGAGGCAGTAAAGTAACTCCCGCTTTTCTAAAACTCCAACACAGCTTTCTTGATTTAGAAAGATGGCACTACAGTAGAAGTAATCCTGAAACATTCCTTCTTCCCTGCATCTTAGTTTAGATATATAAAGCTTCTGTTTCTCTCATTTAATATCAGGCTTTCAAAGGAGGAAGACTAACTGCATCGTCTTACTGGGGGACTATGTCAGGCAGGTCACAGACTTTCTCCAAATGGCTGTTAAAGCACTGCCAAGTTAAAGCACTGCCATGCCCCACTCAAGCTGCCTAGATACCTTAGCACATCCGATCTCACCTGATCTGGGAAGCTAAGCAGGGTCAGGCCTGGCTAGTACTTGGATGGGTGACCACCAGGGAATACCAGGTGCTGCACTAGGAACACGCAAGCCACTCCAGTATTCCTGGCAAGAAAATTCTATGGACATCAGGTCACAAAGAGTTGTTCATGACTGTAACAACACAACAACAATGCCTCAATTATGCTATATAATGCTTGTGTATATCCTGGTGACTGACATGTTTACCTATTTCTGAGGTATCAAACAGCCACTCTCAGGATGCCTCCATCATTTCCTTAGCATTGGTTCTTTGAACACTAACCTGGGTTCATGCACATATGTGATGCTGGAGAGGATATTCAAATGAAAACTAAGGAGCCCCAAAGATATGAGGCACGGCGTGGGTAAAGGGCAGACTTCAGTCCCAAAAGGAGCCAAAACATGGTGTTAGGTCAGCATGAGCAAAGTGGCCAAAGGGTAGTTTATACCTGATTATAAGTATTGGAGAGACAACACCCATCTAGGGTGCAGAACTCCAGCAGAATCAGTGGAGCAATTCAGCAGATTTGATTGTGTCCAGATCTTCATTCTGATATTAAGCCAGTTTAGGCAGTATTGGGCATGCCTCCCGCCCTTATTTACATATGGACTGCCAAACATGTCAGATCATTCAAATATTAAATTTAGATTTTGAAATTAGCAATGTCCACATTCACACTATTTAAAATTAAATCTAAAAATTAAATTAAAACCCCTGATGTGGATTTGGTCAATATATTCTAATCATTCACTCAAATGTAGGAGCTTGGTCCTAAATGTGAAAGCAGTTTTGTTTGCTTGTTTGAAATTTAGCTCAACAGGTGAGAGTAGCATCAGAATCTATTTTGCGAAGCACAACTTTCCTCTTCATAACAGGGTTGATGAATATTCCTACAGGATAACCTTGAGACCAAGAAGATAATAGATTAAAGATGCACTAAGAAAATCCATACAGATAGCTGAGTGAATCCATCAGTGTTAAACTGAGCGGGATCAACCATTTATGGAAAGCCAAATAACCAGGAGGTAGTAGTGACCTTCAACCTCTACCAGAATTGCAACAGGAAAAAGTAACGACAGGGGAAACATCCAATATTACGGCAAACAGGCTGCTAATCAACACATTATTGATTCCTCATTTTTGTCAAGGTCATTTAGTGTCTTAAAAAATGATCTCACACTAAACCTTTAGAGAAAAACAGGGTAAAACGCTATTAATTATGGAAGACAGTCAATAAAAAGCTGATTCTCTTAAACACAAAGGCAAATCTTATGTTGTTCTTGATTTATGGTGATAATTATAATGACAAAACATATGCAATTCTCAATAGCCCTTCATTTAAGTAAGTTAGGCTAGTAACACACATAGGAAGATGCACTACCAAATACATTAAAAAGTTAGTTACTCAAAGTAAGAATAGAAAAAGTATAAACAAGTTTGGCATTTTTAATCTGTAATTTTGTTCAGCAAACCAACCAATGGTAATCCAAGAAGATGAGCACGTCCTACACTCATTGATTTCAATGGATCACAATCTTTTGCCTTGATTCTTTTAATCTTGGTTATCTTTTTATCCTGATTCAAACATAAGTTCCACTGTGTTCAGTGGTGCCTATTAGCAAATATCCTTTAAAATAACTGTAATTTAAGTGTTTCTACATAGACTTAAGATAGGGAGAAAAACAAACAGAATAAGAAACTGCTGGATAAATCGGTGGTTTAGATGTCTGGTTGCGGAACCAGAAGTTCAGAGTTTGATTCCCCAGTACCTCCTCGACAGGGGCTGGACTTGACGATACACTGAGTCCCTTCCAGCTCTGCAGTTCTAAGACTGTATTTGGATAAAAACATGCTGGGAAGCACAGGAAGAGTGGAAGAGTCACAGATTTCACCCCAAATACCCATATTTTTTGCACTATAAGATGCACCAGGCCATAAGGTGCACCTAGTTTTTAGAGGAGAAAAACAAGAAAAAATGTTTAGCCTAAGGTTTTATGGTGGGGAAGGGGAGGCTTGCAAAAGAGGTAATTGGAGCTGTGGGATCCAAGCTGCAAAAGGGGAGGCTTGTAAATGAGGTGATTGGGGTTGTGGAATCCAAGCTGCAAAATGGGAGGCTTGCAAACCAGGTAATTGGAGCTGTGGGATCTAAACTGCAAAAGGATAGGCTTGCAAATGAAGTAACTGGAGCTGTTGAAGGGGAGGGCAGAGGCTCCCCTTGCAAACAAGATGATTTTTGACTGGGGAATCTTGACTGCAGAAGGGGATGGGTGGGGAGAGGCTCCCTGGAGGAAGCCTCTTTGCAAACTGGGTGACTGGAACTGCGGAATCCCGGCTGCAACACAAGATGGGAGAGGCTCTGTGCAGGTATACAATCCTTTAGATCTCACTAAAAGGATTCAAAGCAGCTTTAAAAATACTGAAAAGACAAAAAAAGTTTGCTAACACTGCGAAACGTTACACAATGAAAAATACATACTAATGTTGGCTCTTCTGTTAGTACATGGGAAAAGGGCAGCACAGTCCAGTTATTCTGTTTGGGTTAATATTTGTACAAATGCTGAAGGCATCCTGTGTACAAAGCCACTGGGAGCAGGTACATATCTCAGTTCAGATGCTGTCTCCCAGTATTCCTAGTCTGCTTGGTCACTGGTCAGGAATGACGGCAGCTACAGTCTGGCAATAACTAATTGGCCAAAGGCTCCCTGGCTGTTCTTTTTTCTGTTCTTCCAGTTGTTATAATTAAAGGAACAATAATACTGTCATCAAGATTTCCAGTCATGTTCTGTGATTTAAAAAAAAATGCACCTCCCCTTTGTTTAAAAGAAAAGGAAAGGAGAAAAAGAGCTTTCCTCCATATTATCTTGTTTAAGTTTATAAAAAACAAAAGACATATACAACCTTTCTAATTCAAAATATATATGCAATTTAAAAGTGTGCTGCTGTGTTATTGACCTGCTTACAGTAACTTGCATCAGTGAAAACAAAAAAGTAACACTTTCCTCCATGGATCTTTTTATCTCCAAGGTAGACAATTATATGGGAGTGCACGATTAACATACATTTGCAAGGTGTAGGCAACAGGTCCTGAACTGAAGACCTTGCTATCATCAAAAGCTTTCACCGTGTTTGCTTTGTTGTTACCTGAATGACATGGCACTTAATTCTGACAATCTGTCATATTCCTAGCAACTTTAGAGAGGGCACTACTCATCTTTTCTATCAAAAGCTTTATGGTGCAGAACTGCCTATCTTAATGTCATGTCAATCTAGCAATCATTTCAGGTTTCTGTCATATTGTTCTGACATGATCAGCAAAGAAATATAACAGATCTATAGCTTTCAATGAACTGCTGCTCATAGCCGTATTAATCATTTAATGTACATTAACACTGCTCCATGTAGGTGCCAATTCGAAAATAATTTATATAATAGTTCAGTTTCTGGGTAAAATAAGCCCATACTGGAAACACACTGTTCTTAAGTGTGCTTTTAGACAATTTCAATATCTTGTGTATAGTCACAAAAAGGTTTCTAAGTCAAGTAAAATCAGCTTTTTAATTTGAACATTACCCATCTGTATGACTTTGTCTGTTTTACTTCCACAACCCAATTTACTGATATTCACACTTTTTGCCACTTAGGGTTGCAACAATGTCTATTGGAAGTCACTTGCAATACTATTGCATGTTGCAGCATCTTCAACGTAGTGATCATTTATCTGGAGCCACTCATTTTTGTGGAAAATTATTGCATTGTAGAGATGGGCACAAAAAGCTATTTTAGCATTTCTCGCTTCATTCCATTCTATTTCATTTGGTTTTGTTTGAAATGAATTTTTTTTAAAAAATTGTTTGTGTGTGTACTCTGTGTGTGTGTGTGTGTTGCTTGTGTAAACTCTTTTTTGCCACGTCAAGCACCAATCAGTTGAAGTGCGGGCTTGGAACTGGCAAAAAAAGGTTTAAAAATCACTCCTCCCCCCCCCACTCCATCCCGCTCAGCAAAAAAAAAAAAAAAAAAAAAAAAAAAAAAATTCCACACACACCCCAATATTTTTTAACAAGCGCCGGCCGCACTGCAGCTGATCAGTACTGCCAATCCGGAAGCCCTTCCGTGGGGGCTGGTCGGCAGCTTGGGGGGAACGAAAAGCAAAATGAACAAAACAAAAGTTTTTGTTTAATTTCATTTCATTTTCCTTTGAGGGGGCGGTTTGTTATTCATTTCATTATGTAACAAAACAAATAAAAATTCCTTGAGAATTGGTATGGCCTTGAACTGCCAGGTGGAATTGTTCCAGATGGTTCGAGACCTCACCAATCCTAGTCAGACTGGGCCTCCTCCTTGTGATTTCACCAGTGAGTCTTTTGCAGCCTCTTTTAGATCAAAAATTGAGGCCATCCGAACCAGTTTGGATTCTGGTTGCACCAATCTGTCCCTGATTACGACAAATGCTACAGCCTCTCGGTCTCCTCGACTAGTTGGGTTTGGGCATGTGTTGTCAGCTGAGGCCTCCAGGGCACTGGCATATTGCAGGCCGGCGGCTTCTCCTTTTGACCCATGCCTTGTCCTGGCTTACTAAGATTGCAGGAAGTAGCATACCTGAGTGGGCTTCTGTCATTGCCATCACATCCTTCAGGGAAGGGATGTTTCCCTCTTGCCTGAAGGAGATGGCAGTGAAGTCCCTATCTAAAGAATCCTGGCCTGGCTTCAGACCATTTGTCCAATTATCGCCCGATAGCCAGTGTTCCCCTTTTGGGCAAGGCGATCAAAAGGGTTGGCACTAGAGATGGGCACGACTCAAAAAAATGGTGTTTCGTTTGTCATTTAGTCGTTTAGGGGTCCATTTCGGTTCTTTTTCATTTTCGTTGGGTTTTCGCAAATTTTTCATTTTCGTTACGTAACGAAACGGAAAAACGAAAACAAAAAATTGCTGTTTCGTTAGGTCTGTTCAGTTCAATGCATTTGCTGCAACAAAAACGAAAAACACAGCTAAATTTTTCGTTTCCGTTTCCGTTTTGTTTTTGAAAAATTTCCGTTTTTGTTACGTAACAAAACGAAAAAACAAAAACGAAAATGAAAATTTTGCTGAGTCGTGCCCATCTCTAGTTGCCACCAAGTGGCTCCAGTCATTCCTGGAGGAGGATCAGTTCCTGGATCCATTCCAGTCCAGGTTCAGGCTGTGTCATGGAACTAAGACTCCCCTGGTCATACTGCAAGATGACATCCTCAAGGGGGCCAACAGGGCTTGTTCTACTTTGTTGGTCCTTCTGGATATGTCTGTGGCTTTTGATACTGTCGACCACAGTATCTTGCTGGGTAGGCTTATCAAGGTAGGGATCAGAGGTCCAGCTTATAGCTGGCTCTGGTCCTTCCTTGAAGGCCATACCCAGCGTGTTAAGCTCGGGGAAGAATTGTCGGCCCCTTGGTTGCTCCCTTGACCTTTATTCGGAGATTGCAGCAGGTACAGAATGCAGCAGCCAGACTGGTGGTGGGTGGGGGAAGGTCTGACCGCATCACCACAGGGATGGCTCACCTGCATTGATTGCCCGTTGCCTTCCTAGTAATGTTTAAGGTATTGGTTGACTTTCAAAACCCTCTATGGCTTGGGACCTGAATACCTGGCAGTGCGAATCTCCATAAGATCAGCTGCGGCTTGACTCACCACAGCTTTGCAGGTGATCTCACTCCAGGTGGCCACATGTAGAGATGCCTGGAAAACAGTCACCAGAAACTGGGCATTCTCTGTGGTCACCCCATCATTTTGGAATAAACTTCCGAGCTGAGATCTGCCTTGCAGAATCCCTGCCTGCCTTTAAGAGAGCTGTTAAAACCTTGTTCTTTAAATAAGCATTTGGCAACCACTAATTTAATCCTTTTTTTTGTTAGGCTCTTTGGGATCAGTAGAATAAGACTACATTGCCGGTGTATGTTGTTTTATGTTATATTTATTTTAACTGTTTTTATTTATGTTGTAATTATTATTATTCTTTTCATCCTTATATATTGTTGCTTTATGGTTTTTTTCATTATACTGTTGTAAACTGCCCAAGTTCCTTCTGGAAGACGGGTGGTATATAAATGTATAAATAAATAAATATAATAAATAAATAAATAAATAGCTGGAACATTTTCTGGAGAAGCTGTTTTATCCCTCTTTTGGCTTACTAATGGAACAGAAACATAAAACTGAAATTCATACATTATTTTTCTAGTGTTAAGCCTCTGTTAATAGTATTTAACGCTTATGTGATAATTTTAAGCTGACTTAAACCATAACCTATATCTGGCATTAATTTTTTGCAAACCATTGCCATATGGTAGGCATTATATCATGAAGAAAATTATCCATCCTAGAAATCATGTTAAAATTAAACTGTACAAAGACTAAAGCCATTACACTTTTTAAAATGTATAACTCATTTATTTGCCTCTGAAAAAAAATCGAAAAGTATAGAAACGATTTTTGAAATTAAGGTTAAACTGAAGTGTGGTTTAACTCTAGATACATAACTGTGCTTTTTCTTTCTTTTGGAAGGGGCGCTGTGCAAATGAAAATTCGGTAGCTTTTTTGAGGAAATGGCCAAAAGGATCATAGGCACACATAACAGCCTCTCTGGGAACTGATCCCATTTTGAAAGCCATTTTATTTGGTGCATTCTTGTAACAAGTCCACCAGTTGCTCCCCAGACGCCTTTCTTCAAATCCTCTTTTGAAGCCTTTCCAAGCAATACTCCAGAACAGTTGGACACAGATTATAAGGGCAAACTGGACATGGAGGGAAGATTTTCTATTTCTATGATATTTACTCATTGTTCTGTGAATGTTCTGCAATATACCATTGTACAGACAGAGTCTTGCTTTCTACACATGGATATACTTACGTTCTTGTAACCATGGATGTTGCCAAAAATAATCATGAAGAACTGATGTGACAAAAATTATCACACAGACAGGTACGGTAATGTTGATTTTCTGTACATTGAGAAAAAGGATGATAACTAGAATTCAGGCTTCACTTTTCCCAAAATGTCAGTTTTGACCATTACATGAGTAGCTCCATCTTATTGATTTTAGGATAAACAATTGTTTTCATAAGGTCTTTGAGTCACAGCAGTCAACTCCCATGTAAGAGATGAGATTACAGGTGCAATAGGGTGTTTTCCTAATTTACAATTTACTCAATAGGAAACAGTCAATCACTTATTTAGCAATAAACTCTTTGAAAAATGTTTGGCTTGGTCTCAGTTGTGCAATAGGTCATGAAAGGTGTATTTAACTTCAATTCATATAGCTTAGGTTTGTTAAAATAATAATGCTTATTCAACGGCAGTGAAATGTATTAATTTTTAATGTATGTTTGTGTGAAAGAGGGGTTGATATCTAAGCATATGAAAAGGCATCTACTTTTTGAGATAGTTGAAAATGACCAGAGGTTACTGCAGTATTTATTTTTAAAAAAAGTTGTCTGCTCTGTGGGACAGAATGAGCTGTACATCAAATACAAAGCCAGGGCACCACACTGCATGAACTGCTTTGTGGTCATTTAGCTGCCTTAGGAAAAAGCTGCAAACATTTCTGGCCATTAACATTGTATTAATTATTTTTCACTCTCTCATTAGTGGTTTGTTAATGAGAGATTTGGTTGACAAAAGTGCTGACTGTCAATACCATTGCTAGATATCAGCAGTGCTTCATTACAGACACTATCACATCCATTAAACTGCTGTCTAAAATGTTTTTAAGGGTATTGCGGATGCAAAGACCCTTTAAAAAAACTTTCTTTCTTTCCTAAAAGCAAAAATGTAAGTTTCAGTTTTCTTCTTAAAAGAGCTCCCAGAAATACAGGGTGAACTGAGTCCCTCTGAGCTGTGCTCTGTTAGGTAACACAGCCTGCCATCAGAATGAAAACAAAAGCTATTACTAGTATCTAAAGAAAAATACCTTACATGTAAACACAATAGGAACTTGCACTTGGAGATGTGAAGGCCTGGAAAAAAACAGAAAAATCTGAGGGAAACTTGTTGTTTTTCCTGAAGCCTTTTTTGTTTTTGCCCCCAAATTTGGAAAAATTGAGAAAAGAAAAAAAATCATGTTAAAATTAAATTCCACAAAGACTAAAGCCATTACACGTTTAAAATGTACAGCTCATTTGCCTCTGAAATAAAAATCTAAAAGTACAGAAATGAGTTTTGATATTAAGGTTAAACTGAAGTGTGGCTGTGGTCTTCTTCTGGGAGAGGTTTAACCCAGATACATAACTGTGCTTTTTCTTTCTTTTGGAATGGAGGCTGTGCCAATGAAAATTCGGTAGCTTTTTTGAGGAAATGGCCAAAAGTTGACATAAGAAAACTAGCTGCTTAAGTATCTGGTTGTGTAGCCAGAGTTTGGTTCCCCACTGTGCCTCCTGTGAAGATGAGTCAACCATGTGTGGCCCTGGACAAGCTGCACAGTCTCGGGACAACCCAAGAAGAAGCGAATGGCAAACTACTTCTGAGTATTCTCTACTTGGAAAATCTTGAAAAAGATTGCCATAAGCCAAAATTGATTTGCTGGCACATAATCATCATAATCATCTATATACCAGAACTTTTGTTGAGATATAGTATGTCATGACCAGTGGTTGAGCCACATATCTTAAACTTCCACTTCAGAAATGTTCACACATTGATCTCACCTCTCTCAGGTGACTAACACCAAATTACGGTAAATCTAAATAAAGGCTTTCAAATCTGGGATAAAAAAACATTGATTTTGTTTTCCTTCGTCTGTATTGCTTGGGTTGTTTTGTTGCTCTGTTTTGAAGTTTTTGTTTGTTTGTTTTGTTAGTTAATAGACAACATCCAGAGTGTATGATGATCAACACTTTTTGAATCAAATTGATTTAAATAAACATTTTTTAAATTTCAAATCATCAAAATATTCTGATTGTTTTGTTAAATTGTGATTTAAGTAAAATCCATCCTGCGATAGATGTTGTTTTTTAATTCTCTGAGAGCCGTAACAGGCATATTTAGGGATGGGGAAGTAGTCTAAAATTTTAATAGCAATGACATAGGAAGACATTGCGGCATTTTAAAATTGCAGTATACATTTTCATACTGCCATCATACATGGTAGTTTACATAGGAATAAAGATCAACATTGAACCTAATTCCATAAAGTTGGCCATAGTTTGCTTTAATGTGAATACAGTACACATAATAGTGCTTTTATAGTCATAATAAAGAATGAATGAGTCTCCATAAATGCACACTATGACTAGATGCATTATTTACAAATGCTATATTTTGTATCAGCTTGACATTTGACAGATTCTAAGGGCTATGTCAGCTCCACTTCCATGGGCAATAAAGGCGCTTAGTCCTCAAGTACTGAAATAAACTCAACAGATTAGAAAAACTTATCAGGATATTTTTAGTTGTTCAGAGGCAGTATACATATTTCAATTAAATTATGTGAGAAAATGGCCATTAAGTGCCATGACTGTAGCTGGATCAAATCAATAAAGAACTGATTATTTCTTTTACCTTTATAAACTTCTACCCACTAGCCACAAAAGGAAACTCAAAGTGATGTAAAACAAATATACATACAAGAAAAGTTGATCCATAAAACACATGCAATAATCACCAGGAAATTTATTTTAAAAATTCTAATTTGTTTAGCATTCCTGTGTTAAGTAAACAAACAAAACCAAGAAAGACACAATTTTTGACTCAATTTTCAAAGTGTAATCTCTTCATTAAGGTTCTATAGTTTATATATAATGACATGTAACAAATGATGTTGCCTTACACAGAAAGCTGGTCCTTGGTTCATGAATCTTTGCATGAGATTTGTATCCCATTCCCACAAAATAAATTAATTCAGAACATTATACAATGTCAACCCTTTTATCTTCGGCATAAACCTCTGAGATAGGTCATATGGTGGGTCACTGCCCAAAGAGTACTCATAAGTGTTGTGATTATGTGGGGAAACTCAATACTCCTCCAGTCAAAGCCCAGCTGTCTAACCCTTACCCTACATGTGCTGTCTTTCATAGTCCTAATAGGATCATAACTTTCCAATGAAAAGGGGAAACATTATAAATTAGAACTGCTCCTCAGTTCTATGGTCCTTCTAGATAATGTTTCATGGGATGCCAACCCAACCAGTAAGAGACTGGTTAAGTGACATCTTCCTCAAACAGACACACATATCAAGGACTGTACCAGGAGCTCTGTCTGTTCATCCCATATTGAGGTAGAACTCAAGATGTAATCTGGTATCTCTGTTGTAAGAATTCTATGAGTCTCACTGTTTGAGGTGATGTAGCCCCCTTGGTCTTCCATGTCTCAATAAGTAAAATAAGCATAAAAATGGGAATAAACATGAAATAATAAGGTGAAACATTTGCAATGCCTGACTCATGGGGTCCTATGAAGGGGGGATTTATAGCTTTCCTGAAACAGCAAAGAGTTTGATGGCACCTTAAGGGCTAACAAAGTTTACTGGCATATATTTTTGTGGATTGTAGCCCACTTCTTCAGATCCACCTAGAGTAGCTGTATATATTTATCTGCTGGGACTAAACTCCATACTGTATGCCTCAAACTGTAGGCTAGTCCACAAAAGCTTGTGTCAAATAAAACTTTGGCATAATCTTTTTTTTTTGGGGGGGGGGTCCTGCTGCGACAGACTAACATGGCTGTACCCATAGAAATTGAGATATTATCTGACAAAGTTTATTTTATAATCTTCACATAATTATTTGGAATTAACTTGAAACAGCATAAATGTGTTAAAAATGAGAATGATTTCTCATCTGTCCTTTCTAGTTTATTGGTGCAATATGCCTAGCAGACCGAGAGAAACAAAAGGGACATTTTGCTTATTCATACACCAGAAAGCACTGGATTTAAACAGAAGCAAAACTGCAGAAAGAAAACTGTTTTGTTGTTTTAAAATGGGATGCAAAAAAGACAATGGAGCCTGTCAGCTGAATTGATGAAACAATGATTACTACCAAAAGATTTGTTGCAAGAAGCTTAGCATGGCAATACTGAACAGTAAAACAAAGGCATTGTGCGATATTTCAGAAAACACACAGTACAGTGATTATCAACAGCAGAAGAGGAACAACAATTCTAGAGTGTTTCTTCAACAAATATGTTTGAGGTTCTATTTATTTATTTATTCATTCATTCATACATTCGTTCTTATATTTCTATATCGCCCAATGGAACTCCAGGTGGTTCACAACAATATAATGCTACAGTAGTGAGTGATAACATCAGGGTAAAAACATTTTTATAAAAGCAAAGATGTCAGCGAGTATTTATCAAGGGGGGGGGAACCTACATACTCTGATGGTTGCCAAATGCCTCTCTAAAAAGCAATGTTTTAAGAGCTTTTTTGAAAGCCAGCAAGGACAGAGCAAGGGGCAACTCACTAGGCAGGTGATTCCAAAGCGAGGGGCCAGCCACAGAAAAGGCCCTGTTTCGGGTGACCAATTTCCTAGCCTCCCTGGGCATGGCCACCCAAAGTGAGTATCATTTTCTATATGAAAATGATATAAATAGATTGCATTTGTACGGTATGGTCCTCATATCTTATTGCTCCATATACGAAACACAACAGTGTTCATTGAATCTAGATTTTAAAAACCCTTGGATAAATTCCATTGCTTATTTCTCTTGCTCTTTGGGTTATATTATACCTCCCACTTAGCCTGCATAGAAAAACATTGGGTATGGTTACAAAATATGCATTATTATTCAAGTAATCCGCAAAACTGTACAACAAAGTTATAAAAAATAAGCATTAACATGATGTCAGTAAGAGAATTCATAAAGGAAATAGTTACAGTTGGTAAAAAAAGAAGAAAGCAAGTTAAAACAAGGAAAGTCAGAACACAAAGAATCACTAGTATATTTCCCCCTGAACTTTAGTCTTTGTCCCTTAATCTAAAAATATAGGTTTCACTAAGAGCAAAACTTGACATAATATTTTACTTTAACTTTCTTCCATCTGCAATGGACCAACCATAGTGCAGATCTTGATTCAGATGGGTCTCCATCTCACCATCCCAAGGAAAAATATCAAAGCCATGCTGCCGTTAACAGCTCAGTTTCAACCAGCACACTCGTGCCATTCACCACCCAGGCCCTAAGAATGCAGGTGAGACTTGCCCTGGGTTGGTCTCTTTGTCCATACCTCAGCCAAACATCAGAATTGCAAGAACAAAGGGGCTGGGCTGTTGAATGCAGTAAGCCATTAAGGTGCCACAAAGTATTCAGCATTCCTATGTCTCCTTCTTCATATCTCCTGTCGGTGTAACCTCCATTCTCCCATCTGCCTCTTTCTTCCCATAGGCAGTCATTTGGTTCAATAGGCCAAATAGGTGAAAAGGGCCAACAATACTGATCCAGGCCTGAAGTAATCAGCTTGCTTTCACACTGGGCTTACAAGGGTGACTGCACTAAGTGTTGGATCAGAAGAACACCAAGGTTGAGGAAGGGAGGGAGAACTTATAAATCCCCTCAGCCCTATGGATGGGCATAATGATGCTATTAACAGCAGCATCTAATCTCTCTGGTCTCTTCCATGTAGGAGGCCAAGTGCCTCTCCTCCTGTAGTCTGTTAGGCGGAACATTTCAGTGGAGGCCTACATTCTTTGCAGATGGAAAAGTGAGATAATACAGACCTGAGTCAACTATTTCCACCTGCATACGAAGGTAGCTGGCAATTTACTCCAACTGGGACAAAATTTGATTGGTGTAAATTCACCAATTTCAAGTCCTGATTTGTGATCATGCTTCTTTCAAATAACCTTTAAAACTAACTGCAGTCTTGTTTGAGTGGAACACTGAATTGTGGTTCCTTGAAAACCAAAGTGAATGGTTTCAATCTTCTCCTTGTGTCTGCTGGGGAAGAAACGGAGAAAAGGGCAAACTCCTTATTAACAACAGTCTCATGTTAAATCTGAACCAAGCCAATGTGGCAGATAACACAAAGAGAAAAAGCAAAAGAAAAATAAAGAAGTAGATATTTATAGAATGGAACTAAGCAATAGAAAAGAGATCAGCAAATGGCAGAAGGCTCCAATCTGCCAAACAAACTTAAAAAGCAAACCCATAACAAATCCTTAAAATTTCTTCATTAGTAAATTGTAATTAATTTGCCAAATATGATTCTACAAGCAATCTTTATTTGACTAGCTTTATTATGTTGATTGCATACCTCCTAAATATGTTTTCCAGTGAGATAATTGTCCTAATTTGCATCCTGAAAAAGCATCTCTCAAATACAGGGAAATTGGGGGGGGGGGGTAAAAGAGATAATCCCATATTTTTAAATTATATTTCTTGTGCTGAACTCCAGATATTTCTAATTTGTTAAACCACACACGGGAAAAAAACTTTTGAGGGAAATACTGTTTCAAGAGGTGAACGTCACCCACCTCAGTTTTAAATAAATTACTATAAAGGAGCTGGAAGTATCACACTTTAGTTCTCATGCATGCATTTTCATATAAATTTGTGCTGAAGGATCAAACTACACCTGAAATTGAGGCTATCACCGAAAAATAATGTGATTAAGAATAGCCATATAAAAGAAAGAGCATCATTTAAGAAATAAGAATGGGATCAGCCTAAACTGTGTATCTCAACCAGCTCTTCTTCTGCAACAATTCCAATGATAATATCTTCTATCTTTAAAAAAAAATATTATCATGAGCAGGAGAATTCTAAAGATCACTAGCAGCTTTGGAGGAGGAGATTTTATTCAGACTGGGCAGGAAGGTAAAACACTAGCTTCTTTGTAAATACTGTATCATGATTCCAATCCTGGTTAGGAACCTAACAGTCCTGCAAGTTATTTACAGTAAATATGAATGTAATGTTTTGCTGAGAAAAAGAAAATACTCTCCAATACAGAGTAGCAAACTCAACCAAGATGTCCTGTATCTTTCACCAGTGCCTGCTGATGGCAGCATTGATAGTCATACTGTTTTTGTTATGCACTTGAACAAGCTTGGTTCAAATGCCCTCCCAAAATAGTGCCAATATCTTCAGTACGTGACATGTGAACATGGCTCAAGATGGTAACCATGGACAATACCTGACACTTGTGGCTAATTATCCAGGTGGATGGTTAGAAACCAGACTATCTGCCCTCGTGACCTTGATTAATTCACATTAGTTCAAATTGCTGATCAAACTTGCCCACTGATATGCCTCTACAGAAGAGATTAAGAATACAGGGATCAAACAGCATGCCTTGTTACCAGTGTGCATGTTGTCACAGCTTCTCAATGAACTGTGACTGAGATGTATTAGTAGGTCAAAAGGGGAGAGCTGTTCAATTTTTCAGAGCCCTAGAAAACAGCTGACATTTGAAGAAGAGCTAAGGCTTAGCAGGAAACTTACTCAATTGTTTCTCTTACCCATCCCCCCATCCCCCCCCCCCAAAAGAGGTAAAGAAAATATAAACATGAATTCTATTATTAAATGAATTAGGTTCATGCCAGACGCCTGCCCTCTGTTTGTTTTGTATGATTTACTGTCTATATCCCCTATAAGGCTCATATAATGATTTGAATAAAAGCATAAAGAAATATGTTATGAATCTTGCTTCCTGGAGCTGCAGAGGTTGGGCCAGAGGTGAAATTTCAATGAATTACACTCATAAGTGCCTATGAATTATAGATGACAGCATAGTGAGATGCACTATTTTATCTCAAATTATGGCTGTGCAATTGGATAGTTAGAAGAACTCTCTCTCTCTCTTTATGAAATGTTGGCAGCTTAAAGAGGTCAGACCAGACCATATCTACCTTAAAGAAACAGATAATTAAGTTTCTGCATCTCCTAATCATCTAATACTTATTTCTGCCTTTTCAAAAGGTTAACAGTGGAATGTTTTAAAATTCAGATAGCCAGAAAAATACATAGTAACCTGATACAGCCTTTAACCTTTAGTAATCCTGAACCTATTGTTCAAAGCTTCATGCAATTATGTGACATTTCTCTCCTTTTTCTTCTTCTTGACAACATAGCTTTTATAGTCTGAGTATCCAGAGAAACAAGAAATCACATGAAAACAAACATTTTACCATAAGAGGGGCGACTTGTAGCCCTCCAGAGACTCTTGGACCATAATCTCTAAACACAACAGTCAGTACTAAGGGGTGATGGGAATTACTGCCCCACACCACCTGGATGACCAAAGACCAATCAATTCAAAAGAACAGCAGATCAAACAGAAATATAGGGTCCCAATCCTGTGAGGTACTAATACTTCTATAATTGGTGTTGGATAGAAGTCTTCTAGAACATTGTGTCCAGTTTGGATACAGTGCACTTTAAGAAGGATGCCAACAAACTGGAACAAGTTTATAGAAGGCAAACAAGGATGATCAAGGAGCTGGACACCAAGCCCTACGAAGAAAGACTGAAATAATTGGGCCTGTTTAGACCTGAGAAAAGAAGACTGGGAGGAAATATGATAGCACTTTTCAAATACATGAAGAGAGTCATTCAGAGGAGGGGCTGAATGCAGGACCAGTGTAGCGTTCGCTCTTTTATTTATTTATTCATTTATTTATATATCACCCATCTTCCGAAGGAACTCCGGACAGTTAACAGCATCAATAAAAACAGAAAATCATAAATAACAACAGTGTAACAAAAAAGGAAGAGAAAAAAATAATAAAGATGATATTAACAAAAGTAATGTCCATCGTTTACAGGGAATCCTTTTCTATCAGCATTGCCGCGGTGTTGGTGAGTCCTGGGTTAGAATGGCTTTTTCTATTGGTGGGTCAGCGGGACAGGTTTGGCATTGTGCTAGGGTACCGTGCTCCCCGCAACCCTGCACAATCCCTACCACAGCTCACTGAGTTCATATTGGTGGTTCTATTGAGGTCCCCCCACCTTTCAGTGGTTGGGGACTTTAACGTGCACGCCAAGGATGGGCTTTCAGGAGTGGCTCTGGATTTTACTGTGTATGTTAATATACAGGAGGGGGGATAAAGGGTTAACAACTATGCCCAAATATGCAATGTGGAGGCAGAGCCTTAGTGCTTAAATAGTTCCACCTGAGTGAGAAAGATTCAGATAGGGAAAAGTCAGGGAAGAGATAGGCTAGAGATAGGGAAACTGCACACTCTCTCCTGAGAGAGAGGGAAGAGATAGGCTAGAGATAGGGAACATAAGAACATTAGAAGAGCCATGCTGGATCAGGCCAAAGGCCCATCTAGTCCAGCTTCCTGTATCTCACAGTGGCCTCACCAGATGTGTTTGGGAGCACATGAAACTAGATATCTGTCTCCTGATACCACTCCCCTGCATCTGGCCCTTGAAGTACCTTGGTTTTAAGCCTGGAGATTACACGTCTCTATCATGGTTTGTAACCTGTGATGGACTTTTCTTCAAGGAATCTGTCCAATCCCCTTTTGAAGACATCCAGGCCAGATGCCATCACCACATCCTGTGGCAGGGAGTTCCACAGACTAACAACGCGCTGCACATTTTGTTAAGGCACTGAAGAAGGTCAATCACATCAGTATTTGAGAGAACTGCTTTGTGTAACTTTAAAGTAACTTCATACAAGTGAACCTGATTTTAATATCTTTCTGTATTCAATAAACACGTTTTTACCACATTTTTACCACGTTACATCTGGTCTAGAACTCAGTAGTTGAACTGGGATACCCTGAATGGTGGCAGCAATACCTGGTCAATGGTCCGGGGGATGACCGGGGGCCTGTGCTATAGTGAGGTAGTACTGAGCAGAGTGTGGTACTTCGGCTGCACCCCCAAAAGTCCTGACCTCCACAACTAGTAATAACGGGCTCAAGTTACAAGAAGCCAGATTGTGACTGAATATCAGAAAAAATCTCTTAACTCATAAAACAGTACATCAATGGAACCAATTGCTTTGGCATGTGGTGAGTGCTCCAATGCTAGAGGCACCCAGGAGAAACTTAGGGAACAGTCTGACATATATACTTTAATTTGGATTCATGCATTAAGCAGAGTGTTGTACCCAATGGCTTTATAGGCCCCTTTCAACTCAATCATTCTATGACTGTAGGAAATAAGGTATGTAAATCCTTGCTTGTCTCATTTTTGAGTGCAAGAAAGAGGAACATTCTCATTGTGTGTGAGGAATGGGTTTCCTAGTACCATCAAGTTTAGTGCAAAAGGTACCATCAGAACATTTTGCACAAAATTTCCCACTTTTATATTAAACTGCACAGTTCAAACAAGTGCACAAATTGCCCCAAATATTGCTGCTTTTTTCCAACATTTGAAGTACTGGATAAGTTGTTTGTATCTTTGTTAAATCAGCTAGAATTACTCTTCTTGCTGCATATGTGTTTATGTGTTTGCTTCTTACATGAAAAAGAGTCATGTTGTGCACATTGTGCAAGGGGAACCAACTCTTTGATTCAATTCCAGTGGAGTCAAGGAGGTTTGTATGATTTGGAAATGTCTTATTAAGAGATCTAATCATGACAAGATAGTCTATATGAATAATAACATGAAAGCTAGTGAGTAATTTTCCCATCCTTTTGATCAATCCTACTTTTTAAAATGCTGTCATTTCAGGAACTTTTGGTCACTGGTCTGCCAGAACTATAACATTTTCTCTTACATCTAAATAGCATGGGAAGGGAACAAAAAGAAATGAATCAGGATGTCTCCAAATACAATGTAAAAGAGTGCAGTTACATCAACTTGGTTGCAACATGCATGCTCCATTTTGTACAAGCTGAAGTTTCTGAACCCATTTCAAGGCAGCCTTTTACAAAGCTATGTTACAACAATCCAGTTTTACTAAGGTACCATTTGAAACGGCTACTGTTTTACACTGCAACGCCCAGAATTCCCCCAGCCATGCTGGCTGGAATTCTAGAAGCTGTTGTTCCAAAGCTCTGAACTAAGCCACGAGTGGCAGTTAACAAATCTGCTTACTCCAGGGAATGCTACACCATATGCATTGGATTCAACTGAACAAAATGCATCTGGCCACAGATGCAATCTGGCCATCCAGGAGCAAAACCACATTTGAGGGATATCCTGCATGCCTGATTTTGGAAAGGAGTACAGCAACACCAGTGTTTTCCCCTAGATGGGCTGTCCTGAGTAAGAGATGACGTCTGGTCTCTTAGCCTACATCTTCTTCACCCTCACTGTTGGGTTTTCTTTTACCTCTCTGTAGCCTTCCTAGAATATGACGAAAGACTTCTTTTTACAAATCTACCAACTAAACATGAACTTGGTGATCTTATTATTATTTCTAAGGTTGTCATATTCTGAAGATCCCTTGTACTGAAAAGTATTTCCTGCCAACAGTTACCCATTGATGGCAAAGTAATTTTTTGTCTCCACCAAATAACGAAACACTTATCTGTAGACACTCAGAGTACAAACATCTAGTCACTGAAGTGAACTACGCTTTTCTACTTCAAATTTAAAAGAAAAAGTTCCTTAATTGAAGTAAAGAAGTATTTAATGCTAAGAAAACATGAAGTATAGGAAATTAACTCGAGTTTCTTTCACCTCTCTTTTAAAGCAACCAGTATATTATAAAACTTTAACCCTACAAGAAACAGAGGCACTCAAAATAGTTTAGGCTTGAACCACTCATTACACATTTGCTGTTATTTTATCTGTTGAGGTTATTATATTGCAATCTGGTATACTACCTGCACTGGCTTGACTTGCAGTGATTCATTGGCAATCCCTTTTACCCCTTTTTAAAAATAGAAAATAGGTGAGATATATTGGCACAATATTTCACATTTATGGTGGCATCAGAAAATGAATGTTAATTTACTCATGCAAGATAATTTTATATTTTTTTTTAAAAGGTTAAGTGGGACAACTAATAATGACAGTGAAATGAATTAAATCAGGATATGAATGAGCACCACTTTATTTTGTAGAAGTTCCACCAATCTAACTGCAATGCCTAAACTTATCACTTAAATCACTTCTCATATTCTTTTTCAAATATTAACCTTTTAAAGAGTTTTATAATATTAAGAATGGCACACATATTAATTTTTTTGTTCTAAAATTATGCTGGAAATAAATGACTTTTAAATATTGGTTTTAATTATTAGAATGCATAAATGAAGGGGAAAATGTGTTTTAACAAGCTTTAAGACAAGTGGCCTTATTACACTATTCTAAACTGAAAACCTAATTATCACCTTTTTACAGAATATGAGGCACAGTTTTAAAAGCAAATTAATGTGTCCTGCAGTGGGACAGCTTGTCACTCATTAAATAATCTTTTCCCTCTACAAATAAAATTGTTGAAGTTCATTATATGAAAGAGGCAACTCCACTGGCCCCTGTCCCTACGCCTCTGGGACCACTCACACCATTCCATCATAAAATTGATATCCAAGCCCTTTTTAATGGTCTGTTGAACAAAAACAGTGGCATACTATTTAACACTAAGCATGACATCCCCCCCCCAAAAAAAAACCTTTCAATAATCAATCTGCCATGTATATGCTTTGCAACATTCTGTTTTGCATCCATGGATAATGCTGGATGAGGATAGAACAGTGTTGGCAAACCTATGGCAAGGGTGCCAAATGTAGCACTTGGAGCCCTTTCTGTGGGCACCCGACACCACCCCTTCACAGCCACCTGTATTCAGGTTAAATTGCTGTACGGGCATTTTGCGAAAAATTAGTGGGTTTTTTAATCACAGTTTGGGCACTCAGTCTCTAAAAGGTTCGCCATCACTCAGATATGGCTGCCAATCTTGGGAGAACTAGGGGTTCTTGGACTGCAACTCCCAGAAACCTTAGTTACCACTGCTGATGGTGGCCTCTGGGACCTGTAGTTCAGGAACACCAGGGTTACCCAAGTTTGGGAGACAATGACATACTGTATGAGATTGTATACTTGCACACAATCATTTTAAAAGTGCAGGTGTTGTCAATTACAAACTTAAATTGAAACAATACTCATCAGATACGGAAAAAAAATCTCATACATGCATCCTATTATTTCCCCAAGCTGTGAAGTAGTTAGTGCAGAAAATCCACATTGGTCACTCAAGCAGGTATTCTGCTTAACTTTTAAGACTGCACTTTATTAAAAAACATAACTTTTTTTGCTTCTTCTCTTGGTCCTCTATTGCATGGATACTGTTTCATAACGGTGTTACTAAACCATCTAAACATTAGGAGGATTTTCTTTGTTTTAATGAAACACACTAGTGATCAATATTTCACAAACTTATACTAAGTTTTTCAGTTATAATATAATATCTGATTCACCTGGTTCACAAAACTGTATAAAGACAGTTCGCTCCCATTTCTAGGTCTCCCTCCCAAAGGAAAATAATGGCCAAAACTCTGTTGTGGGCATAACTAAAGTTATATACAGTGGACCCTTGTATAACAAACAGCTTTTATAACATAAAATTTGTACAACACAAAAAATTCCGGAGATAGGGGAAATTTGCTTAACAGAATTGCCTATGGGGAAAATCTGTACAACATAAAAATAGGATTACTCCATTTTCAATGCATTCCTATGGGAATTTGTATAAAGGAAAATTTGCTTAACATACTTTCATTTGGAACGAATTAATTCCTTTATACAAGGTACCACTGTACCAGTAACTTTTGGTAGTGAACTACTGCAAGTTACAAAGTCACTGTAGACATTATTTGTTGCATGTTAGTATGTAACAGATAATAGCTACATTGAAGTTGTGATTTGCAGAAATTCCCTGCCAAACATTATACCATTTAAGATTACACTAGCAATAAGGTTTCGACTAAAGTAAGCTTAAAAGAGGCAAAATTAAATGTAGCCAGTATTTCTTGATGCTCACATCTTGGGCACTCATATTTTAAATACCTAGGCACACAACTCTCTAAAATACCCATGATAAATACAATACAAGCTGCACACTGTTTCTAAAATGTTCCAATGCTATTTAGATACCTGCACAAGATGTGACATGCCCCAGAGAAACACATCTTAAAGCACATGTCCTTTTTTCTAGTTATATTTCTTTGTACTTTTAAATGTGAAGATTAGAATAAAAGGTGAAAAATGGAAGATTCAAAATCAATCAAAAATTCCATAGAGGGTGAAAGATGTTTCATTCTCTAGAAATTATGATTAAACAGAATATATCAGCAATTGCCCTATAAAGGAAATTCTGAAAAACATATTAGGTTTTTCATCAGAGAAATTTCACTTAGACTTCTCATCCCTTTGGATATTCAAATTCTTCTATCCCCTGTTAGCTTATATCCTGGCTAGGACTGATGGGAGTTGGAGTCCAATGACACCTTGAGACCTACGTACATAAAGCTCTGAAGACAGAGCTCAGAAGGGACTACTTAAAATAATTAGTAAGCTACTTTTAACAATTAAAACATAACTAAGTTACATTCTGCAAGCTGTTGCGTTGAAATATTCCTGATCTTTTTTTAATTTAGAAAAATTGCTTCTAGTTCTGCATATTTCCTTTGTCAGCTTGTATTCTTTAGTTTTTCTTTTTCTTTTATGATTTGAGCACAATAAAATGAATTTTAAAATATCTAAATCATATTGTTAATGTAATATAATGAAGTGTAGTCATTCCTTTTGCTATGTAATATCAACAGTTTCATTATTAGGGAGGGAAACATGGCCTCACTGGCTTAAAGCATTCCAATGCTAATTAACTAAAAGTTGAATACAGTTAACTAGAAATTAATTAGTTTCTAATTATCTACAAATAACTGTTGTAGTCATTCTTGAATAATGCTTGCAACACCTTTACGTTTTTGTTATTCATAGTGAAACAGACTAGCATAGGTGGTTTTTTTTTTTTGGAAATGTGAAAGTTTCTTTAAAATTGCGCCTATGAATGTTTATAATAGTCTTGTAACTGTAACTAATTACTTGACAAATACAGCACTCACTGAAGGCTGAATACAACAGGAAAAGAAGACCACACCCTGTACTATAAAATGGAAATGTAGGCATTGTGGTGAATAGGGAAAATCAAGCATGAATATTCATGAGTCTGTTCTGAATAGCCAATCACCAAGCTGGTGGGAGTGGCTAAGAATGTTATATATGGAAACCTAATGGGTGCTGGAGAGTTCAGTTAGAGTTAGAGTTGAGAGTAGTTCAGTTCAGTTCAGTTCAGTTGAAAGAGATGAGAGTCAGTTCGGATTGTCAGTTGGTCAGGTGTGAGATCCTGCCCCTGAAAAGGGTTCCTGCCCCTGAAAATTGTTCTTCCATGTAAGGATTGTAAATACATTATTATAAGAATTCATGATTGCAATACAAAAACATTTGCTAAACCTATCATAATATTGATCACCTATTTGTAAACTAATAAATGTTTCAATATTTTATTTTAAAACTATGTAACCTGGTGTGACTCTCTCTGAAATACATACAAGTGTTCAGTTAATGTGGTGGTGGCAATGAGTGGAAACCCAGTGTGTGCTGTGGTGTACGTCAAAAATACATCACAGGCATCACCCAAAGAAAATTTCAGTTAGTAAGTAATCCACAATTGCCTTTCTTTGCATGCATTAGTTGCAATTCATGCTGTTATTAACCTCATTATTTGTCCAATACAATTACAGTACAATGTTTTGTATTCTGGGAAAAGCTGAATGTCCATTAGTCTCCTAACCAGTAGAAGCAAAATTATACCAATGTTTAATGAATGGGGAAAAATGCTCAAACAATTATCTTCAGTAGGTCTTAGAGATACAAATAGAAGTATCTGCAGTGACTGTGATGGTATGTGCTATACCAGTGGTGGTGAACCTTCGGCACTCCAGATGTTTTGGACCACAACTTCCAGAATTCCAAGCCTGTATTGCCAATGACAAAGGACTGTGGGAGTTGTGGTCCAAAACATCTGGCGGGCTGAAGATTTGCCACCACTGTGCTCTAATGTACAGATAATGGGAAACGATCAGAAATTGCTCTTCCATGTAAGGATTTTAAAGCTTCTATAGCATATAGCTGGAGTGTCTCCACAATACTTAATTGGCAATCAGAGCTGGAAAATTGTCTACGTTATCAAACCACACTTTGTAGCTGCAGTAGGTTTACAATAATTTTGCAAAGCATTCTCATATGCAACTGTTTTTAACACCCTCCGTGGGGGTTGGGGTTAGCCAGGCTGTAAGTACTTAGTGTGGTGTAATAACAGAGTAACAGACTAGTACTCAAGATAACTTGGTTTGAATCCCTGATCAAGCATGGAAACCGGGTTGGGGGCTGGAAGGAACTGATGTAACTCTTTTTCTTAAGCATCTTGCTTACCATGAAAGCCCAGTTACGGTTGCTATAATTTGGTTTTTACATGGCACAAAATAAAACACAGAGAGACTGGGGACCAGATGGATGCACATAGTAGGTTCCCTTCCCTGAATAAACACTGCCCATCATTTTCAGTGATGTTGCTGCCACCTATTTAGTTCAATGGCTCCCAATTTGTGTCCAAAAATGTTCTAGAACTGAAACTACCAGATATCCTGGTCAGAACATCTGAAGACCAAAGGTTGGGAACCACTGATCTAGTTGCTCAATCCACATTCGAGTCTCCTCTCCATGCTGCTATGTCACTGATTGTTTCTCTTAGTGGGGGGCGATGAAAAGGTAGGCTCCATGAGTACCCCAAGCAGCACAGCTTCAGAGGTAGACAATTTGCTTGCTTAAATATGGACCTCAGCGGGACTCAAGGCTGCCTACGTTATTTTGCCAACTGGCACAGAAAATTTCACAGGAGAAAGTCAGTAAGTAGGTAGGTAAATAAATAATAAACTAAATAAACAATAATTAGCTTTTCTTTAATGGTACTGAATATCAGCTGTCAGAAGCAGTCATTTCATGTGCAAATGGCCTCTCTCACCAAGTCGGAAGGCTGAAAGGGAAGAAGGAAATCCCAGATATTTCAGCAAAAGCATCTTGCAGGTATGGAATTGCTGCTTAACAAGGTGCCTCTGCCCTGTACCTTTTCCAAATGTGTCATTTGGAGCATAGCCTTCCAAATTCCATAACCCCCACCCCAAATTTTCTGTGTAGCATTTGGTTGAGGTGGTAGCGGTGGGAGTGTGGGGAAGTCCACTTCCATCAGATGTGCTGCATATACCTAACTGTGGATCCAACACATTGTGGATCCATTAGTGCACTGAAGTTAACACATCTGTGCTTCCTTGCCCCCTCTTTTTTTTGCTTCTGAATATTCTCTTTTCCTGTTCATCTTACTCTTCGTGTTCCTTTAATAGACTTCGGTGTCACAAGACATAATAATGGCTGAAGGTTTCAAGTTTGAGCCAGGATTTCACATTTTATTATAAAGTTAAATCAATAGCTACTTAATGCCCTTGGTTTAGTGTTTTAATAAAATAAAATAAAAACTGACAAGCTGACAGACCTACAGGAAAATGCTGTTAAACCTTGTCTGTTGTTTGAAATTTAAGGTCTCTCTCTGTTTGAATAGCATTTTTCTCTAGTACATTATGTCCTTTGACAACTTAGGACAAAGATCCATCAACTACAAACTTAAAAGAAATTCGACTGAAGTCAGTGAGCTGAAGGATCTTGATATCAGTCTTGCCGGATGTATTCTTTTATGAGGCTCTATGATTTTTTTTAAACAATGGAGATTCCACAATTTTTTTTTTTTGGGGGGGGGGGAGAGAGAACACAAAAGAACACAAGTTTGTAACATGGTCTGGAGACAACTTGTTGGATGAAATATATACCATTATATATTTGAGTTGCATCACATTTCTTGAATGAGAAGGAGCCACGTTTCTAATCCAAATACTGTATGTTATTATGAGAACAAAATGCATAGAGTACCTGTTAGGCTTTCCTGGGGCTTCCATTCTTATTTTATGTATCTTTCTATTGTAGCTTGACACTTACTGATTGAGCTGCAGGTTCAAAACTCCATCAGGCTCACTGGGTGACTAAGGGCCAATACTACTACACTACTATATGCATGCCTTGTTCTACCAGTTCCTTCAAGCCCCCTACCCTGTTTCCATGTTTGATCAGGAATTCAAACCCAGTTCTCTTGAGTGACAGTTTGTTACTCTGTCATTACCCCACAACAGTGATGGCGAACCTTTTAGAGACCGAGTGCCCAAACTGCGATTCAAAACCCGTGGATATGCGAGCCAACCTGGCCTGTATTACTGAGACCTGGGTGGGCGCAGAGGGAGGGGCTTTCCTCTCCCTTCTGTGCCCCCCCCCGGGTTTCAAGTCCAATGGGCCGGCAGGTCAGAGGGTCGGGGGTGGGGTGGCCATCGTCTACAAGGAATCCCTTCATGTTAGCAGTTCTGTGGCATTGGTGCGTCCTGGGGTTGAATGCCTTTCTCTACCGGTGGGTCAGCGAGATACATTTGGTATTGTGCTGGTGTACCGTGCTTCCCGCAACCCAGCACAATCCTTTCCAGAGATCGTGGAGTTCGTCTTGGCTGCCCTGTTGAGGTACCCCGCTTATTGGTGGTTGGGGACTTCAACGTGCAGGCCAAGGAGGAGCTCTCTGGTGCGGCTCTGAAATTCATGGAATCCATGACTCTATCTCAGCATGTTGATTGCCCCACCCATAGATCAGGCCATACCCTGGACCTGTTTTTTTCCTCCATGTCATCAGATTCCTGTCTGAGGGTTAGGGGTATCTCACCCCTACCTGTGTCATGGTCGGGCCACCATCTGCTAAAATTTTCCCTTTATTTGGGCCTGCCCCCGTAGGCTCCTGAGCCCTACTAGGATCATGGAGGCCTTCAGGGAGCTTTCTGGCGGTTTAGCAGACGATCCATTCGAAGCCGTGGTGGATAGGTGGTACGTGGGTGCCACCGGGGGGGGGTAGCCCGGATCACCCCCAAGCACCTCCTGCGCTGTGGAGACCGCTCCTTGTTAGCCGCCCAGAGTTCCGATTCGGAAGATAAGCGGGATACAAGTGTTTTAAACAAACAAACAAACAAACAAATAAATAAATAATTCTTTTCAAAGTGCCAATACAGGTATTTAACAGGTGGCTGTGAAGGGGCGATGTCAGGTGCCTGCAGAAAGGGCTCCGAGTGCCGCCTTTGGCACCCGTGCCATAGGTTCGCCAACACTGCCCTACACTGAGTACTTACAGCCTGGCTGATCTCCGACCCCCTGCAGAGGATGATACAAATATTCCTAGTTCCCTGATCTCCTTGCCCTCTGATGATGCCAGCCACAGACACTTTGCTTTGCTTTGCTTTATTGTTTGAGAATTGCTTTTTTCATTCATTAAACATCCAAGAAAGATATTTTAAGGATGCGAAAAGAGAAGACAAACATTTGCGTCCTATTTAAACAATCCAAGCTTCAGTGCTTGAATGATTTGGTATGGCTTCCTTTGTAAATGCAGTTACCCATGTCTTTAATGTCTACTTTGTTCAGGAAGATGCTAAAAATATGATGCTCCTTGATTATGTATAAAATGCACAAGATTATGTAATCTTCCCACAAAGACTTAAATACACTGAAGTATAAGATTTCCTTTATGAATGCCAAAAGCTAGTTGGTGCCATGTAGCTATGTAATTATACTTTCTAAGCAGAACTCTTTAATCTATTGCTCAACATTATTCTGATTAGAAAGGGAGTTTATAATTAATTTAGTAGAGCAAAACATGTTCATGTCCAACATTAGACAACTGATCAATCTAAATCAATCACAAACAATGACACAACTTAAGGACTTATGTGGGGATATTAGCTTCTATGTTCTATCAGCATAGTTCTATATATTTTAGCAGCATAGTTCTGAGGAGTCTTACACCATACTAAGAACACTGTACTATTGGATAACAGGCTGACCAATAGAGAGCCGAGTACCGGGCTGGTTAAACATGGCGACTGAGGAAGCGGGGGAGTTTGCATTCCAAAGATGCTATTCTACAGAGCATGCTCAGAGGACACAAGCTGTATGTTATTGGATGATTTCTGTGCTGACGTATCTGTGATGTGTATTGCTAATAAAAGTGTCTAGCTCAGGAGGGGAGGGAGCTTTTTACCATCGGCAAGCTTCCCTGATTGCACTCCATGAGGCTAAGGACCTAAGAGATCTCTGTGATTGAGTACTCATCATTTCTTCACTATTAATCTCTCATCTGGTTAAGAGAGATTAACCATATCTCATGATATCCCAGTGAAGGAATCCCTACAGACTTAGTTGAGATCCTGAAGTAAAAAATGAAAAATAGAATGTACTGCTTGTTAAATGTGTTGACACAAATGTAAACATGTTAAACATGTATGAAAGACAAGGATCCTGCTGACTCTTTTCCATATATCCTCCATTTTGTTCAGGAAATGGCTATGTTGTAAGGGACACAACAAATCCTTCTTATTATTTACCTTTGGTTAAGTTTTGCACATTTTGCAGTATTGGTATTTAAGTTTTACTTGCATTAAACTGTTATTTGCTCAATTTTGCTTAATTTCCTCAAAATATTTATTATTCCCATCCTTGCCGAGATGTTTCCCAAATACCCCATCCTTTTGTGGGGATGAGGATAATTTATTTATCAATTTATTTTAGGGTATTTTTACCCCACCTTTCTCGTTGGAAAAGGACCCAAGGCGGCTTACAGTAATGAGGGATAATATACAGTCCAGTACAATTAAGACATGTTCAGGTAGTGAGAACAGGGAATTGAGGGACATCTTACAGCATTAATAGACAACATTACATTAAAGCTACAAGAAAATGTGCGCAGTTAAATAGAGAGCAAAACAATGTCATATGTCCTTGTTCTCCTATTCAAGCAAGGACTGATTTCCCTAGTTTAGCAATAAGTGAACAAAGTTGCATAGTTCCATCGTGTCTGTCAAGAATTAGAAGATTTTTATTTATATTTATTTGTATCCAAGCAGCAACAGAGGATGGGGCCTTTCGGGATGGATAAATCAGTTTAAACACTAATTGTGGAAACTGGGAGTTACTTTGGATGTATGCAGTCGCAACAATCTCAACACAGATACAGTTCTTCTGATCAATTGAGCGTCCCAATTTGAAAAATGTAAATGTGTTTAGTTATGTGAACATCCTAATGCAAAGCCATGAAAAACACTATGAACGCTGCTACTTCTAAACATGCAAAGTGTGATCAATTCAAAATAAAGTTCTCATTTGCATGAAAGTGATACATGTAAAGAAACAACATAAGCCATTCAAATGAATTGTCCTAAAGCAGGAACTGCGAAGCAGTTTTTAAAATGTTGCATGGACTTATTTTGACAATACAGTATGTATATTAAAAGGGGGGACGCTCTTCATTTATCTCATTAAAGGGGTGAGTGGAAGAATGATGACATGTTACATAGTATGTTTTTGTGCCTCAGGATACTTGTTTAAATGAGAATACTGAACATTTGCACAAAGCAGGAACTGATTGCTTGGATCAGCCCATAGGACAAAATTACCCAATCTTTAATTGCACTGGATTAACATTAAGTGCAGTTGTCTCTTTCAAAGCTGACCCAATCCAAACAAATTAGTTTCGAAGGTTAAGCCCCAATAAAATCTTACCAAACACAAAACTGATTCTTTTACCTCTCCAATCCACTCTTTGTGGAAATTGTTGAAAGCATTATGGGGTGTTGCTACACCAACAACAGGAGAAAAGGTCACTGCCCTCACCTGGATTGGCTGAGATGGTGATATTCAAGAGGCCAATTGTGAGCAATATCTTGAAAACACAGTTTGTTCAAGGTAATTACTAGCATTTGAGAAACCTACATTTCCCCAAGGCTACATACGGCTGCCACTCTATCCTGCAGTATGCATCGTGTCGGCAGCAGAGAGATCTTTCTCTTACTTACATGCAACATACTCCAAAGAAATGAAATCCACATTACTTTCTATTGCTTTAGTAATAAATTCATTAAACCAGGGTTCTAAATCAAATAAAGTAGCTCCACAGACAGTAGGCATTCCAAAGGCTACCTTCTAAGCAGAGATGGGTGATGAGACAGAAAGGGACGAGCCAAAACACTCTTCTTTGTGTGTTTAGTATATACCGTATATACTCGAGTATAAGTCGACCCGAGTATAAGTCGGGGGCCCTAATTTAAACCCCAAAACCTGGGAAAATTTATTAACTCAAGTATAAGCCTAGGGTGGGAAATGCAGCAGGGCCTGGCAGTTCCTCCTTTGTGAGCTGTGTGTGTGTGTGATTTTTAAAATGACTTTTAGGCACCGAGGCAAGTGCTTGAATTGGTGGCTAAAAGTCATTTTAACCATTGTTTTAAAATGACTTTTTAAAAAGTCATTTTAAACATGGGGGGTCAGGAGAAGTGACGCACAATGTTTAAAATGACTTTTAGCCACCGACCCAAACTTGCCTCAGTGGCTAAAAGTATTGACCTGAATATAAGCCGAGGACCCCTTTTTTCAGCCCAAAATTAGGGCTGGAAAACTAGGCTTATATTCGAGTATATACAGTACGTCCTTTGATAAAGGTTTAGGACATTTTCAAAATGTGGGAGAAACTGAACAAAGAATTTATTCAGGCATTTGTCATTTAGTGCTTTAGTTGTGGTAGGAAGGTGAAATTGTACTGACTTCAGTGGGCACAAATGGGGAAATTTTTATTTATGTTCATTCTGGTGAATTAAAAGACACACAGATATTGCTACATAGTAGAGATGAAAAGAACTTCAGGATTTAAAATGTTAATGAAGAAGAAAGAAAAATGAATAGATTTGGACTTTATGGCTGTATTTCAGAATTTAGGACCAACTTGTGTTGCTGTCTTGAAGTTTTCACACAATACACCCACACCTTGCTATACTGGAGACTAAGCATCCAAGAACAGCACATTGTAGAGAAGATATGTTCCTGTTATTTATCTTGTCACCTATGCAAAAAATAAAGATTTTATCTTTTGAAAGAAATTTTATTCCAGGAAAATTTGGTACAAACACTGTAGCCCATGACTGCAATGGGAAAAAGTCAGCCATTGCTCACTTCCATCTGTTTCACACAATATCGATTCAGAAGTGTGCATGAGTCATCATGGAATGAATTCAGCCTGCATTCAGCTTTTGTCATGTCATATGGTTCTATCCAATTTCTTCTTTATATTGGCATGTTATAGTAGTCCTGTATACTGTGTTTCAATAGGTCCTTTGAAAAACTTACTCCAATAGGTATTTGATCATAGTAATACTATCATGTTTTATTTTGTTCAGAAATAGGTGGGCTGTATATATTTACACACAATGCTAAGCCACCATAATATTTAAATAATGGGTATAAAATGTAAGTAGCATGGGATATCTGTGCCTCGTTTTCAAAGCTATAGCCTTGAATATAAAACCTGCAGAAGTCAGTTTGAGTTTCTGATGCAGTTCTAAACTCACCTCTCTCATTTATCTTAACTTTTACGACTTATTTACGAAACATCTAAAGTGATAGAAAATTAAATATATAGCTTTAATCTATTCTTCCTTGGGGGAATGATGATACTTCTCTCTAGAATAGGACCAAATTATTGTGTCAGTGATTGCCTTTGAGTGTACCCTTGAAATAATAGATGTCAGTTTGACAGTGCTCTGCTGTCAGCATAGGGGAATCATAGTCTGCACCACAGGCTGACAAATCCAGACATTCTTTAATGTTAAGCATCTTTCCCTGCTGAGTTGAAAAATTGCCCAGCGTACACTCTGCAAGTACAGAAGTGTTGATTCATAACAGATACATATGCTATAGGCCAATGTCAATAAAATCTAATTTTCTTCAAATGATGTCAAGCAGGCAACACATTTTCATTACTTGGATTGTGTGTTTACACACACACACACACACACACACACACACACACACACACACACACACACA
>JAHTLZ010003542.1:57062736-57080697 GCA_023846285.1 Phrynocephalus versicolor | reverse complement strand
ATCTATCTATCTATCTATCTATCTATCTATCTATCTATCTATCTATCATCTACACACAGAGAGACTGTATGCCATTGCATCTTCTACAGGACTATTATGATCCTTGACAGCCACCAAACTTGCCATAGCAAAATATGAACAAAACTATTTCATGATCCTAGAGCTAGGCTACTTCATCATCCTATCTAAAGTCCTGCTTGCCCTTTTTCTTGGCAGGTCTGATCAAATCTATCACATAGTGTATGAGTCAAATTATATATCAGAAGGGGGAAAAAATAGAGGAGACAAAGATCTGAACCCACATTTCAAAAAGAAAAAGAAAGATCCAAGCAAGACCAAAGACAGATGCCACATATTATCAGTTAGCTGCAATTAGCTGGGTCATGCAAACATGTTAGGCATTATTTATCAAACAAAATATATACTAAATTTTGTTGCAGGAAAGTGATGAAAACTGTCAAGATTAATAGCCAGGATACATATTAACATAAGTCATAGCCCTGTTTTGGTTGTGCTATTGTTTAACGTTCATCATAAATGTGTGACCTCATTGTTACGGCACATGTACCTTTGCCACCTAACAATAATCTATTATTGCTAGATGAGCCTTTTTTCCTGCTCACCTGCTGTTGAACTTCTCTGGATGTTTTTCTCGCATGATATGAAACCTGTGAGCAATTGAAGCATCCTGAAAAAAATACAAAACAGAAATATAAATTTTGACTGCAATGCAAAATACAAAATGCTAGTGCCAACATGATAACACGACAAGAGACGTATTATTTGCTCCTATTTCTTTTTCAGAAAATACATGCCTATGTTTTGGACTAACTATATACTGTTGATGAGTCATGCTTGCTGGCATAAATATAGATAAACAGCATATTAAAAGAGAGCAGGGACCTATAAAGTAATGTTATGCAAGTTACAGAAGGCAATTGTTTTCATGGGATCATGTGGCGAGTTTTGTTCTACAGCAAGACTCAAATCTCTCAGGAATGGTTTTGGGCTATAGGTTTGTGGATGTATATAATGGGAAGGCATAGAATATAATCAGTGTTCTATATAACAGTCCTTGAACAAACTTACAGTATCTTCTACACTTTTAATGTGCACTTTTTCTGGCCATACTTTGTGCATTGCTTAAATCTGCAACATGTAGAAACAGATAATAATGTATGTGGGTGGGAAATGTACTAGAAAAACCCATAGAAGCTTTCTGAAGCTACTATTTACTGAATTTTGTTCCACATAATATAGGTTGCAATTTTGTTTATCGGATTTGTATCTTACTACTTGGGAGAAAATAACAGCTCCTTAATATATTAATTGAACAGCACATTTTAAAGATAAATGTTATAGGATATTGCTGTCTACAGAGGAAAATCTAATGTTTCTGGGTCTGCTTACAAGGAACATCCCCTAAAAAAAATTGAAGCAAAAGCAACAAAACTTGGTAAAAATTTACTAAATTACAAGCTCAGTCTAATATGTGAACATTTTAAAGAGTTTGCAAACCCATTAATAAACTTTCAAAGCATTACTGAACAACATCAACTTTTTGAGTGGCACACAATTCAGAGATCAGCTTGGGCAGTGCAGCTTTTGACTCCACATCAATGAACAAAGTGAACATTGTTAAGTATAACAGTAAGAACATTATCTTCTTAGTATTATACTTAAAGAGAATTTTTAAAATCTGTTCAAATTACTTCAATTATTTTTAAAATAATTATTTGCTATGGCAACATTTCTAAAACATATACACATAAATTTTTAAAAAATCCTTCCAAGGCTCTAACAAAGAATGTGAATTCTTAAAAATAGTATCCAAGCAAGATGCATCTACGGGGGGGGGGGGGGAATTAATCACAGAATTTATCAAGTTAATAGGGCTAATGGCTTCTTTGTTGATGATATGTGATTGCTTAGAAATACATGGGTTCATCATTCAGAGTCAGAAAAAGGGATTGCATGGGAGAAATATGAAAGAGCTTAGTAGTTTTTCAATTATCCATTTGACACTTGTAACTGTGCAAAGAGGAATAAGAAAAAAAGTAATAAAGCAAAGGTGGGAAAACATATAGCATGTTTGTGATCCCCTCAAGGGTAGTCTCATGAGGGAAGCATGCAAAAGTGGAGAAGCCAGGGGTAGCTTTTCCATTTGACAAAATTAAATGATTGAGTCAGCTGGTCAGATGATGGAGGCAGACAAGAGTAACAGCATCCCAGATGTTTCTTGTCAATTCTTTATCGGGTCCCCACTGTTGGAGGACAAAACTGTGTGTGTTCCACAACTACTCCTAGGTCTGCCAAACCAATCTGCTGTAGGGTATGAGTCAGCTCAAATTTGACATTTTAGAAGCCAATTCATTTCAAGAAGGAAGAGTATTTTTATTCAGATCTATCAGTGAAAGAAATGGGACCTTAATTCATATTTAGCTAATGCCTACCGTCACAAAAATGAGATGGGGAAGAGATGGTAGTCACTAATGAAAAGATAAAGTAGAAGTAAGGATAAAGCTAACGGGGTGGGGGGTATTTTCAAGTATTCCTTTCCTAAGTCTAAACCTTGTGAAATAAGAACCCACATCTTATCCATAGAAGCCTTGCATTGGTTATTCTTTCTAGTAAAGCACTGTGCTGACCACCTATTAACTCCTCTCCTATGACTAAATAAAACATTTTTACTTCAGAAAGACCCAAGAGATTGGCCAAGAACTGGGGAAGTATCACTCTTTTGGGATTTTAGGAATGGATGTCAAATCTCTAAAAGACCTTGATTTTTTTCCTGTCATTATACTGGGAATCCCCCCCCCCCCCAGTATAATAGCAGGGGGAAAGTTCCCTCTAGTTTTCCTGGTTAAGTAATAAAAACTCATACATGGATAATATACTGTATGGTGTTTTTCAGCATTGAACAGTTTCAAAAAAGTGTTACTTTTAGAAGCAAATTGCTGTAAATCAAGAAACCTCTGTACCTTATCTGTTACATCCTGTATCATGCAACTCCCAACGCAACAGAGGATGCCATATACAGTAACTGCACAACAAGATGTGTGCCATCCAAGTCCCAGACATTACAAAATGTAGGAAATGCACCTAAGCTCTACAAATGTTGGTTAATATTTGCAAGCCAACTCTCATTTGTATTCTTTGAGATGAGTATTTTTAATACTTGTCGCACCTTGAATGGTTGTTTATTTGATTTGTGGAAACATTTCTGCAGGATTTATTTGCTTTTAAGACTTCCTCTTCCATTTTTATTCTGTTACACTTAATGAAGTAAATTTCTTGTATGTTAAACATGTTTCATAGCCCAAGTGAAATAATATTATATTTTGTGAACTTTTGTGTTAACCTGGCTTTTCAGTTCTTGCATTTGTCAAACACTGGAAAGGGAATTTCAGAGACCAGATGTAGATGATAGTTGAAGGGTTAATATTAAAGCACAGTGAAGTTGTGAAAATACCTGCACTTTGTAATAAAAACAGTTGTTTCCCATGTGTATGATTTGCATTTATTTTCCTGCCCAAACACTTTTCTGAATATGTGTTTTGACTAAATAATTTAGGTAGGCAAAAAGATTTTTCAATGACAATATTGAGCTCATAATATTCAAATGAGACACTAATTATTTGTGGCATCTTTTTACAGTAGAAGATTTTGATGCAAAGTGCTGCCTCTCTTTTATCAACCAGGCAGTTCTATTCTGTCATGTAAAGTCACTAATTTACAAGTTATTATTTGAAAACATATTTTTGAATGCAGTGACAAATACTTTACTTTCCTGGTTCCTCAAAAACGACATTACTGTATTTTAAAGTACTACCAGTAGAATCTGTTGTCCTCAGTGAAATGATTTCCTCAAAGGGAAGAAAAATAATTTTAATAAACTTAAGTCTACATTTTCATTACCATGAAATGAATGATTCAAAAATATCTTATTCTGACCTACTGCCTCAAAGTGTGGCAGTAAATGTTGTCTTCAATAACAGCAAACTCAGAACAGCAACGTCCACACGTATTTGGGTAGCACTATAAGTGCCAACATACATTGATAATGTCCCAGTCATAACCATGATATGAAATTTATGAAACATTCCATGAATCCAACATTCATGAACCAGAGTAGAACATTTTAATCTTCCTGCCCCACCCACCCCTGGTTCTGTTGTAGAATTCAGACACAGACAGACTTGCAAAGCAGGCATTCAATTGCATTTCTAGCTGAAAATTTTTCAACAATATATGTGAGTTCCAATTTCCAATCTCAATAGCATTTTAATACTAAAAAAATCTAGCCACAGCAAAAATTGTCCCAATTTTTTTATTCTTATTATCATCTTTACTGCTTTATTTATTTTTACTCTTTGTTTGACCTTACCGTTTGTTAACTGCACAAAATAGGGCTTTGCTCTAATCAGACAGTATAAATTTCTAATCAATCTATCTATCTATTTATCTGTCTATCTATCTACTGCATTTTGCCACTGGAGTACTGCCCACACAATTTTCTGGTAAATTATGGCATGAGGAAAGAGAAGCTATACAGTCTATCTAACAGTAGAGCACTAGTTAGGTACAGTAATTATGGTAAACATTTACGTACAGAGGGGAGTGCTCTAGCCCATGTACACATGGGCAATGACGAGTCTGAAGAGGAAGAATGCTACTATCTCTGAGGGTTCTGAAGGTGAATTGATATCCTGATTTTTCAAGATTCCAACTCACATGGAGGACCTGCATGGAAAACAGAGCTTGTCCTTCAGACTTATCATCCTCCATGTGCAGAAATGAAACAGAAGGGAGACAGAGGGTGCATATTCTACAATGCTCCCCTCTACGCGTGTTTACTAAATTTTACTATACCTGAATAGGGCTTGGACTGGTTCTTTTGAAGAGAACATGGGAATTCTGAGTTTAGGAAATATTTTCTTAGAAAAGGAACTGGAAGGGTGGTGAGCCAAGCACCTCCCTGTCACCGGCTCTGAAACTCCTGTGAAATGACTAGCCCTTAATATGGCACCGGAAAACAGGGCCTCTACCAGCTTTGCTCTTAGATTTCCATAAGCCACCACTCCTTTGACCATGAGGATTGCTGTCATTCGACTTCAGGCCCACCTGTAGTTTATTTTTTTTAATCACAGGAAATGGATGTCAACACCCAATTAATATGGGGCCCATGCTTATGTAGACCTCTTGATAGCTTCAGTTTAACTTTGTAAGTAAACAATGGCTTGAGGCAGACCAAACATGTTGCTTAGTTGGCAGCATGGTGTAGGACTGGGTACCTTTAACCTAAAATATGAGAGGGAAAAATGAATTGTATACTAGAGATCTCTATAAAGATGTAGAAGTCAAGATGCTGAAGAGCTCAGTGGTTTAGTTATCTGGCTGTGGAACTAAGGGTTGGGAGTTCAGTTCCCCACGTGCCTCCTTGACAGGGGCCAGACTCAATAATTTATAGGATTTCTTCCCGCTTTTCAGTTTGTTGTTGATAATGATATAATAATAAGGTATTATACAGAAGACTGCAGTGTTAAAAAAAATCAATCACCAGAAGATTTTACTAAAGAAATGTCACTAAAGAAGAGTTTTTCAATGAGAGAGTAATGAAGAGGCATTGTTCTGGGATGATATATATAAGTAAACTGGCTGCTCCCCTCCCCACAGGCAGCGAAGCCATTATTGATCTATAATGTAAGTATAAGCACTATTGTTTAGGACTAACTTTAAAAGCAAGGTCTGGATCATCTTCATCAGTTAGACAGTAAAATAATACTAGCTTCCCAGTAGACTTTAAACTTCAAGATTGTTTTTTCCTATTGAAACAACCAATGTTTGGAAATTCAGCCTCAGGGATGCAAATTCCCTTGATATTGAAGATAGTTTTAATTATATACCAGAATACGGATAATACCATATTATGTTCATGACTCTGTTTTCTATAGCTATATAAAACACAGATTAAGGAGGACAACCAAAGCATATGTGACAATTTACCAAACAAACAGGAAACAGCAGCAACTTGATATAGCCTAAATAATGACACTTCATAACCATGTAAAAGAATGGACCTTCACACATCCTGACTGGAGAAGAACACCAAGATTATAAATAACAAAGGAGGAGGCTAGCATAACAAAACACAGCAGGAGACAGACAAGGAACTTGGAAGATGTTTGGGATATGTAAAAGGGTCAGGGAAAGTCAGGAAAGGATCAAGAATAACTTATTCAGGATATTGATAGCAGAGAAACAATGGTGGAAAGGATCCAAAATAATGTTATTTCTAGCCAATCTCACATAGATTTTTATGATTCTTTGTTAGAAACTTTAAAAGACTCTGTCCTTTGTTTGTTTGGGGTCTTCTCTGCCTTAAGAGACTCCCCCAGCTAATTTTTATTATAACTGGCTCCAGATATTTTTGAAATCATTACTATGGGATACCCCTTTACTCATTTTCAAAATTTCATTTTCAAAGCTAATTTATCATTGATAGCCATATTCCACATTTCTTTATACCACACTTTTTTCTTCTTCTTTTCATAGAGCCACCACATGTGTAAATAGGTCCCTTTTATTTTTCACATTCCCAGCCAGAAGATGGAATAGATCTGAGGGAGGCTCGAAGGGTTTCTACCCAGAATCCGGTCTTCTCAGTGGCTGCCCTGCCTCTTTGGAATAAACTACCGCCAGAGATTAGGCTGGTGGAGTATCTGCTGGCCTTCAGGAGAGTGTTAAAGACCTGGCTCTTTAGGGAAAGCTTTGGTGATCACTGAGTGCAGACAGTTAGTTGTTAGTTGTTTTGTTTTGTCTGTCCCAGCCCTTTCTTGCCGGAATCTGTGTTTATTGTAGGGCTGTTGTTGTTCTTGTTCTTTATATTTTTATTTGTTTTATTTTGTTTGGGGGTTGTCTTTTTGGGCAAGTTGTTCATTTTGCAATTTGTTGTACACCGCCCAGAGTTTCCGAGGGAAAACTGGGTGGTGAACAAATATAAAAACTGAATACCATCACCACACTACTTTGTATCAGTTCTCGTTGACTTTATTGACATGTTTTATTCCACATAGAATTCCATTCTTCCTCCTTGAGTTCTATTACTAAAATCTTTTTGCCATATTTGCGGTCAACCTCGGCCCGTCCCGTTCGGCAGGCGCGGGCGCACTTGCTTCGGGTCGCCACTCCTCGGGAAGCCCGGAGGACGAGCACGCAGACCCGAGCTTTCTCTGTGGCAGCCCCCAGCCTCTGGAATTCCATCCCCAGCGAAGTGCGCTCTGCAGAGTCCCTGCTGGCCTTCCGAAAGGCGCTGAAAATCCATCTTTTTCGTGAGGCCTTTGGCGATGTTTAATCTGGTTTTTCTTTTGCTTTGTTTTTCCCCGCCATCGTAACCAGCACTTATTTTTCTCTCTTTTAATTGAGGTGCCATTTGGTTTTAGCTGTGTCTAGGGTGTTTTATTACTTTGTCTGTTTGATTTTATAATTTGCTGCTTTTGCAGCTTTGTAAGCCGCTTAGAGTACACAGTAGATAAGCGGGGTATAAATACAATAAATAAATAATAATAAATAAATATTTTCTTTAAAAGTTGTTGTCTTATTACCTGTCTGGGTCAGCATCTTGTATATCAGACATGGTACTCTTTCTATTCTCATTGGCATCGATATTCTGTCTTTTTTCAATTAATTCTTCACATTTTGCAATAGTCTTCCTAGTCCTTTTTTGCCATTCCTTTTTCTGTCCAGTTATCTAGCTGCAAAAATTTAATCAAGATAACCTCTCTTCTCCTAAAAGGTATAAAGCATGCCTTTTGTCTGCTCTCTGTTGTACATACATTTAATCCAATCTCTTAATTTTATAATTCCCTTCTCCATCAACCTATTCTTTATATTCTTTAAATTATCTGGGAAATCCTTTAATTCCACCACCTGACTTAATGAATAAATTAATGAAGAAATAAGAATACAATTGCTTATTGTTTTTCTATGGACCCCGCCTCCCCTTACCCCCACGAACACAACTGAAACATATTAATTGAAAAAGGATTTTCCATTTCTTTAGTACTAGCTTTAGTTTTTTCTTTATGGCAACTGTTCAGCAATAACCTCTCTCTTGCAAGAGGGCAAACAGTGGTTTTCAAGGAAACTTGGCTAACATTAACTCTTTATTCTTATTAACAATAATAAAAGGGAGGATACATATCCTAAATCCTGGCTGTGAATTTTATGTCTACATTGGCTGTAGGCATAGATCTCCCAAGTCTTTAATGTAATTTTAATTTTCTAATCATAATCACCTATCCTGTTACAAATAATGATATACAGGATGTAAACCACTTTGCATGCTTGAAGTGCTATATAATATTAATAGCAATATAGGGTTTCAATTATGATAACAAAGTGTAGCACTAGAAGCACAAAAGCACAAATAATTTATAATAGGTATACTTTTAATGCAATGTTATACTCACTGTGTGACAGACCTGACCTATAAATACACATAATTTGTGGAGTATGGATCTGAAATTCAGATCAAAAGGCTCTTTGCATCAACATAACTACTAAACTCTGTTACAAAATTGTACCTCCTCTTCTCTACAATTGCTCCTTTGTAGTGGGGGTGCTTGTTTCAGATTTTACTGCCTCACAGTGTTACAGCACTGTAGTTGTTTTACAACATAATTATGCAAACAACACATTTATTTATTTATTTTAATGCTTATATACCGCCCGTCTTCCAAAAGGAACTCCGGGCAGTTTACAACAAAGAAAACATAACAATAGGCAAATAAGTACAACATAACAATAAAACAATATAAGCAATAAGAAAATCAATAGCAAAATGGCAAATGGCAAGATAAAAAAAATTAACTGTCACCAAACGCCTCCCAGAAAAGCATGGTCTTTAAAGCCTTTTTGAAGGCTGGCAGGGACTGTTCAAGGCACAACTCATTTGGGAGATGATTCCATAATGTAGGACCAGCCATAGAGAAGGCTTGGTTACAGATGACCTCTTTCTGAGCCTCCCTGGGTGTGGCCACCCAAAGTGACATTCTAATTGGTTGGGCCGAGGTTGATGGCTGGGACATTCGCTCTGCCAAATATTCAGGTCCCAGGCCATGGAGGATTTTATAAATTAAAACCAGGACCTTGAATTTTATTCGGGATTCAACGGGCAGCCAATGCCAGCGGGCCAGTACTGGGGTGATGTGGCTGTATTGACATACACCTTCCACCAGTCTGGCCGCCCCATTTTGCACCTGCTGGAGTCGCCAAACAAGAGTCAAGGGCAACCCCATCTAGAGGGTGTTGCAGTAATTTATCCTCGAGATCACCAGCGCTTGCACAACAGTTCTCAAGGAGCCCCCATCCAGATAAGGACAAATCTAGGTGATTTGTCGAAGATGGAAAAAGGCAGTTCTGGATACGGCGGCCACCTGGGCCTCCATAGAAAGAGCCAGATCCAGGACCACGCCCAGGTTCCGGACACTATCCGCCAGCAGGAGGGAAACACCCTCCAGACTGGGGAGAGGGCCTCCGTATCCGGAAGGGGACTGACCCCCAAGTGAGCTGTATACTCAGTTAACTGATCTCAGAAGGATGGAAGTCTGACTCATTTGAGCTGGCTACCCCAACCTCTCTTGCTCTTAGTATCAGACTTCAGAGGCCTTTCTGCTATGCCTCAATTGCACAGTGGCTAGCTTCCATCATCTTATAACCTGAAATGTAGGATCCAATTACAGTTGTCCCCCACTATACTGCAGTTCATGTACTGTGGTCCCAGTATATTGTTGGACCACAGTATATGAAGGCAAGGTCTCCTGGGGCATGCTGTGTGGGCCTCTTTGCAGTCTCCTGCACTTACCCCAGGCCTGGCACTGCCCCAACCCGGTCTCCAATGGGATTCCTGGGCTTGTCGGAACCCTGCTCAGGGCTCTGCCAGGCCTGGGGTAAGGGAAAGAGACCCCAAACAGGCCCCACAGTCCCAACCCAACCCAGTATCCGCATGACACAGATAACCCCTGTGATAAACAGGGAAGATGACTGGAGTGGAGCGTAAAGCATGGGGGAATGGGATGTTCATCTCTTCCAGATCATGCCTCGAAAGGCACTCCTCACTTAATAATGGTGTTCCGTTCCCATGACTAGGTTGTTAAATGAGGAGCTTAAGGCGGATGTATTGTGGCATGTTAAAGCTGCCCTCCTTGCAGACAGGCCAGAGTGATGAGGCTCTCTGGGAGGCCACAAGAGAAGCAGAAGAAAAAGAAGGGACAATTTAGATACACAGGTGGCAGATCCTCCGCCCCGCTTGGGTCATTCTCCTCCCCGGAGAAAACATTGTGACTCTCACAGCAACATCTATCTCTTGGAAGCAGCAAAGGAGGAGGAAGGTGGTGGTGTTGGGACTATAGCCCTGCTTCCTCCCCTCTGAGTTGCTGACAAGTTAGGTGCAGGCAAGCAGAAGCAGGCTGGATGCTTTGGCCCTGGCCCTGTGGAATACAGGGTAAATAAGGTTTAGTGCTCATAGAACCTGGAACACAAGGTTAGTCCTGAGGCAGTAGTTAGGGAGTGGCAGCAAGTTTGGCTACTGGTGGTGGTTAAATCTGAGTGGTCATTAAACAGGTTGGTTGTTAAGTGAGGAATGGCTGTACTACCTCACCAAAGCAAGAACGTTAGGCGATAACATTGCCATTGGTGACAGTACTTAAAGCAAAGTGTTCTGCTTATATACCGCCCCATACCACTTTAAGTAGTCTCTGGGCGGTTTACAAATTTAATTACAGTGTGCAGGCTACACATTGCCCCCCCCCAGCAAGCTGGGTACTCATTTTACCGACCTCAGAAGGATGGAAGGCTGAGTGAACCTTGAGCCTGCTACCTGGGATTGAACCCCTGGTCGTGAGCACAGTTTTACCTGCAGTACAGGCATTTAACCACTGCGCCACGAGGCTCCTAAACAACAATAACAACAACAACCATTTACATTACTAATAGCTGAAAGGCAGATTTCCCAAAAATGGCTGGAAACAGAGTGGAGAGCTCCCATCAAAACCCTCCAGATGTGTGATAGAAGAAAATAGAAGACACAAACACATTAATTATAATCCATGTTAAGTCTAGAAAAAGAGATAAGAGAGAAACTAGTGCCAGTCAGGCTGAAGAAGATTCAAGATTTATATGCCCTAAGAAAGCAAATTATTATTTCCTCAATATGGAACTATGAAACCATATTCCCTTCAAATTTGTACCCAGATGTTTATGTATTTATTGATTTGTATTGGTGTGTTGCACAATTTAAAATTCTACATTTATATGAAATCTAAATAAAACTCAAACAAATAAAAATATTAAAATTGCCTGTGGGGCAGCCACAATTTTTTAAAAAGTGGGATGTCGCAGACTTGGCATTCTGTAAAACCTCAGTACAGATGAAAGGGTGCAGTTCTCATTCCACTGTCTAACTTCTGTCTCACTCCCCAGTTGGTAAACTGGGGGGACATGGTCTATGTTGTGAGCAATGTTCCCTCTAAGGTGCATGCTCATGCAGAGCTCCACTGACACTGTGCAGCAGCAGCTGGGGTAGAAAGTGGTTTACTTCTGAATTTTAGATGAATGCCCCCTCCCCATGTGCAGGTTGCTGAGACTCTTCACACAACCAGGATGACAATTAGAGGGAATGTTAGTTTTGAGATAATTGTGGATCTCATCTAAGGCCATTACCCCACATCCACTTTGTACAATAACAAACTAAAATTTCTAATAAATCTTGTTGCGGTCATATGGTTTTGTTATGTGACTTCTGTGACCCCATGGATGCATCAAAAAGTACATTTTGTTTTGTTTTCCCATGCCAGTACCTGATAGGTAGGTATATCAGTACATCGACTTTCATTTGCCATTTGTCAAGCTTCATTTTTTGTTGCTTTTTTCCATGCATAGTGGCTTCTCCTACTGTGAATTTACTGTCATGTGGCTGCTCCAAATAGTGCCACTAGGTGGCCCTATGGTGACACAACAGTTACACTGCGGATTAAACGGTACCCCTATGGTGAGTGTACCAGTTTAAAAACTACAACAGAACAGCAACAAGGATTCCACCACCCCGGGGTCAGGTACAAGGAAGATGCACTGAGTTCCACTTTGGGGGGCATGGTCACAATTTATTTTGCTTAAAGTACAACAGACACGGGGAACAATTTTAAGATCTGCATCTCAGAGCACTTTCTAGAGCGACAAAGTGGATATGGGGTAACGACCTATATAACTATGTTTGAATCAGCTCCAAGGTGATGCATTCTTTCTTCTACTCCACTCTCTGTGAAAAAAAGCACAAGCAACCTCAGAAGGATAGAAGGCATGAGACGGCTACCTGGGATTGAACCTCAGGTCATGAGCACAGTTTTGGCTGCAGTGCATCAGTTTAACCACTATTCAACAAGGTTCTGCATGTATTTAAGAGGTCCTTCCTTGTCCTACCAGCACAGATTCCATAAGGAGTAAATGAACAAATGAACAAAACAAAAGGCATTTAAAAAGGTCAGAGGCTATGAGATCAATGAGAAACTATGTACGAACTGGCAACTCTGTAGAGTTGTGGTTGCCAACTTTGGGTCCCCAGGTTTTCTTGGATTGCAACTTCCAGAAATCTGGCCAGCACAGCTAGTACTAAATGCTTCTGGGAGTTTTAGTCCAAGAATACATTTAGAACCACTACTCGAGAGTCTTCATAAGTTTCATTACCTGTTTGAGAAGAAACTTATATTAGGCATCCCATTTTTACTTGATATCGGTCACCTGGGAAACAGTTAAGCAGAATCCTGTAAAAATATTTAAATTTTACAAAAACTAAGAGAAATGAGCATGAATTTACTAATTTTAACCTACCCGTATATACTCGAGTATAAGTCGACCCGAGTATAAGTCGAGGCCCCTAATTTAACCCCCCCAAAACTGGGGAAACGCATTGACTCGAGTATAAGTCTAGGGTGGGAAATGCAGCAGGGCCTGGCAGCTCCTCCTTTGTAAGCTGGGGGAGTGGTGTGTGATGTTTAAAATGACTTTTAGCCACTGACCCAAGCACTTGCCATGCCCTGCTGTATTTCCCACCCTAGACTCCCCTGTGATGCAGAGGGGGATCATGAGAAGCGACACACAATGTTTAAAATGACTTTTAGCCACCGACCCAAGCACTTGCCTCAGTGGCTAAAAGTATTGACCCGCACATAAGCCGAAGGCCCCTTTTTTCAAGCCAAAATTAGGGATGAAAAACTAGGCTTATATTTGAGTATATACAGTATTAAAGTCAGCAATCTAACCTATGCATAACATTTCTTTAAATATTTTGAAAAGCCAGTATATTACCTGTTTATAGTAAATTTTACTATTGATGCCTAAACTGACACTTAGAGGTATCTTAAATAAGCTCCCCTTCCCATATTTCTGTGAGAATAATGAAATCTGTTGAGCTATGCAGAATTACAGTCTCAGCATTTGAAACTTACACAGAGTAATTCAAACAAATGTTATGACATTTAAGATAATGAAACTCTTCCCTAATGCCAAAGTGTCCAACTTCACGTATTGGAAGTCAACAGATGTCCAAATACTGAAATGCCAAAAGAAAGTTAGTGCCTATTTTGATTAATACTTTGAATCAGTCCATGGTGTCTCTTTAAAACTGGCACACATTACTCCAAAACATCTATTCAAAATCCATTCTAGGAAACATAGCTAGACAAAGTGTTCCCAAGACAAAAGGAAAACAATAAAGCACTGTATAACCCTTTTAGCAGTGTGAGCTGCTTATTATTGACATACCATTCATTGCAATCAGCAAATGATTAATTGCAAACTTGTTACTAAATTGACCACCAACATAAAAAGAAAAGGGACAAGCTTCAGTGTACTGTTAAAGAGGGCAAAAAAAACCCAACCCCAACCCTTCTGTTAAGAATGATTGGAGTCTTCTTGTAGTGAATTAAATTCTAATCAATACCCTTGTTGACTACACTGTGGCATAATTACTTCCTTAAATAGCATAGGTACCCATTATTGAGGACATTTGAATTAATATTTAACCTAAATGTATTTCTCCAACTACTGAATCAGCATTTCCAACTTCAACTTTCACAATTAAATGTTCTGCTTATTATCAACTACATGAGTCAAAGATTCCCTCCCCCTACTAATACCCAGTCTAAAATGTATAATGTATCTATCCAGAAAACATACAGATATATTTAATTATTTTAATGCAATTTGGTGTGTGGGATTGGCTGTGAGGAAGCTAATGAAGAAACCTTGATTAATACTGTATACCGAGTTATTTTCCCCCTTTTATATGAAGTCTTTATAATTAAATTGCATATGGTTACATAATAAAGTTATCAGTTGAACAAAACAACTGTTTTGCACTGTAAGATGGACCAGTTTGAAGAGGACCTATTTGTTTCAGCAGCAAACATGGAATCTTCAACTCTGTGTTTACCGCTAATGCACAAAATCAGTAGCTAATGTGCACTGGGGATAGGCTTATGAGATCTAAGCTTAACCCTTCCCTTCCCATGATTTCCCCTTTCTAACCTTCTTGTCCAAGTGTTTTCAGGGATCTCCAGCTGTGGGAGAAGTGTATGAGTATGTGTGAGTGTATGTGAGTGTTTTGGGGTGTGTACAGCTGAATAGGAAAAATGTGGGCGGGAAAAGCATGAAGAACACCATATTCGCAGCAACAATATATTTTTGCAAACTCTGAATTACTGTGTTTGTCATCTTAAGCGAGTTCTACCCTAAGAGACACAGGACATGAGACTGAACATCCACTGACTCCTCCCTTGCCCCCATACGATATTTTGTTGCTAAGTTTTTTTTAAATAGGGGGAGCAAAAGACAACCCATGAGATGCATAATGGGCCTGCATACGCTCCACTCCTCCAACATGTTCTTGTTTTCAAATTTCAGATATAAACCTTTGTGCATGGTTCTAAACAAGGCATGTGGGTATTATCCTTGTTTTTCCAGCAGAATTGTATCCTCAAATTCTTCCTAAAGATTTGAGATCAATTTTTCCTTAGAAAACCTGGGCTGGTTGGGCAGAATGACAGTGCAGTAGTAAATTTAGCAGCATGGTGGGGCCTTTAATTCTCTGAATGTTGTCCTTAGAAAGCACCAGGAGAGAAGAGGACAGAGCATGCCTCTTCAGGACAGCAGAATTCCATGCAGCAAAGAAAACATCAGAAATAAGGGGAGTGAGAAGTCGTGTGCACTTGTACAATATATTTATATGCAGCTGATGCCCCTTCAGCAGCCCCAACTTTTAGAATCATAAGATCTGCAGTGGTGTCGTTAGTATCCTTGCAAGTTCTCTGTTGCAGTTTAACAAAGTGCAGAGAATTATCTGTGCCTCACCAAACTACAAAACAAATGATTCTGTAGGAGTTGGATCATGGCAATTACAGTGCTATGAACTTGCACTATCAATAGACCAGGGACCAAACCCTCTGCTCATCTATTACTCAGAGTTAAAAGTCATCATCCTGAAATATTTTTTTAAAAAAGTAGGTCAATATATATTGTTCTGTTTCCAAAATAAAACCCTATCCTGAATAAAAGCAAGAATCTGTGGAAACGCATATAAAGTTTGCCTTCATTTATTCTAGCTATGTTCCTGGAAAATATTTGCACAGTTTAAAAATATATAGACTCAAATACAATTTGTACGTATGTCACCGCCTGGAGGATTATGATGAGAAGATACTGGAATAAGTTGCTTTATTATTTATCAGAGGACTGCACAGATCATGTAGTCATTACTTAAGTAACCAATAATTTCTCTTTTTTGTTGCCTATCCCCCTCCCCTATGATATTTCAAAAAAATACCTGTGGGGGAGGCATAAAGATCTGCGTTAACTTACACATGTTAGGCATTTGTGGTGTTCTTGTAAATGAAGAGTTGTGATGACAAGACAGATCTCTATTATCACTGGCAGGCCAAGTGTGTGTCCAAATGTGTCCATTGATTTTCAACTGTGGAACTGCAAATACTTTCCCACAGTTTGGTCATGGGTAGAGCAAACTTCCTGTGTACACCTCATTATGTCCCATTCAGAATAAGGAGCAGGGAAATTTTATTATTATTATTATTAATATTATTATTATTAATTATTATTATTATTATTATTATTATTATTATTATTATTATTATTATTATTATTATTATTATTATTATTATCATCATCATCATCATCATCATCATCATCATCATCATCATCATCACATAGAAGACTACACTGGACTTTGTACTACAATTATTATTATTATACTCTCTTTCCAATAATTCTAAGTCCCTCTAATTTTGGGTACAGACAATGTTAATAAAATGTTAATCTGTTAATAAAATGAATCAGATTATGCTCTACTGTGCAACTTTTAAAGGGAAAAATATACCCTTCAAGAAATGACTTAACATGTGAAGTTCAAATAGCATCTGATAGAAAGACAACAGGGAAGGTAGGCCAAAGAACAGATGGATTCACCTGCTTAATACATTGCCAAAGCAATAGATACCTGCAGAGACTGCAGTATTGTTATTTATTCCCCAAATCAGGTTTTCCGCAGGATGGAAAAAGACGTGTGTAAATTAATTTATCCATTCACCTTCTGAAGCCATCACCAGGGGGCCAATACTGAACATGGGCGCTTATCCCAGACCACACCATAGAGAGCCAGCAGAGGGAGGTTACCACTGCAAAGCTGATGTGCTCCTGCATTTTATTCACAACCCATGAGAACTGACAGAAGTACTGTAGTTCATTCTACTATGTGGAGCTCAAATATAGGGTTGAAAAGCTGTCCCCTCCCACTGTACAATTTGGCTTCTATAGCATCTTGATTCTAAAACATGTGCCAGTTGAGGGATTAGGTACCCCACTGCAAGCTAATCAAGCCATCACAAGAAATACTGCAAGGGGAAAATGAAACACAAAAGCACTTTTCCTCCTCAAAAAGTAACCATATTCTGTAGCCACATACAAAGGATTGTGGATTTTTTTCCCCAGATGAAATGGCAAAGTTTCCCAAATAATTTTTACTCCTCCTGGAACCTACCCTCTCACTTTTTTTTTAAGCACTGACTAATCTTAACCAGAGTTCATCTCCTCCCCCACAAAACCACAAATGAAGCAGTAGTTTGTCTAAGGCATTACAATATCATGGTGGGTGCACATGCAATGTGCACTATGCATAAGTAAATTGCAAACCGCCCAGAGACAGCTTTAAGCACTCAGGGGCAGTATAAAAGCAGCATACTTTGTTTTGCTCTACAAAGCAAAGATGTGTTCTTAACTAAGATATTTCACTGTAAAATTACATCTGAAATTTGCATAAATGCAAATCTCAATACAGCTCCACTTAATGAAGGGCTGAAACATCGCATATAGTGTTGTAGGAGAAGCAAAATATTCCTATGATAAAATAATCGGGTTTTGACACAGTAATTATATGGCTGTGAAACTATTACTTGATGGAGACAGTATTTTCTACTCATATTTTTTTCCATGGGATCCTCTTTAATTCTGATACATAAAACCAACCAACCAACATGCTATGTATATTGAGTAGCCTTTCTGGCTACCAGCTGGGTTGGCTGTGTGCCTTTCTAATGGTAATGAAGTCTCACAGCTGCTAGGACACAATCAGCTGGAGTTCAGATTCTCCTAAGCTGAATGGATAGCTACTGACTGGTTTCTTATCAGGAATCATTTAGGGTGGTCTTAACAAAACAGTTGGGTTAGATAGGTTTACATGGTTACCGCAAAGAGCTTTTAAAAATGAATTTAGTGGAGTTGGGAAACAAAACACACCCTTTTTCACTTATGAATGTTACTGCTGTGCTCATCAACTCAAAGAATAAGATCCAGAAAGAAAGAAAGAAAGAAAGAAAGAAAGAAAGAAAGAAAGAAAGA
>JAHTLZ010003542.1:57052494-57062726 GCA_023846285.1 Phrynocephalus versicolor | reverse complement strand
AGAAAGAAAGAAAGAAAGAAAGAAAGAAAGAAAGAAAGAAAGAAAGAAAGAAAGAAAGAAAGAAAGAAAGAAAAGCTCTGTTAACTTGAATTACAAAAGACATATTAGTCCTCTACTGTATAAATATCTTGGAAGAATACTGCCTTTCACACTTCCCTCATGAATAAGAGGCCAATAAGAACTGAAGCTACCTACCCAAGTTCCATCTTCTTTTGGAGCTTCATTTGTTTAAGTGAAAGTGAAGCAGTGCTGACAAAAATTGTTTAGTCAGGATAAATGTAAACTTCACAAACAAATATCTTGCAAAACCAAAACTAAATGAGGTTCTATGCAAATGGTGTTTCTCCACTGATGGAAGATCCTTTATTCCAGCAGGCCTCTATGGTGAAAGGAACTTCCAGCAGTTCCCCTATCTATCCCTTATCTGGCTTCTCACCCACCCTTTAAAAGTTTATCTAGAAATTTTGGGGACCCTTCAGAATACTATGGGAGATGAAAGGACACCATTTGTATGAAACAAGCTAATATTTCTTAATTGATATGAAAAATATCTGTTACATAGTAACTGACATGTTTTGATTTTTCAAGAGGCAGATGCTAATTTCAGTAAAATAGCACTCATATCTGAGACAGGAAATGTCATTCTTTCATACTACAGATGCCAGAATCACACAGTTAGCAACTGGAGTTACAGTAATTCTCAAAAATAACAACAAAACAAAACAAAAATTTTTTAAGAGAATCTCTCCTATGGTTTTGTTTCAAAATATTTATTTACTACTTTCCAAATGTATTTGCAAATGCCTTAATTAACATAAAGATTGATCAGCTTTACCTTCTAATCATAAAATAAAAGGAATTGGCAACAACTCATAAGAACAAGAAAAACACCATAAATCCCACAAAAGCAAAATATGAACATTAACCCACAGAAATGATGTCAGTGACTCAGATGGGACACCAGAATTCTCGCTTACAGAAGGTTAGTGAAGAAAAATATGGGACATAGTTCTTAGTCCTTAAAGAAGAAGACAGTGCATACTATGTTGTATCTTGGATCTTTCTGAAAGCAACAGAACAATTGCCAAATGCAGCAAGACATGCCTTATAGAGGTGACTAATGGAAATTCATGGAGTAAAACTCTGTTATTCATGTCATTTCAATCTTTTGTTTCCAATGACAGGGTGGTATTCTATACTCACCAATGTTTCACCTTGAAATGTTACCAATTCAGCAGAAATCATCCCATTTCCAAGCCAGCCACCTAGTAGCAGTGTTTCTGGATACAAGGTAAGTTTTGCTATTTAAGATAACATTATCCTATTTCCAGAACAGGGTATGCATAATCTCCTGCACACGTAGAGCTCTAATTAGAATACACTTCCTTCAGAGATGCTCAACTATGGCCCAGTGGAAGCAGCAGTGGTATTAACAAAGTACTGTAGACAAGGGCAGGAAGAAGCAACAGTGATACGCTGGTGGATCAAGCACTGATACACTAGAGAAAAGACAGTAACATTAATATTGCTGACAGTGCACTTAAGGTACCATGACCTTCCCTTTTTTAAAGATTACAGCCACTGGTAGATTAAAGAGTCATAGTTTGAATATTCAGTTTTTTTAGTTCTCATAAATCAAGGCAGCTTTCATGCAATGGATTCCTGACACCAACAAGTACAGATATAGAGCCACATTACTCCAGGGCCACGAGAGAAACTTGTTCCAAAAGATGGCACATGCAATCTTTTGTATTTATAACTACATCAATTACTGTTGGCACAGGTTTAACCAATTTGTAAGCCGGCAAGATGCCATGTGAGCAGATGGGATGAGGTAGACAGCCAAATAGCCACGTATGCGCAACACTTGTGGGTAGAAATGGCACTATTCCCAGCCATGAAGTTCTCTAAACAGTTGTCCATCCTAATCTATCAGGCTTACACTGAAAATGAATAATCATTATAAACTGGATTAACTTTCAAATTATGTATTAAATATGTTCCTATGTGGGGAATATTTCCTTGTTAAAAAGGAAGATATAATTAACTTTTTATCATTTGCGGTAGATTGGTGTAGCAGCTCTTCAGTCTCAGCCTGTATTGCCCTTCAAAGTAATGAAATCAGCCGAAAGTCATTGGGTCACGTCACCTGAGTATTCCTCTGTTGTGATGGAATTCAGCACCTGAATAACTAGCTGTACATGTTTTTCCCCTTGTTGCTTGACTCTTAGATTAGGGAGCTAAACAATCTTACAGCAGCATAATCCTCAGTATACTCCATATCTTGAATTCTTGGGATCTATTTAACTTTCAGTCATATTTAGACACAAGACATCATAAACATGATAAAACACAGAGAAAACAAGAAAAGGAAGGGCAATCTTTAAAAAGTACAATTTTGGGGGGAGAGAAAGAAAAATTAAAAAATAAAGTGAGAGATAAACAGGAGATAACGTTTTAAAAAGAAAGAATTCAACACAGGACTCCTGAGTCACATGGGGCATTTTGTTTTCACAAAACCATGGCGTAATTTCTTAGCTGCCACAGCAGAATAACCATATAGGTGACACAAAAGGTTGCTCATCATCCAGGATTTCTGTCCTGGGCTGATTAGTTAGTATTTGGGGCACAAGTAAGACAAACTAAATACAGAAACATGATGGCATCTTTATGAGTATACATGGAGTATAATACTCTAGTTCCCGTAATAGAGAGAACAAAGAACATGTACAACGTAGATGTGCTTCTGTCTTAGCAGCTGTATGAGTTTTGCATGCTGTGCCCAAGGATAGGCCTTAAGTAAGTTTTGGAGACCTTGGTCTTCACTACATGATAATCAAAAACCCTTACAGCCTCTGATTTCAAGCTGGTAATAGGAGGGTTAATTAAGCACCTTATGCATCTGCTTATGATTAGAATTTGATAGGAAATTAGCAGCTCTCCAAAATGGCATAAAATGACATGCATTTTAACAGGTACAGCTAATGACAGCATATTAATATATAATAAGGCCCAGTGATTAAGACTGTCTGTACTTTATTATCTTATCTTCCACATATGTCAAAATGGCTTGAACGTTTTTTTGCAATACATTTAATTAAAAGTACATTGTCCCTTGCTCACATGAGTAGTACCTAAATATCACACTAAATTACTTAGACAGGCCATTTAAAAATACAGTCATTCTGACTAAACTTTCCCTGAGCTCTACAGAATATACCTAAGTAAAACCTATTATTATGCAACTGTACCTGGATATAAGAATAAACTGTTTGCAAGAAACAGAGAAGATTGTGAAGAGCTCCAGAAGGATCTCTCCAATCTGGGGGAATGGGCTGCGGAATGGCAAATGTGTTTCAATGCAGGAAAATGTAAAGTAATGCATACTGAGGCAAAAAAAAAAAATCAAAACTTTATCTATCAACTCATGGGCTCTGAGCTTTCCGTGACAGATCCGGATAGAGATCTTGGTGTGTTAGTGGACAGCTCAATGAAAGTGTCTACCCAATGTGTGGCAGCAGTGAAGAAAGCCAATTCCATGCTTGGAATTATCAAAAAGGGGATTTAAAATAAAACATCCAACATTATAATGCCATTGTACAAAGCAATAGTAAGGCCGCATGTGGAGTAATGTGTACAATTCTGGTCACCGCATCTCAAAAAAGACATAGCACATGAGGGGGATATGATTGAGACGTACAAAATAATGCAGGGCATGAGTAAAGTGGACAGAGGAACACTCTTCTACCTCTCACAAAATACTAGAACTAGGGGACATACACTCAAATTGAGAGCTTGGAGAGTGAGAACAGACAAAAGAAAATGTTTTTTTTACATAGCGGGTTGTTAGTCTGTGGAACTCCCTGGCACAAGATGTGGTGACGGCATCTGGCCTGGATACTTTCAGAAGGGGATTGGACAGATTCCTGGAGGAGAAGTCCATCACAGATTACAAACCATGATGCAGATGTGTAATCTCCAGGCTTAAAACCGGGGTACTTTGAGGACCAGATGCAGGGGTGTGGTATGAAGAGACAGATATCATCTAGTCTCGTGCGTTCCTAGACACATCTGGTGGGGCCACTGTGAGATACAGGAAGTGGACTAAATGGGCCTTTGGCCTGATCCAGCATGGTTCTCTTATGTTCTTACTGTTATCACGATTTATTTCACAGATATTTTTAGTTTCGACATTAGCTACGGTAGCCATTTTTAAATACTTCTGATCCTTGACAGCCCAACACATCTGAACAGGAGCAAATGAAGCAACAGGTCATGATACAGATCTTAAGAAGAATGTCTTTCAAATCTACTGTACCCACACTGCTGAATGAGGAAAGGTTTGAATTAATGATTCTGCATGTAAAAAGACTAGCATATGAAATGGTCCTGTGACAGACAGCCAAGATGGCACAATATTACCAAGCAATAGTGTAGTCATATTTAAAACCCACAGATGGTTTTTGAACACAGAAGGTACCTCTATAGAATCCCAAGGCTGAATGGGGATGCCAAGATTATGCACTGCATCTTCCCACAATATAAGACATAATTACATTTATACTACACAGACTGTAAAAATTCCCCCCACTCCCCAACAAATCCAGTAATCCATAGGATGCTGTAAGATTCTCCTGTTGTGTCTCAACAGAATAATGGCCAGCCTATCCAGAAGGACACCATGGTCGATGGTGTCGAAAGCCGCTGAGAGGTCCAAGAGTATCAACAGGGTTGCACTCCCCCTGTCTCTCTCCCGGCAAAGGTCATCGTACAGGGCGACCAAGGCAGTCTCTCTTCCAAAACCCGGCCTCCAGATGTTGTTTCACTGTTCATGAATACTGTAAAACCCCCAAAACGAACCAGGTTAAAAGAAAGTAAACAACTTTCTAAGAGCCACACACAATAGCCTGGGGAGAAAATGATTGATCAAAGTGTCTATGAGACCTTAAATCAAGGATAACTCTCTTGTTTTCAAGATGCCCTGTAAAGGACTCCCTCACTGCTGCAAAATTTCTCTCCTCCAGCATGAGAAAGAGAGAATGACCTTTATCACCTAATTTTCTGCATTATGTACAAAATGTCTCCATATGTAACTAGTGCCTTTTTTCCACTATGAAGTTTAGCATGCATATACAAACATACAGAAAGTGAACACAGAAGGATTGGGATGATTAATCAACCCATCAAATGCTTCTACTTTATTTGATAATTATTTAATTATTTATCTGTATAGCTTGTATGCCGCCCACTACCCAAAGGTCTCTGGGTGGCTCACAATCAAAATGGACAATTAAAACATCAAAATACAACAAAATTAGAACAATAAAAACATGTAAATGCAATAAATACGATACATTAAAAACACATCATTAAAATTGCCATAAGGACCCACAATCATTAGTTTAAAAACTTCTGCAACAAGAAGGTTTTTACCTGGCGCCGAAATGCTATTAACGTCGGCACCAGGCGAGTCTCATTTGGGAGGGCATTCCATAGTCTGGGGGCAGTTGCTGAAAAAGCCCTATTCCTGCAAGCCACCCCCTTCACCTCCTTAACGGATGGCTCTTTCAGGAGGGCTCCCTGACTAGATCTTAATTGCCGGGTAGGTTCATATGGAAGGAGACGGTCCTTCAGGTATCTAGGTCCTTAGCCGTTTGGGGCTTTATATGTCAAAACAAGCACATTGAATTGGGCTCGGGCAGCAACTGGTAACCAGTGAAGGTTATAGAGAATCGGCGTGATGTGTTCCTTGGTGGCCCTACCACTCACCAGCCGTGCAGCATGATTCTGAACCAGTTGCAATCGCTGGACCGTCTTCAAAGGCAGCCACACGTAAAGCGCATTGCAGTAATCAATACGGGATGTTACCAGTGCATGTGTAACTGTCATAAGGCTCCGTTCATCTAGGTAGGGGTGCAGCTGATATACATTCCGCAGCTGGAGAAAGGCACCCCTGGCCACCGAGTCCACCTGGGCTTCCAGAGTTAGACTGGGGTCCAGGAGCACCCCCAGGCTACGGACCCTGTCCCTTAGGGGGAGTGCAACCCCATCCAGGACAGGGAAGTGGCCCTCTAGCCTGTCTGACGAAGCACCCACTAACAGCACTTCCGTCTTGTCTGGATTGAGTTTCAATTTATTAACCCTCATCCAGTCCATTATCTGGTCCAGACACGAGTTCAGAACAGAAACCGCCTCACCTGGATTGATGGAGAACAAGAGGTAGAGCTGAGTATCATCAGCATATTGCTGACTCCTCAGCCCAAACTTCCTGATGACAGCTCCCAGCGGTTCCACGTAGATGTTAAACAGCATGGGGGATAGTATTGAGCCCTGTGGAACCCCATGACGTAAACGCCATGGGGCAGAGCTACTATCCCCCAGCACTACCTTCTGGACACGGTCAGCCAGGAAGGATCGGAACCACTGCAAGGCGGTGCCTCTAACTCCCAACCTGGCCAGCCTATCCAGAAGGACACCATGGTCGATGGTGTCGAAAGCCGCTGAGAGGTCCAGGAGTATCAACAGGGTTGCACTCCCCCTGTCTCTCTCCCGGCAAAGGTCATCGTACAGGGCGACCAAGGCAGTCTCTGTTCCAAAACCCGGCCTGAAACCAGATTGAAATGGATCTAGAAAATCCATTTCATCCAGCAGCGCCTGGAGCTGTCCAGCCACCACCCGCTCCAACACCTTGCCCAAATAAGGGAGGTTCGCTACTGGTTGGTAGTTAACCACCAGTCCTGGGTCCAGCTTAGATTTTTTTAGGAGTGGTCTAATTACTGCCTCTTTTAAGGCAGCAGGGACCACTCCCTCTCTTAAAGAGGCATTTACAGCTTCCTGGACCCAGGTGCAACCCCCTCGGCAGATCTTTCAGTTAACCAAGAAGAGCAAGGGTTGAGCAGCGTGGTGGTGGAACGGACAGATCCAAGCACCCTGTCCACATCCTCGGGTCTCAACAATTGAAACTCATCCAATAACACTGGACCTAAGCACAGTGCACTGGACAAATCCCTTGATACTGTACCAATAGTGGAGTCCAGTTCACTGCGAATCTGAGCAATTTTTCCCTCAAAGTGAACAGCAAACTCATCACAGTGTGCCACCAAATGGTCCTGGGCCTCCACCCGATCTCCTGGCTGAAGAAGTTCCCGGACCACCTGAAACAGCTCTGCTGGACGGCACTCTGAGGAAGCAATATGGTTGGCGAAATACTGCCTTTTCGCCAACCGTATAGCCACGGAATAGGCCCGATAGTGGGCTCTAAGCCGTGTTTGATCAGACTCACTGCGATGTTTTCTCCACTTGCGCTCCAGCCGTCTCCCCTCCCGCTTCATTGCCCGCAACTCAGATGTATACCAAGGAGCTGTCCAGGCTCTGCGTAGGGGGAGAGGGCGCTTAGGTGTGATCATGTCAACTGCCCGGGTCATCTCCCTATTCCATAAGGTGACCTGAGCTTCGACTTGGATGGGGCATATAAACTTGTGACATTTCTCATTCTTGCATGCAAAAATGAGACATCAAGAATTACATTCTCACTCAAACCAAATTTATGAAAATCAGAGGTAGAGTTAAAATATTAGCCAGTAGCTAATGCATATGTTCCTTGTCCACTTAAAGAATATTGCTTGTATGAGGTGTTCTGTTCCAACACCAGTGGTCCCTCCCCACCTGGTGATGCTATGTAAAATATGTCCATGTTTCTGACGGCCCTTGCAATACAGAATCTGAGACCTAACCAAGGGAAAATGGGAGACTCTCACAGAGAGGGGATAACAACAAGCTTTAATTTATGAACAGAGACTAATATAGCAATGTCCATACACAAATGATTTTATTGCTAGGCAAGTAATGTCTGTACTTTTATTTTGATTTTCCCAGAAACATTAATTCCCACATTTTGAGAATTCCAAGTACGGTGTGGTAGACAGAGTGATAATCTAGAACTTTGGAGAACATGATTCAAATCCTCACCTGGCCATGGAAACTCAATGGGGTAGCTGAACTGGTAAAACCACTACTTAAATATATCACTTACTTTGTAAACACTATTAGGGTTGCTATAAGTTGGTTCTTGACATCACAGAACATACACACAATTACATCTTATATTGGTACTTCTTATTTTTCATGTACTACCCTTGAAGCTATCTATGGAAGATGGGTGAATAAGCTCTTTGCCCTCCCTGCCCAGAAATAAAGAGGCAAGACACGTTTGTAAGATTAAAATTCAGCCACAATTTATCGATATGAAATTCGCTCAATTCAACGGTTAAACATTTCTTAAATAAGGGGGCCTGGCTGTAGTGCAAACAGATCAGTTAATGATTCCTAATATTATTAGAAGAGTGCTGCCCACCTGTTCAGCACTCTCCCAAAACCTGCAGTGTGGGCAGCCCTCATTCCTCACCACTGAACCTATTTATAACTAACACCAAATGTTCTTAATTTCCTAATTCGTTTCCTAATTCATATTGAGGGCTACCATTTCACTAGGGAATATTATTCACTTCATTTCACCTGACTTAAATTTTCTGCTTGCACTATCTGTCAACTGTGACCGGTTATAAACATCCCCTTAGCCTTAAAGAGAATGGGATGGGTGAAAACACACTGCCACTCCAGCCCAATTTGAGTAGCAGCCAAAAAATGTCCATCCGGCCCTTACGCGACCAGCTACTCTCATTCTCTCAATTGGGAGGGAGGAAGAGAAGACGGCTAGTTCACAAAAGAGGTATCTGGCCATGTGGCGAGGTCTTATGAAGATTCTGGCCCCTGCTGGGCAGCTCCTAGGCTACACGAACATGACACTAGCCAGGTGGGGGACAAAGTGGGCCCACCCAGCACTACAGCTGTTTGGACCATCCATTAAGTAAAATACATATATAAATAATAGAAAAGAAGAATTTTAAACATCATGATATTTCTAAACAGCAACATTTTCAGTGGAGGCACATTTTGACAGAAAATCATTGCTGTGCCCACAAATAAAATTTTCATACCAATTAAAGTGTAGTATTTGCTTGTATTTTTCATAGTTTCTGATTGATAAATGCATACAAAAATACTGCTTTTGTGTAAAACAAGACTGTGCATTTGCCTTTTGTAAAACTAAGCATCCTTTAATTTATTGTCAGACATGGACTTGGGAGTCTTGGCTTCAAATCCCTGCTTGGCCATAGAAATTCTTTGGGCATTTGGCAGCTGTTAAAACCAGTCCTTAATATCCCTCAGAAGCCTCAAAAGTCTTATTAGGGTAATTATATGTTGGAACCAACTCCATAGTACATGCTACAAATATACCTGTACTTATTAATTTGCAAGTAATGACGGCTAAAAGGCCGAAATCTATAGAGAAAAAACTATACTTAACAGTAACTGTGTGACAGTTTTTTTACTTCTAATGGACTGCCCATTGTGCCATGTCATAATGGGTATTTCCTCAGTTCCGTTACTGGTTGCATGAGAGAGAACATGCAGCAGAAAGAACAGGCTTGCACTATTGTTGTTAAACTACATCACACAAAAGATGGGATTCTAGTCAGACATTTATGACCCCAATGAAATATTTTCCACCAGTTTTAACTTTTAAATATTTCAACTTTACATATTTGGCCAAACTTAAATATTAGTCCCAGCCAGAATAAACCCATTCAGTCTGTGGGATCTACTGCAGTTTAGTACACTTAGGGTATGACTAGACAGTGGAATTGTCTTGGGTTGGATCATCTTAAGGGGAGCTTTAAGGTGCAGTATGTCATTTGGGATGATCCTTTCATTACATGGGTGGTTTGGGGGCAAAAAACAACACCTGACCTCACCATGATCCTATTTAGACCTTGCCCTTTTTAAAAGAAAAGGTAAATAATGGAAACAAACAAGCAATCAACAAAACCTTCTTGATCTCTCTTATCTCCTCCTCCATGGGGGAATCAAAAGAAACATTTTAAAAGTATATATTTCTAACCCTTATTAACTTGCTGTGAAATCAATCCAGCATGGCCCCACAAGGGCTTAAATAAAACTCGAACTAACTTTGCCTCCTCTCTCTCCCCCTCTGTGAGGAAATTGTGTTATGCTTTGAATTCCCAATCTTGTCAAGTGCATTAAGCAAAGCATCAGCTAAAGACACCTGCTCTGGTTTGACTCCAGGGATCACACATGCTGGAACCAAGCCAAATAGAGTAAATCCTCTGTGTGTGTGTGTGTGTGTGTGTGTGTGTGTGTGTGTGTGTGTG
>JAHTLZ010003542.1:57033423-57043932 GCA_023846285.1 Phrynocephalus versicolor | reverse complement strand
AATAATAATAATAATAATAATAATAATAATAATAATAATAATAATAATAATAATAATAATAATAATAATAATAATAATAATAATAAAAGCCCTTCCCAGTTAGCGGAAAAACAGCAGAGATGGGTCCAAATTAATGTCACATGGAAGAGCGTTCTGTATGGACAAAGGTAATACCCAGTCAGGAAAAGAAAGCTACTGGAGACATTACTGATATGACTACTCATGTTCTATATTTAAATAAAACATTCCACTTATGTGGGTATATATTTCATATTGCCTTTAGTAACTATTACAGATCACATTATCAGTGTGAGAATATACTGCAATTATATTTAGAAATGGATAATACTTTACTATGATTAGCTATTAACCACTACTTAAATGAATTACAGATCTCCAACACATAAAAATGCACATAAAAATAATGAAAAGTGCTATATATGAACTAATATCAAGATAAGTTATCCACCACATAGCTGTCAGTTATATACATCTAAGTTTATATGTCTCTATAATTTATAAACTGTAGTTCAGCATTTCTTTATTTGCTTTTTTGCCTTTTATATGTCATTCCACACACTCTGTTAAAATGTATAGTGTCTCTAAAGCAGTGGTTCCCAACCTTCCTAATGCCGCGACCATTTAATACAGTTCCTCATGCTGTGGTGCCCCCTTGCCCTGCTTGGAAGAGGGCACAACCCCCCTTTAGCAGGCCACTGTCACAGGTGCCATAGAGAACTTCCCTCTACAGGCACCCTCAGCCAATTGCAGCCTCCCTGTGCCACTGACTGACATCCCCTCCAACCTATCAAGCTGTAGCTCACTCTTCCCTCCCTCCTCCCCCTCCTCCTCCAGACCCAAACAGTTTATGCCTTTTTCTTCACTGGCTCATGGCGATCCCAGTGAAATGGCCGTTCTACCCCCCCCAGGGGTCCTGACCCCCAGGTTGGGAACCACCGCTCTAAAGCTATATTTCACAGTGATGGTTCAATAAAATGTTGAACAGTTTAGAGTTTAAATCTAATGCAGAGTGGAAACAATACCATAATACTGGATCTAGAATTTTCTGATCTACTGGACTTAGAGAGTCCATTTCAAAGTCACACGACCACCACAAAAAAGGCCCTGCCTCTTGTGATCGGGCCTTCCAGAGTAAAATACATGTAATGTCATATATACCCAGTGTAGTCGATAGACTGGCAGAACTCAGGAGCCCTGGTTCAAATCCCTATTCTACAATGGACATTTACTAGAAGAGTGGACCTGTTGAAACCACTCCTTAAATATATAGTGTAGTCAGTTCCAACCTGAAGGAACCAAAGCAGTTTATTGAAAAACAAACAAAAAGAAACACCCACCAACACAACAATGTAGTAAGCCAGAAAAAACCCAAATAATCAAACATCTTTGGAGCTAAGAAACAATCAAACACTCAGTTACCATGCACGTTACTTCATGCTATATACCTGAAATACAGCCAAATTGACAGATAGATTATTTTGCAAAATCATATTAATACTGCTTAAGCAAATTCCCAGCTACGCCACAACCAACAGTCAACAGGGGAAAGTCCAAAAGCCCATACTATCTTTCATCTACTTTCTTTCATTTGAATCCTAAATAACAAAAGAAAGAAAGCTGGAAGGAACTAAAGGTAAAAGTTATGAATCTTTATCCACAGAGACTTTACATAGAAACTTGAGGGAAGTCACCTTTCGATCTCAAAAAGGAATTCCAAGAACAGCATGGCACAGCAAATAGCTGTATCAATATATAAACTACTACCACTGAAATTTCAACAAAAAGTCTTAAAAACTAGATTATTAATTATTCTCTCACATGAAGTCTGCTTTGCTCCAGCTCTGCTTACTTTTCAGGGCTCAAAGAAAACTTGATTATTTCAATGGGCTTCTTGGATGATGGTCTCTTGATAATTTAAACCTGTTTTTTAGCAAATTGCTTTTGTGTTGAATTTATGATGATTGAGCTGCTAACATCCATTTTATGCCACTTTTTAGACTCCTGTTGCAACTATGCCATGGTATGTTTTATATAGTATTTGCTACAGTGTATTTTTATATATCATTAAGTGCTTTGAACATCTTTAAATAGCACAGTAGGCTATAAATACTTGAAACAAGTACACAAATACAGGTTTGACAGGTCGTTTTCTAGGCTGTTTGCCACACTCAAACCTTTGATCTTACTCTACATTTCATTGCTATGTTGGCTATCACTTTGATTTACTAAAATGTGCAGACCAACATCAATTACAAGCAAACACTGCCAGTTTAATATCAAAAATATCAATGTATTTGCTAGCAGCTCATTTGGATGTCAATGAGAAAGTGTTATCTAGCCAGAACTAAAATATGTTCCCAGGCTGATGTAACTCAAAATCTTCTTTCATTTTGAAATAATGTATTACAGATATGGAATGAAACACGAGGATAAAGTCTTAGGGAGTTTAGATGAGGAGTTGGACCCTTAACAACTCCAAAATTTATGATTATGAGAACTAAGAAGTCATATTTTTTTCCTATTGGCAGTATAAGAGGCTCTTAGTGACTTGCTAGAGTTGAAGGATACTAAATCATAGTCATGCAGATTTCTGTTTGATATTACATTTGGATAGTAATATATTAGGTGTTGTAAAAGTATACTTGTCTTTGCCTTGTACTTTTGCTTCCATATGATAATGATGGGAATAACAGAGACTGAATATAAAAGGAATGCATATTTATTTCTATTTTTCATACTGATATGAGCAAGGCACACTCTCAGTATCATAGCCCCACAATGATATAAACTCAAAAGACTTGGTGGGGGAAACCTAGTTACAATATTAGAGGAATCAACGACAACATTACGTTCATATATTGGACTACATCCAGAGTGATTAAAAATCATTTTTTAAAAATCAAATTGATTTAAATCATGATTGATTTTTTAAAAGAAGTTTTTATTTAAATCCTTTAAAATCTGACTTTTTAAAATTTACAATGTGATTTAATTCAAATCCACGATGGCTACATAGGCTTTCACACACCCTAGGCCAGTCATGGCAAACCTTTTAGAGACGGGGTGCCCAAATTGCGATTCAGAACCCACTAATTTTTCACAAAGTGCCAATACAGCAATTTAATCTGAATACATTTGGCTGGGAAGGGGCGAGGCCGGGTGCGCACAGAAAGTGCTCCAAGTGCCATAGGTTCGCCAACACTGTCCTAGGCCATTATCCACCCAACAAGCCTATTCAGATTATGGTCCACCTATGAACCTATTCAGGCCTTTGTCCAACTTATGAGCCTATTCAGACCAGGGTGATGTGAAATAAAGGTGAACTATAAAATGGAGCACTCACCACTAACCTTCCTCAGACTGGTGAAGCTGCTTGGATGAGTGGTAAAATGTTTCAATATCTCAAGAAAAGAAATCTAGTTCTTGTGACTCATCTTCCAGACTCTCTTTTATACTTCTGCCCAAGGGAGTGGATTCTTTAATCCGAGTACCTTTTTTTTTTGGTATCCCTGCCAGCTGAACATCTCCAATCATTGAAATAAAGAAAATTCCTACATTGGGATGCACAACTTCAGAGGGTCCAGTGGTCACACTCAACTGCCCAGCATAGTGCCTTGTCACTAATGAGACCATGCTATCAAATGAATTAATGAATGAACACATACATGCATACATATGTGCGTGCGTGCATGACTGCATGTGTGTGTACATACATACATACATACACACACACACACACTCAAGTAATATTTATTTCTTTTACAATGCAAGCCTTCCCATTCTTGACCAGCTGAAATTTATCAACTGTTTAAAAGACACACATGACTTGTGGAACTGATTTGCCACAAAACACAACAGTGTCCTATATTCATCAATAAAAACTTTATCAACATCTACTATCTGTCAAAACTACAGGGAGTTAAAAATGGACCTTTATATACTTTTCATATCCAAATGTTCGACAGAAATAAAGAAGCAAAAAGATATTGCTGTCAGACACTGCTTGCATCTGAGGCTGGCCACAGCTGGGAGATAAAGTACGGTGCTACCTAGACTAGTGAGATGATCTAACAAGAGCAGTCATTGTCCAAATTCCTACTCAGTGTAACGTTTCTGCAACCGGCTTCTGCTAATTGCAGCTAACTAGTAAGGGTCTACAGTCTCATATCTAGGCACTATTAAACAGCTTTAAAATGGCTTTCGTTTTGCATTAAAACTGACAGGATGACTAAGTTATCTGTATTTCTGACTACAGTAATTCTTTTTTATTGGTCTAACCAAAGAATTCACCTCATTCTCCAACCTTCATCTCCATCCTGCTTGGAACTGCCTTGCGCCAGCTAAGGCCAACACTGGTTATTATCTTCACCAATTGGAAGCAACTTTCTACTCCTAGGTAGGTGTAAGGACAATTAAATGTGGAACTTTTTGCATTGAGAGCATATTTCTGTGACTATTCTATGGTCCTTCCCAATACCACCATCATCTGCTTTATTTCTGTGTCTTCAAGGAAAGCAAGACATAAGTTAATTTTCTTTACTAAGAAACAAATAGAAGCACGCCTAATTCTGTCCATTAAACAAAAAGACTATATTTAAGAAACATTCTTCAGCAGTATGCCTCTGAAAGTTGGAATATTTACTAACATGATAGTTAAGAGGTGTTAATGAATGATTCATCATTTATATTTGCACAGGCACCATTAATTTTAGTGCTACAGCTCTTCATATAAACCATTAGGAACAGTGTGATTATATTGCCCATGCACAAACAGGTGGAAGAGCTTGAGAAAATAATTCTATTTTGACTGTGTAACTAAATGTATGCAAATTGTTTCCTCTACATATGCCTTTACTAGGAAAATTATATAAAAAATAAATTATCTCTGTTCAGTCAACCCTCACTCTGAGCATCTATATTGAACCTTGAATTAGAACAAAACAAAACTCTACACATGTGCATGCAAGCACACGTGTATTGCAACAAAGCTTACCACTCCGATTGAGAAGTAATTATTGATGATGTTGTAAGGCACTGGATCTCCTTTCTCATCTTTATCATTAGGAATGACTTCAAATTTCCATCTGTCCAGCAAGATCTCTGTGCTATTTTCAATGTCTTTCAGTATCTTCAGAAGACTCTCACCTTCATAGCCTGCCAAAAACAGATATATGTTGCTGAGGTTTTCATTTTTTTCACATAGTCCCACCATACTACAATGAATATACTGAAAAAGTATGTAACAGTGTAGGTTCTAGGTCAGGCATGTCCAAACTTTGGCCCTCCAGATGTTTTGGACCACAACTCCCACAGTCCTTTGCCATTGGCAGTCTATGCTTAGAATTCTGGGAGTTGTGGTCCAAAACATCTGTTCTAGGTGTAGTATGCCATTGGTAAGTCAGGGAAATACCATGACACAGGCTCACAGTGTCATCCCCTGACAGCACTGCTGCCATGTTGCACTGCCAGTCAGGATTGGAGATAATGACTCTAGCAAGAATTCAGCTGGCAGCCATCCCTTCTGCCCCATGTGTTTATTGAATAGCAGCACTGTAACAGGCCAAGAGCTTGGCATTCCTGTGTGGGACATACAGTATGCATCTAGCAGCCTCTTCAAAACCACTTGACTCGTAGCACATGACTGTGGCCACTGCTAAGTAGGTCAGCCACTCTAATCACCCAGTGGTTAGTAAGGGTGAAGCATTCCTACCAAGGACACTGAATGGTAAGAAATAGGCAGCAATGCCAGAGTAAATGGCACTAAAGATCCAGTTGAAGTCGGGTACCCATCAACAGCAACAATATGCCAAGGGTGCAGGTAATCTAACTTATAAAATGTAAAAACAATTTCTACCTTTAACCAAAGAAATGCAAATCACCTTTTGGTGGGACAGAATTAATAATAACACAGCCTAGAGCAAGATATAGCCTGCTCTGCCACTTTCACATTATACATTGATGGAAACCAGATTGTTCATCCCATTGAAAACAGACAAAAATGTAGTACAACCATGAAATAACAATATCTTTACTCTTCTGTATGTACTTGCTAACCCAACCCATCAGGTATAATATATGTTGATAACAAGCCATCAGGTATGTATAGTACAATCTTTCACTCACCCCTGTAACAAACTAGGTGTGACATGGCTTACTGATATTCTCATGTGACACACAACGAACAGACGACAAATTGACTAGATTCTAGCTGTGATCCAAGAAAAGCAGAACTAAGTTGGTGCATCCAGGAGTTTGATCCTTTTTATTTATCTGTACAGAAATCATCCTGTTTCCACAGTCCTACAAGGCAAACCTAACTGAAACTACAGGAATGTCTAAAAACCAAATTCTGATATGGCAAGAAACATTTTAGTTCAAAAATAATAAACAGACAATTAAACAGAAAGGGGAGATTCAAAACCCTCCAAGTATATAAGTATATACTTGATTGCACTTCCCCACATTCTACAGAATGACATTCCATGATCAATGTGGCCCTAGAGCAGTCTAACAGGTGACATCAATATGGCCTGAACATGACAAGTTCTCTCTCTACTAAAGGGCCCATGTTATTGCATAAGCTTCTCTTATTTTGGATAGTAATTTTAACACAAAGGATACAAAGAAATGGGAGGGGTAACAATGAAGTTATTTATATTTCAGAAAATATTATAGGTCGATGAGTCAGGTATCTGGCTGAGAAGGTTGGGAGTTTAATTCTCCACTGTGCATCCCAGAACAGCCATCCTCTGTGGCCTTGGGCAGGTTACACTGCCTCAGGAAACCCCCAGAAAAAGGGGTAAACCCCTCCTGAGTAATGTCTTCCCAGAAACCTTGAAAAGGGTTGCCATATGTCCAAATGGACTCAAGAGCACACAATTATTATTAAAAGTGTCTACTGTAAGGCCTAGAGAAATCATAGCTGAAGAAATGCACTATTTACACTGTAAATAGGGACAAAAATTCTTCTTAAATGTCTTTTGCTTATCTGTCTTTATAAATTATATGAGTGTTTCTGAACTCCTATGCAACAACAGTCGTATCTCTTTGGTACAGTCTGGGACATTAGAATTTACTGTAAAGGTCTTTCTTAGGGTGGTGCAAAGAAGGCATCCAGAAGAATGAGATGTGTCCAGCTTTACTCCTCTAAAGTATGACCAATATTTCTTAAAAGAAGTTGCCCTGCAGCACACACACCCCAATCTGGCCCATAGCCAAGCCAAGACCATAAAACCAAGAGCACAAAATAGGTGAGATAATGGTCATATTATCCCTTCCATTAACACTCATGATGTGTTCTGTCAGTGCTACACAAGGCAGTTTAACACTGTACCTTCTGCCACAAGTTCTAGAAGCCTGGTCTACCACCATGGTGATGGGGTAGACTTTCCCACAAAGCACCACAAAATAGATGCCTGAGCATGTGGACTGTAATGAATCAAACAATGTAGAGTAATACTGTTCTACACAGTATATGTGACTCGTTGGGCTTCCATCCCCATCAGCCTCTTCCACACCTTCCTCAAATAGACTTTCATAGTAAATTCCAATGTTCCACTTTTGAGATGGTGGTCCAGAAGCATCTAGAAGAAACATGTTGTTCCATTTTAAGGGAGGGTCTGTGGCTGAATACTCTCAGGCATGACCTGTCACTTGCTGGAGGACAAGCTGGCCAAAATCCTCACCAACTGCAGTGAAGGTAACATATTTGCAGTGTTTTATGGAAGTGCTGGACTAAACCCAGTGGTGGCTCTGTACATTTCTGGGCAGCCACATTGGTATACACACACACAATGTCAACACAGCTGTCCCCTGACAGAAAGTAAACTGTATGCCTTGACCATCAATTTACATATCAAATGCTAGGCTTTTACATGCCTTATCAGAAAACCAAGGTGGATTTAGGAAAATTGTCATTAAGTTATTGGGGGGGGCACAAATGATTGGGCCATAATATCTACTCTCCCTTGCTCATCTGAAATCCTTAAGCACTCTCTGCATAATTATGCATGCCATAACCTTTTGAAGAAGTGGGAGGAACTAAGGTAGAAAGAAGGTTGCACCAACATTTGAGATCTGTAGGCTATATCCAGCTTTGGGATATAATGTTGCATATGGGGAAAGTGTGACTGTATTCCTTTCAAAATGGAAGAGCTGAACCCTTAGTGACAAGGAACCCAGTTTCCATCCCCTCCAAGAGATGTCATAACAAAAAGGAAGGCAACAAGCAAGTTCTTCAATGTGTGCATTATAGCCGCAATCCCAGAGGTACCACAAATTGGTACTAAATTTCTCCCTTGCCAGGATTGCCATATGTCTAAAGTACTGAAGTTAGGAATGAAGAACCAGGACAATATTTATCTCTGAAAGTACTATGAGAACAGACTGTTCTGAATCCAGTAGGGAAGTCTCTGTGTTACCTGTGTTATAATAATTAGTACTGCTCATTTGCATTGCAACAGCAACGCACTCAGCTGCTTTACACAGTTCCTCTTCTCCAATCAATGGCACACTAATCCTGCTAGGTAGTTTGGATGAGAGATGGAGATTGCCCCAAGATGACCTATTATGCTTCATGACAAAGCAATAACTGAACTCGCATCTCATTCTAACATTATTATAGTGTTTCACCTGAACTGCAAAATCTATTTTAATGTCTTTGGAAAGAGAGTTGGGCACTGGAAAATATCTGAATTGACCTCCTGCCCCCTCCACTTGGCTGATGGCTGCTCACCCGATCTGTAGTTCAGTGCCCCACCTACTCTACTGGGTTTTGTCTCAGAAGGACCACACTGGCTTCCCTGCCCTGCCTTCTCTGGGTGCTGCCTGAGGAGGTGGGGAGTCAAAGCATGAATCAGCTGTGGAGCCAATAGCCAAACCAGCACAAACTGCAGAACTGGTGATTAATGCCCATTGTTCGATCTCATGTTATATCCCTCCCTGACTGTGCACATGTACTAAGCATCCAAGTGCGTGGCTCCTAGGCCATGAGGAAAGATTGTGATCTCCCTCCCACAAGGTGAGACTGGATATCAGAAAATCAGGTGCTCCTCTCTATTGGGTTAGGTGGGACAGGGAGGGAGGAGAGAGAACAGTAAGTATCATTTTTGTTGGTCCCTTATTCCTTTACTTTTTTTGAAGGATACACTGCATTAGGAAGAAAGAGACGATGCCTTAGTGCACCTGTCACAAAGGCAGAAGTAAGGTCTCAGCATTTCTCAGAGTATAAGCAGTGGTAACCATGGCTGGAATGATTTAAAAGGTACTGTTTTAAATGTATGTAAGCGTTAAGAGGAAATTAGTTTTAAAATCAATTTTAAATGCCAGTATTTTCTGCAGCCTACGGATGACAGCTCTGGAGAATTTAGAGGAAGCTCTGATAGAAAGAGCAAAAGCTTCATGGGCATGTTTAATACTAGGCTGCCCCCCACCCCAAATGTTCTTCATGGGGAGGCATTCCTTTTCCTAGGAGATAGGCGTTCCAGCAACAAAACCACAAACAGTTCATCAACAAGATAAGACTTCAACGTCTGTACTGCCTGATTTCAGAGACTATGGCTGAAATCTTGACATTATCAGCCACAGTGATTTTTGCAAAATAAAACATTTCAGACACTCAGCCCCACCCCCAAATCCTTTCCAGTGTAGGGAAACCGCTGAGGCTGCAAGTCAAAGCAGAATCCGTTAATTTTTTTTTTAAGTGATGCTGCCACCAAAGTCATCCTGACAGCAATGATTTTTGGAAATGAAAGTTTCTTATTGCCTATTCAGAAGGCCCCAGTGGCTTCCCTGTGCTGAAGGGATTCCTTTTTTCTTTGGGCCTCCTTGGGGAACTGACTTTTTAAAATAATCATTTTTGTGTAGTAGTACTGTATTTCCATTTAGTATTGTTTGGGTAGTCCGGTAAGCATTAAACACCAAGGATGTTTGCTGGGCGAGGTTAACAAGGCTGGATTGTGCTAACACCACTGCCTAAACTCATGGCAAGGTCAATGCAGGACAGAAAAATGGCTTCTAGGAACCATTTCCCCCTTTCCTTCTCTTCAGATGTCCATGCTGACATTCATCCTTTTCCTGTGCTCTAACACTCTGTCCAAGAAATCAAGGTGATCAGCCAAACTGTAGGAGCCGCCATTAGTGTCAGTTACCAGATTGCTGGCATACAATTAGCAAAGGCCCTCCTTGCAGCAATGCTGAACTTAGTCCATTTCAAACTGTACTGTTGCTGATAGCACCTACACCACTAGCGTGCTCTAAAGAAGTAATCCCATTCAGAACAAATCCCAAATACCCTGCAACTTGGTGTGTTTGCTTCTATTTGCAGAAGTTGACAACTTTCTAGGCTCCATTCCAATGTGAGGTAGAAAATCTGTATAAATATATAAATATTGTAAACCACCCAGATTAGCTTTTTGGGCTAGATGGTGCAGTATACAAATCCAATAAATAAATAAATAAATAAATAAATAAATAAATAAATAAATAAAT
>JAHTLZ010003542.1:56998827-57014940 GCA_023846285.1 Phrynocephalus versicolor | reverse complement strand
AAAGCGTGATCTCAGTTGAAGTCCTTCTATAAATACTGCTGGGGGGTATCTTGTTAAAGCACTCTGGTTGCATTTTCTGATTAATGAACAAAAATTACTAGTAAAAAATATTTGCAACTTTAACCAAAGCAGGAAATAGACAAGAAAGCAGAGTTTTCACAGCTGGTACTGATGGACAGATTTTCAGTAGCAGCAAATCTACTGAATCATCAGGTGAAAAACATCTATGAACTGAGGCACATATGTTTCTGCCAAGAGAACATTACAGACTGTGTCAAAGACTGTCACATCTCTAATGCTTATCCAGAGATTTAATCAATTCCACTTATTTAGTCTAATTCCAGGGTTGTTTGTTCCTGTGAATGAAGTATAAACCAACGGTTCTCATTGTGACAAAGATGGACTACCTCTCACAAATCCCTACGTATTCAGGTTAATTAATGAGGCTCATCTTAAGGTTATACATGATGTATTACTTCCTCTAATTAGAAATAATAATCCTGGTCATTATGCTGGTTAAGCTAGAAAGAAATAAGATGAATGTGCTTAACTATGATTAATAATAGTTGTACCTAAGTAGCAGTCTTCTCCGCCACTGAATTGCCTGCATAGCTTGACTATGTTTTTTACTTAATACTTATTGTTAACAGAAAAATCTTCATGGACAAAAATATAAAAATGTGTTCCTTCACAATAATAGCCAGAATCCTACTTGTAACTTGAACACATGAAAGCTAAATTGTTTAATTCACTGTTGTAAAATCTGTACCCTGTATCCTGACCAGCACTTGTTTGTTCGTGGCATTTTGCTGCTCTGTGTTATACAATTTAACTAATCCACACATAAATCACCAACAGGATTCTGGCAACTTTTTCTTTAAAAGAATTTAAAAACTTCTACTCAATTAAACATTTTCAGTTCTCTGTATTTCTTATTGGGGGGGGATCACATTCTCTTTATTTATTACAAGTTGTAAAATAATGCAGGTAACACAACACATTTGCAAACAAAATTATAGATTTATGGATGATGAGATGTCTCTTACATTTTTCTATATCCTTATGTGTACAATGTACCAGCCAAATTTCACAAGTCATGATCCTGCTGCAATAGTAAGAAAAGAACCAGTTACTTACCTGTAAAGGTGGTTCTTCGAGTGGACCTTCGTGAAGCCACATAGACAGGTTCACCAATGCGTGTGCGGGAGGCTCCGGACCTTCCTAGCAACAGAAAGGTCATTAGTCTCCTCCCCCTCCTTCTGCTCATGTGTAGGAGGATTCCCACCAAAACCCCTCAGTTCCATCCCAGCTACAACATGCAAGGTAAGTACCAGAAAGAGTGACGACTAGAGAGGAGGAAGGCGGGTGCTATGTGGCTTCACAAAGCTCCACTCAAAGAACCACTTTTACAGGTAAGATCTTCTCCTTTGTGGAGAAGGTTCTTCTCCTTTGAGGCCTTCATGAAGCCACACAAATGGGTGATTGCAAGCATACTCACAGGATGGTGGGCAGTCACACCGGCACAAAGGACAGAACAGCTCTGCCAAAAGTTGTGGTAGACTTCATATGGGCATCCATCCTGTAATGCTTCACGAAGGTAAGTGGTTGAGACCAGGTAGCGAAGTTGCGAATGTCTTCTAATGGGACGCCTCTTAAAAAGGCAGCAGAAAAGGAAACTGCCCTTGTAGAGTGAGCCCTGACAGGGCAAGGTAAGTCATTTTTAGCAAGTATGTAACATAACTCAACAAGAAAATCTCTGGGAAGAAACAGGGGACCCTTTAGAACTAGGATCATAACAAATGAACAATCTTTGAGTAGAATGGAGAGAACTTGTACAGGAGATGTAAAAGGCGAGAGCCCTATGTACATCCAACATGTGGAAGTCATTTTCAGAAAGAGTATTAGGATTTGGAAAGAAGGCTGGTAGGCTAATAGGTTGGGATGTGTGGAATGTTGAAACCACTTTATCCTTATAAAATTGAAGATATGGTGAATTGCATCTCAGTGCACAAAGTTCACTAGCCCTCCTTGCCGAGGTAATAACTACAAGAAAAGCCATCTGGAAAGTCAATAAACGTAGATTGCACGTAGCCATGGGTTCGTAGAATAAATGAAAGTGACCACTGGGGAGGAATTGGTTTCCTATCCGGAAAACAATTCCGAAGGCCTTTCGGGAATTTCTTGAGTCTAGGATGACAAAAGAAGGTAGAGGCGAGCAAGCGCTCTGGTTGATTAGCCACTATAGCCGATAAGTGTACATTTAAAGATGATAGTGTGAGTCCCCTTATCTTAAGATATAGTAAGTACTGTAGGACATTGAGAAGAGATGGATTAAGTGGCGAAAAACCTCTATCAATTGCATAAGATTCAAACCTTTTCCACTTGTATGCATATGGGGAGATGGCTTACGGGCAGCTGAAAGGATAGCCTCAATTATCTTGCGATCCACCATGCCACAAGATGTAATCGGGCTAGATCAGGATGGAGAATCTTGCCCCTGTTCTGGGAAAGCAGGTTGAACCAGGGTGGAAGCTTGAAGTAGTCCGAGGCCATGTTCAGTAGTGTCGAGAACCATGGTTGTCGTGGCCACCAGGGAGCTATCAGAATAATGTTCGCTCTGCCATGGTGAACCTTGGTGATGACTCTCAGAAGGAGGGGAATTGAGGGGAAGGCGTAAAGACGACGATGTCCCCATCAAAACATGAAGGTGTCCCGCAAGGAGCAGAACACATTGCATTTTTTTGTTCTCTTGCATGGCAAAGAGGTCTCTTCTTGGGGCTCCCCAATGGTGAACTATGGAGTGAAAGATGGCTTGGTGAGGTTCCCACTCGTGTGGGGTTGATGTTGTGCTGCTGAGACGATCTGCAACGACATTTTCTTTCCCGGGAAGGTGTACAGCTATAGGGTAAATGTGATGCTGCATGCACCATTCCCACACAATTCTACAGCCAACATCAGGAGACCCTGCGAGTGGGTTCCGCCCTGTTTGTTGATGTAGTGCATGGTGGTTGTGTTGTCGATGACCACCTGAAATACATTGTCGGAGACGAGATGAAGTAAGGCCTTGAACCCTTTGATAACTGCTAAAAGTTCCAGGTGGTTGAAATGCAGTGACTTCTCTGCAAGTGACCATGCACCACTGATGGTAAGAGTCCGGGAGACCGCACCCAACTCTTCTAAGCTTGCATCTGTAGTCACTTGAACAGGTGAGACGGAAGAGATGAAAAGGACAGCCCATGAGTAAGTTTTGCTTGTTTGCCCACCACTTGAGCTGTTTTGAGAGCTCCGGTGTTACTTGAAGTAGTTTTGAAAGATGATCTCGTAGAGGATCAAAGAGAGGAAGGTACCAGGCTTGTAGAGACTGGAGTTTTAGGTGGGCATGTGGTATGACCGAGGTTGTCGAGGCCATTAATCCCAAAAGCCATTGAGGAACTTGTGCAGGCAGATAGTTCCAAGGTTTGAATGAAGTTATGATTGTCAGGATGGTTCATTGGGGGAAACGGGTGTTGTTGCTAACCCCCAAAAAAGGGCTTGATACTGGTAAATTTGGTCTCCAGTTGGAAAGCATCTTCTGTAGGGTGGATGGATGGAAATGTCAAAATAAGCATCCTTGAGGACTATGACCCCAAACCACTCTCTCTCTCTCTCTCTTTTTTTTTTTTTTTTTGAGAAGGGGGATGATCTTCTCTAATGTAACCATTCTGAAGTTTGTTCAAAGCATGTGTTTGTTTAGGTGACACAAGACTAGAATGGGGTGAAGGCCTTTGTCCTTCTTTGGAACTGTGGAGTATCTTGAGAAGTGCATGAGATTTCAAATAGTCCAGGAAATAGGTTGAATGGCGCCCTTTTCTAACAATGAAGAAACCTCTTGGCAAAGATAGGGAGAGGATTCTGTCGGGATAAAATTTCCAAGGGGAGGCATGGAACAGAGTTCCAAACAGTAACCGTGGGCTACAATGGAAAGATTGAGTGCTGACATTCATACGTTTGGCTGTAGTCTTCTTCTTTTGATGACCTTTCATGTTATCTGTGGCTGTATGAAAAAGGGCCTCACCGTCAAAAGGAAGCTGCTCAATGAGAGCTTTATTATCAATGGAAACTCCTGTATAACTCAACCATGCATGTTGTCGAAAAGCGACAGCAGATCCCAAGATATTAGTTGTGGAATATAATATGTGTTGGGCTGCCAAAGCCATGGATTCCTCAAAAATTGACGAAACATCAGCCTTTTTGTCCTCTGGGAGGAGATCCAAAAATAGTTGCAAGTGTGAGAGCAATTCGCGTTGATAAGCCCCCATTGCTTCCTGATAATTAGCTATTTTGTAAATGAGGGATGAAAAGGAGTAAATATTTCTTGCAGATGTGTCAAGCTTCCTGCCTTCCTTTGACAGAGGGGCCGGAATCTGCCTGGTGTGAGACTGGCCTTGGGATTCTACCACAACAATTGAAGTAGGAGTTAGGAGCTTCTGCAGAAAGGATGCCTTGTTATTGAATACCTTATACAAGGACTCAATCCGTTGTGAAACCCTTTGAGGAATCAGTTTCTTGAAAGCTTCTTCGGTCATTTGGATAAAGGAAGGAATGATCCCCAAATGTACCGATGCAGCCTCATCTGAGGAGATCTTCCTTTAAAGATGATCTGTAAATCTTGGTTTAGGGTGATGCACTATTTTAGGGTGATGCACTGTTTTTGCCATTCAAAGCACAAAGCTAGAAAAGTTTTTCATCAACTCCGACGAGGTTGGGGGAGAAGCTTCCTCAATCTCCGAATCCGGTGTGGTCATGAAATGAGGACTACTGTCCTCTTCCATATCTGATTCCTGTGACTTGGATTTGGAGGCAGCCAAAGTCGAAGGATGGCGGTCCTGAGACATTGCCTTGGATGGGAGTTGATTTCTAGGCTTTGGCTGAGGACATTGGAAATACCACTGTTTTCCATCGAAATGTTAAGAAAAGGTTGGAAACGATGGCATCAATACTGACAGAATGTTGGGTTGATTGCACTGATCAAGAGTAGATGAGGTCGAACCGAGGAGATTACCATCGAAGCAGAAGCAGGTGGTCAAAACCGATTGAACCGGGATGGATGATGTCTGTTTCGAGACTGAGACAGAATGTTTCGAGATTGACAATCCGGACTTTGAAATGGCCCGATATTTGGATTTACACCTTGGCCTTAATCGGTTTTGATACTGTAGTGCGGTCGGACTCAAGATGGAGACGTTTGGGACATCCATCTCTGTCACTATGTCTCTGTTTTGCCTTCTGGGCAATCAGCTCCAGATTCGTAGGTTGTTGCAGCGATGGCTGCAAAAAAATATCAGTCAGTACCATATCCATCGGTACCCTGGTGGACTCGTGTGGATGTCATCATTATCCGACAGCACCACCATAGGAGCTTGCTTGAAAAGCCACTTTAGCTTTTCCAAAGTCGGAGGAGAATCCACAACTGAAAACTCTGGAGAACCCGTCTCCAAACCTGATGACTCCAAAGGAAGGAGTGGGGTATAGTGAGTCAGGTTGGAACTAACTGGCGTAGACACTGACAGGTATTGATCGGTCGGGGTCGAAAGAGGCCGATACAGAGGGTGTGACCGAAGACATTTCAAAGTCAAAGTTGAAGTTTTTTGCTCAAGAGGAGACATTTTATTTGACTCTTTATGAGATGTTGACTTCGAAAACCTCTTCAACATCTGAGAGGCAGGAGAAGAGAGATTGGGAGATTGAGACTTCTCCACCTTTGGGCTCAATAACTTCTCCAAAAGGTAAGTGTTAAGCCGATTCCTTCTGTTCTTTACAGCCTGCGTACTAAAGCGCTGGCAAAACTCACAGGTATCATAGCAGTGGCCTTCTCCGAGACAGTAAAAACACTCAGATTGCCCGTCTGTATGAGGAATTTTCCCAGCACATGACACACACTGCTTAAAAGGTGGCAAAAGTGCCATAAAATGTAGAAGAATCCCACAAAGAGTCATAGAAACACCAAAGCAAGATTAACGGAAAGGGGATCTCCTAATGCTGCAGTTAGAGGGAACTGAGGGGTTTGGATGGGAAGCATCCTACTCATGTGCAGTAGGAGGGGGAGGAGGCTAACAACCTTTCTGTTGCTAGGAAGGTCCGGAGCCTTGCACACACACACCAGAGAACCCATCTGCGTGGCTTCACGAAGGCCACGAAGGAGAACCATATTTAAATGAATCTTCCTTTAACAACTTTATCTGTTGAAATCCAAGTTACTCATAGGAATATTTTAATGCTCCAATAATCTTTTATGTTTGCTTCCTCAGATCACAGAAAATAACTATGGACACCCTATAACAGTTATGCATATAAAATTTTTACTGTTACAGCAGTATACAGCAACATTTATACTTTCCATATACCTTAAGAGATTTAGAAAAGGAAAAATATTTTAGAGATACTATAGGACAGTGTTGGCAAACCTATGGCATGGGTGCCAAATGTGGAACTCGGAGTCCTTTCTCTGGGCACCTGACATCACTCCTTCACAGCCACCTGTATTCAGGTTAACTGCTGTATTGGCACTTTGCGAAAAAATAGTGGGTTTGAATTGCAGTTTGGGCACTCGGTCTCTAAAAGGTTCGCCATCATCACTGCTATAGGAAGTCACTTGTACTCATATATGATTCATCCATGTGAAGCACAACTCTTTTCCCATAACAAATTGCTGAAGATATATCTTATATAACTGGCAATACATGCTAATGTTTAAAACTATCACAGCTTTGATAAGACCATGTTTTTATTAAATATTTAAAAATGAAAATAAATGAAATAAAGAATCTATGTTAATACAAGTATAAATGACTGCCATATAATTTACCTTACTGCCTATCGGTTATAGAATTTTTACCTACCACCATAACCTTCAAACACTACAAACAAAATGTTATACCAGTTTTGAAAGCAGGCATGAAAGGCTTGTGCAGATGGTATTTCTAGCAAAGGAACTGGAGACTCTGCCAATTTTGTTTCACAGTGTTAACATTTATTCCTTCTTACAAAGAAAAGTAATGGAAGTGAATTGTGGTAAGTTAACAAACCTCTATAGACATTATATGTTGCAAATGACTCAGACTACGACACATGTCTATGGAGATTTTTCAATTTATGCAAATTTGCTTACAAAAGTTATACCTTTTGCGTAAAACTATTGAGCCATTGAATGTTATTACTGTACTGTTTTTACAAATTATAAAAGATACACAGAGACATCTGAAGTTTATTTCCTTATGTCTTAAGGTAACACAAGGCAACAATATACTTTCCTAAAACATGTCACAGCCAGGTAGGCCAACACAAATGTTTAAGACTACAGTTATCAGTCATCCTATATTTTACAATTCTAATCTATGATTACGGCATAGGCACGTGTCCTACACATATGATTCAATTAGTGGTCTTTTATTTTCATTTTTTGCAACAACAATGGCTTCTCAAAAAAATCCAGGTTATGACTTACAAATGAAAAATCTGAAATGTGTAATTGTGTGTGACCTAAAGTATTAAAAGTACAATTGCACTGTACTGATACAATGTATCACTGAACATACCCTACTTGAATTCCTTCTCTAACCTGGGAAAAATGAAGCTATACAGATATTTATAAACAAGAGAGGAAAATCACACCTGAAGGCCTTGTCCATCTATAGTGGTTGAATTTGCTCTTTGCATCTTGTTCCTATCTCCAAGTTTGTCTGCTTGCTGAGATCCACCTATTTCCTTTTTCATAGTCGCTTGCCGTTCCTAAAAGGATGATGGAAAATAACTGATTAATGACATTAAAATCCCTACTATGATCAAAATGGAAGGCTCTTTAACTCCAGCATGAAACATTCAAATACTGCTTCAGTGATAATGAGTTCAGTGATTGCAATCAAATCATTAAATGAAGCCCAACTTCACATACATCTATTTATGCATCTAGACATAATAGTGGTTAGATAATAGATAGATGATAATTATTTTGTCACAATAAGTACTAATGCAATGGTATGAAGTTGGGAATACAATGTGAGAGGGTTGCATGACCAACTTCTCAAATAGGGATATTAATTAAACATCTCCCTTTATCTCTTGAAAAGAGAATAACTGGTATTCATAACTGTCTTTATAACTTGGCTCCAATTTTATAAAGTACCATTTATATTGATGGTAATTCATATACTGTATTTAACTACTGCCACCAAAAAACAGCGATACAGTTGAAGAAGGTTATGATAATCAACCTAGTACAGATTTCAGTGTTCCATCCGTTCTTCCACAAAAAAGAACTGTTTTGACTAGAGACTATATCTGAGTTGGTGATCCTATGCCATGGGTACCAAAGGTGGCACTTGGAGCCCTTTCTGTGGGCACCCAACATCGCCCCTTCACAGCTGCCCGTATTCAGATTAAATTGCTATATTGGCACTTTGTGAATAATTAGTGGGTTTTGAATTGCAGTTTGGGCACTTGGTCTCTAAAAGGTTTGCCATCACTGGACTAGATGAATGCAAAAAAGGTGATTCGTCTTGATTCATAATTCATCAGGGCTGACAAATCAATCAATGAATGAATTCCAATGACAAATCAATCAATCAATCTGTTTCCCCTTTAGAGTGCTATAAAAAGCATCCTCCTGCATCTAGAGGTTCCAAATTTCAGGGATGCTTCCTCTGAGTCTTCTCTACAAGCCCTGAAAGGATGGTGAGAACTGGGGTTCAGATATTTGAGCTATGCATCCCTAAACAGCCCCCCAGGAAAGAATCCCCCACGAACCTAAAGATACCACACCTGCAGAGAGGCTTCTCCCATCTCACCTCTACAATCTCTCCAAGTGTGTTGAAGATTATATTTTAGACAACTGAGTTATACACCCACAAAGTGGGCCCCTCTGGGAAAGTGCCCTTTAGCAACTGGGTTGGAGAGACTCAATCTCCACCAAACTTAGAGGGATTGTAGAGGAGAGTCAGGGGATTCTTTCATCCAGTTTTGGTGTCTGTAGATGTCTTGGTTGTCATTTTATAACCCAACAAAAAATTAAAATTTCTTTGTATTTGCTGGGGACTCAATTAAGGACAAATACAAATCAATCAATGTGGGCAAATTGGCCAAATTTATCTGAAAACATGTTTAATTTTTCAATTTGTCCCCAATTCTACTTCTGACAAAAATGCAGATCATTTACAGCTTTGCATGTGAAGAACACCAATTTATAGAAACAAGGCTTTCACCTGATGTAGGAGGTACCAAATACTCTCTTGAGCAAACTTCAGGGGAACACAACAGGCTGTTGTGTGTACAGTAAAAATAAACAAGGACCAGCCCATTGTTTGCAACATCAAATGTTTCTTTGTTTTTTATTTTTAAATATAAAAATGCATGAACGTACAAGTTCATACTTTTTAAGAACATTCAAAAATATAACTACTTTCTCTTTCTACAGATAACAGCACTTTTGATTAACAATGGTATATGCTAGACTTGATTTCTTACCAATTCTAAACTTTCTAGTCAACTTTTCATAACAAACAAGCCATCATTTATTATTTACATCCCATTTGTTTAGTAGAGCATGCTTCTGGGTAAGGATTTTCAGGAGTCTGGTAATAAGAGTTTTCAAAATTCTGCTGGATAGCTCCAATTAGCTGGCTGGATAGCTCAGTGAATTTAGCTGTGGAGCCAGAAGTTGGGACTTGGAACAGTAAATTCAACACATTCTGCGCCTCCAGGGAGAACAGCCAGCCTGTGTGGACTTGGGCAAGCACAGGCATCCCCAGAAGAATGGAATGGTAAACCACTTCTATGCATTTCTCTACTAAGAAAACTCCAAAAAAGGTAACAAGGCAGAGCTGACTTGATGGCACATGAATAATTATACAATAATTCAAACTATCCCTGCACACCGTACATGCTGCTGGGGTTTTGGAGCCCAATAATATTGAGAGGAATGTTGCCTCCCAAACATTGCTTAGGATTGCAATCTCAACTGCTTAAATCCCTAAGTTTTGTACGTTTAATTACAAATGTTTCAACATTTAAAAAGACAGTTTATTTCATATTCTGATTGTAGCATCCAGTATATTACAAAAATATAGAGCAAGATAATCATATCAAAATAGCAGACCATACTCAAAGCCAGAATCCCATTTTACTACTCTAGAAAGTTATTCCTTCGTTTAAAAGAACACTATTTTAATTAGTCCTTTATCAGCTCGATTCAACAATCAATTTGAACCCAGATCTGTTTCCATGTGTAATCAAGAGTACTATGTTTGACGATTTTGCAAAATCTCAGGAACATTACTAGGCTAGTATCCTGTCTAGAGAAATATGTGAACTTTCCTGTGTTACAGCAACTGTTTACACAAACCATCGCACAACCAGTGCAAGAATGGGCATGTAATAGGAAGCCTTATAAAGAATGGAAACATTTGCATGAGCCTTCCAGACATCTCATAGTTGCCCATTTTCTAATAGTTTATTAGAAGAGAAAATGGACCATTTTCTAATAGTTCATTAAGGTTTCATGGAATCCTTAAGTATTAGAATCAACATACTAAGAATAATGCAAGTGAATCAGATGACAATAAATATTCTGTGTTGTTGAATAATAACAGGGATCTCTGCTTTAAATGTCCCACAAACCTCCTATTTATTACCATAAAGATGGATGTACAATCCATAGTGCTGTCAAGTAAAACTGTCAAGGATCTCAGCCCACATTCCCTCTAACGTTCACCCTGACTGTGACATTTTCATACAAAACTTTGAAACATACCATCATATTGCTCCTGTTTTGGCTGGTGTGCACTGGCTACCAATATGCTTCCACATTGACTTCAAGGTTCTAATGTTAACATACAGAGCAGATTCTTCCAAATAGAACAGCCCAGACCACTCGCTCCTCACAAACGGAACATCTGAGGGTGTCTACACCAAGGGAGGCCCGTAAAACGTCAACCAGAAATCGGCCCATCTTGGTGATAGCCCCTCACTGAAAATAAACTGCCCGCTGAAATAAGGTTGGCTGTCACACTCAATAGCTTTAAACGGCTATTAAAAGCATGATTATTATTAATTTTCTACTTTTGACAAATTACAAATTACTCTTGTAATTTGTATTTTGTAACTTCAAATTAATTTGTATTTTTATTTTATGTTCTTTTTGTTTGGTTATTGTTATCTCATATTGTATACATTTTATTATTGTAAACCCCCAGAGTAGCATTCAGGTTAGATGGTGCAGTATACAAAACCAACAAAGAAAGAAAGGAAGGAAGAAAGAAAGAAAGAAAGAAAGAAAGAAAGAAAGAAAGAAAGAAAGAGACACCAACCTTTGCTGCCTCTGCACTGCACTGATGGAGCTCTCCCCCCCCCCCCATTTTGTATCTCTAAGATAATGATTCATCTTTTTCGTCTGCAATTGAAACTGATATACATAAGAATTTGTTCTAAAATGCAGGGGCCTTAATCCCAAAGTTAACCCTCCCAATCCTATACTACTTTTCAGAATACCAGCAGCAGCAGGCTCAGATTCATAGAATAGGGGGAAATCTATATATTTAAGGTTGTATTTGATTCAAGTAACCTCATCCCATAGGAGACTTCTTTCCCTAGCTCACCTGTCAATCTGAACAAGCAACTCTGTGCTTGCAGATTATTTCTTTCAGTAACAGTAAATAAGGGGCCTAGATAGCTCAGTGGTTAAGATATCTGGCTGGAAAGCCAGAGGATGGGAGTTGGATTCCCCACTGTATCTTCTGAGAAGAGGCAACCTGTATAGTCATGAGCACACTCCATGGATGCAGGAGGCCCCAGAAGGGAATGGTAAATCACTTCTGTGTACTCTATACTTACAAAACCCCACAAAAGGTCACCATAAGCTGGAATTGGCATGATGGCACAGAATGATTATGAGTACAGAGTTTTAGAAAGAATGTTGTAGACTGATGTGAACTTCAAAAGGTGTTTTGTCTGCAATCAAAATTAAGTACTGAACAAACAAACAACATTCTTCAGCATTTTCAAATTCAAAAGTTTAACCCATTTTTGGCACTTCCTTTTAAAAAACTTAATAAAATAACAGGGTCATTGTGTGATATTCTTATAACAAAATAGATGTGAAGTTGACACTCGCTGAAAGTAAGTGACACTGCAAAATGCAGACATTTATTTTCTGGGTGACATATATGTTCCAGTTATGACTATTTTATTAAGGCATACAAAATGATTGATGCAGCTGTAATCATTTTGTCTCATAGAGGCAAACTTTGCTGAGTGAAAGCTATTCAATAAAACACTGAAAGCTAAAGTGCATGCTGGTGGCATGCATCAACTCTTAGATAACACAAACAGAAAAAACAAACAGAAAATACAAAAATAATCACTTATTTTAAACAGTACATTGGATTGGTGGTTGTTACTTCTGCAAGCTGATCCTAAAGCATATGGTTCCCCTTTATTATTCAGGGAAATATTTTATAAGGAAATAAATCCAATATCAGATTTCTTCTGGAACTCCCTATTATTGTTACTCTCATCCCCCATCATTCTGGCATTAGGATGCATTGGTTAGCATTATTTCTGACAAAACTAACCAGAAATTAAAATTATAGGAAATTATATTTACTATAAATGTAGCAGATTTAAATGAAACTGCCATCAAAGGAATCCCATTTAGGAAACACGGTACTATTGGATACCTTCAATGCTCTACTCTTTTACTGTGCATTTGCAAGACAGCACCTATGTGACTAGAATCTGCTCTGGAATGCTACATCTAACAATCATTCTGTGTTATGCTTTTATTGATGTGGACTTATTAATGTGCAATCAAATCTTGTTTGAGAATATTAAACGTTGTTCAGACCATCTAGGAATGATAAGACATGTTCATTTCTAGAATTTATATCAGAGCATAAGAATATAATTAGAGAAAAAGAATCATGCTGGATCAGGCCAAGGGCCCATCTAGTTGAGTTTCCTGTATCTCACAGTGGCCCCGCCAAATGCCTCTGGGAGCTCACGAGACTAGATATGTCTTCTGATACCACTCCCCTGCATCTGGCCTTTCAAGTAACATGTTTTTAACCCTGGAGATTACATATCCCCATCGTGGCTTGTAACCTGTGATGGCCTTTTCCTCCAGGAATCTGTCCAATCCCCTTTTGAAGGCACCCAGGCCAGATGCCATCACCACATCCTGTGGCAGGGAGTTCCACAGACTAACAACACCCTGCTTTTCTTTTGTCTGTTCTCACTCTCCCAACCCTCAACTGAGGATTATATATATACCATATTCTTTTTAGTCCTCAACCATAAATTTACTTACTATATACCATATTTTTTTCATTCACAAGACGTCCCCAAATTTTCCAGCCCGAAATAAGTTCCTCTATTATGTGTCTCAATCTTTGGCTTACTCCCATATATAAGACGACTCTAAATGTTTAGTCCAACAATTCTAGTAAAAATAGTCTTATACATGGAAAAATACAGTACCCCATCTATGATTCTATGATTCTATGATTCTATGATTCCTCTCTCCCCCTCAAGACATAATTGTTTTTGTCTATTCATGTATGTGTAATTTATTAATATAACAGTGTATATGTAATGTTTGTGTACTATCTTTATAGTACAACGCAAATACAGTATGTGTGCCAAGTAGCATTTTGTTTTTATGTTCAACTGATGCGACAACCACACAGATTTGCATGGACAGTCAATTTCATTGAGAAGGAAGGTCCTTGTCCTCCCTTGTAACAGCTCTGCATGGGCAGTCTTGTTACAGCCCAAAATACAACTGACTTCTAATATACAGACCATATTTCCTAGAATAGCTCAACTGATCTCTTTTCTGGCTTTTCTTTTGTTTCTGAATAACAACATCTTGCTCCTCTCAAACAAGAAAATGTGTGATGCTGCTCACAAGGTTTCAGAAACTAGTAAAATTATTTTCAGTATTGCAGTGACGTTCTATGTATAGGATTCAACTGCACCACCTTGCCTACGGCTTTCTGAGAAAGAAGATTTTTTTCTCAAAACAGAATCCAGATGGAATAACTAATTCTGGCTGTAGCTGGTTTTCTGGTGTAGACCCAAGATTCCTTCTTGCCTTAGGAGCCAGGACCGTTTCAGAAGTACATGAATGGGAGCAGAGCCCTGATGTTTCGTGCTACACTCAATTTTCAGACCCACAGCTCTCCAGCATAATAGTAGCTCCACCAGATGCAAGGAATGACTAGTGAAACAGGCTGGCAACCTTTTGGGTGCTCCAGTTCTGCCACAGTGTACAAAACGTTCTTTCAAGGACTTTGGACTATAATAGAGATCACCCATCCGATACACTGAAGGGTTCAGAGTAGATTCAGATTAGTTTTTAGTTGCTCAGAGGATCATATAGGTACCCATCTTATCTGCTATGAATCATCCAACACACTGAGAACGGCAGTATCAAGACTCTTGGCACTGTGGAGATATTAAGGCTTGTGCAGAGAACTACCTGTACCCATAGTCTTACCATATGCCGAGACCAGATTGCAAACTTGGGCGAAACAGAATTTATTTCTTTCACAAATTACCAAAGGTATACAGAGTGAATTCTTCCCCCCACCACCACCAAGAACCTTTGATCTTAAACTATTCTTAATTATTTACCAGTTCATGTAACAACCATATTAAAAAATACACTGCCTCATATGTATCATGCACATGCTCTGCATTTAAATGTACTAGTTGGCAGAGTTCAGACAGTCCGATCTCAAGCATTATGCCAACCCCAAAATGCTACAGATTACAAACAGGAAGTCACAACACCGAAACATTTTTTAAAAACCTGCATCTGTGAACACTTTCACATTACGCACCTCAGGAAGAGAGACTCCTAGAGAGGGGAGTGTCTGTTGGAGAAAAACAGTTACAGGTACAATATTAAAACTCTAACAAAACAACAGTAAGTAAAATACTGCAAATCCATATGAATACACAGGTATTCTGTTGAACAGGTAAGTAAATGTAGACAACCCTAGCAGTAAATGCAAAACAAACCTACTTATGTGTATCTGATGCATCAGGTAAAACAACCCTATCCAGTAGTCAAAATTATATATATAGATACAAGTCAACATAAATTCCAAGAGCATAAAATAAAAATCAGTCATGAAAATCTTTCTAGAAGAAAAATGTTTTGACAGTCCATCGACACACAAGAAGTATGGTGTTTGGCAGATGTTCCCTGGAGAAAGTTAAGTGACACAGCTGAAGAAGGAACTAACAGCTGAGTCATTGTTAGTAATAAGCTAGTGCCAGGTATCTGAAGTCAAATATAGAGTAAGTGGAAGGCCTTCTAAAAATGATCTTTCAAACTCAGCATATGCACCAGAATACTAATCCACATATCAATCTGTAAACACTTCTAGGACTTACTAATACCATCCACAACATCAAGGGTTGAAACATTCTCTCATTTTCCAATGTGAGAGATGCCATCATTTGCCAGCCATGATCTATGACATAGGACAAATGAGCCCGTAGCTACACAATACAATTGATGGAGACAAATGCAACATCAGAATTAAGCTACTGGAGAAGCACTATATTCTCCATGCAAACCCTTTTTCTGAGTTCAGTGTGATCATCCTGGAACTAAAGCTCTCTCAGGACAGATGTCGAGTGAAACAGAAAAGACAAAACAAACCAAGAAAACCAATGAGGTTTGCTTCTTGTAGCTTGAATAGAGTCAAACCTTTTTTTAAAAAAATCATATTGTAATTAGCACATCTATTCAGAAATCTATGCATCAGAACCCAAATTCAGTTTTCTTAGGGACCTCTCTTCACTGGCAGCATATTTTGTAAGTAAGTAAAATAAGTTTGTTTATGTAGCCACAGCCATTGTAAAGGATATTCAAATAATATAAAACAATCAAAGACACAACTCAGATAGAAGCAGCATATTTTGCACATCTATTCCGTCTTGACTGGTTATAATGGTCCACACAGAGAATTTATCAAGAGATTAAATACTGTTTTATAGCTGATTTTTGCCTAGCTGCTTCATTTACATACATACATACATACATACATACATACATACATACATACATAC